>OW028726.1:7692500-8025000 GCA_932294345.1 Pandemis cinnamomeana | reverse complement strand
AGAACCAGCCGCCGAGGAACCGGGAGATCGACGACAGCGCCCTCTTCAACGAAGGTAATCACAGTCATCGTCACGTCATGCTGATGGTACAGTCTACGTCAAAAGTAAGTGATCAAAATCAACGTTTCAAAACATCTAGCATGACGTGCCAGATATAACAAGTCATACATACAATTATTATTTTGTACCATTCTAGTACCTCATTTATTATTATTTTTGTTATTTAGTGTTCTGACAATATTTTCACATTTTGTGTTTTTATATTTACTATTTGACATTTTAAATTGATTTTAAAATAGGTTTTATTTTAATTATTATTATTTTCTCATTTTAATGTACCCATGACGATCCTTTTGTGAATCTACATTGACATACTTCATTAAGCTTTATTTTTGTTTGTTGCAATTTTGTTTTGATTTGATTTCAGTTATTATTATTATTATTATTACTATTTTATTTCAATTGACGATCCCTTTGTGAATTACTTATGTTTGACATTTAATTGTACTTTTAAAAGGGTGATAAATAAATCTAATCTAATCTAATCTACCAGTGTCAGTTTTAAATGAAGTTTTAGTCAAAAGAAAGTGATCATAAATAACAACACTGAGACAGTGATGTCTTGCAAGTTAAATTTGACCCGCTTCGGATTGCTTTGAAATTTCATCATCATCACCATCACCAGCCTATACACGTCCCACAGCTGGGTACAGGCCACTCGGAATGAGAGAAAGTATGCACACTGCGAAGCTTTGAAATTTGGTGTACGTGGGTTGCGGGTGTCTATGGGCAGTGGTGATCACTTACCATCAGGGGACCCACTTGCTCGTTTGCCTTCCTATTCATATAAAAAAAAAAAAGTTATTTAGTATAGGTGACAATGCAAGTATAGTCAACAGAAATGGTTGTCAGGTTTTTTTTAACAAAAAATTACCTTTTTATAGGTATTGGCAAGAAGTCTCGCTCGATCTTTTTGGAGCTGGATGCGAACGCCAAGACCCTGTCTCCCACGTCGCCCCCGCTGCAGGACGCGCCCAAACGGAAGGAAATCGTGAGTGAACGCCATCTTTTAAACCGACTTCATTCAAAAATAAAAAATAATTGCATGTTTAAGGGCGTATAGGTGGAAAGGGATTGCTAGCTGCATCGCCTATAACATGATTCCTAAGATTTTTGCCCATAATATTATAGATAAGATAAGATAAGATAAGATAAAAGATGATTTATTGCCACTAACAACAATTACAAAAAAAAAACAGTTATATATAACTTAATCCTTATTTTTACTACATAAAACATGATATATATAAAACAAATGTGGCAAAGGGGATGTACTCAGCATTTGCTGCGGGTTAGAGCTCTCACAGGAGCCTCCAACTGACACAGCGCTGATTTTCAGTACACCCCCATAATACATCCCTGTGTATAGTGCATAATAAATATAAAAGTTTCTTCCATGCTGGTGTGGGAGCAAAGAAAAATCATAGAATGTACCAGTTGCTCATCTTCCCTCGCAGATAGTAAAAGCTCATCGAGGGAATCAGGGAAAATCTTCTGAATGATGTTATAGGCGATCCGTCTACAATCATGCTAAACGTGGCCTTTAGGTCTTGTTACCTTGGTCTCTGTCTACCCCCGGGTCAAACACGTGATTTATGTATAACTTGTGTTGCAGCCGTTCGTGCCCAAGGACGTGGTCCGCGCCGCCGACAAGGTGGAGGAAGTGCATATCCAGACGGCGGACATCTCCGACCGGTTCAAGTTCTTCGAGACCTACAAGCCCGAGGAGTCGCGCAAGGAGTTCCGCATGACGCCGCCCAGGCAGATACAGGTGCGGTGAAAAACTATCGCGTACCAATGTGGAACCTTACCCCCTTATTCATAAACGCTGTATAGCAGGGGTGGCCAACAGGTCGATCGCGATCGACCGGTCGATCGCGTCTGTTAGTCCAGTCGATCGTGGCAAGGCAAAAAAATATAAATACGTAGACCAGACTGCGCAACGTAATCACCAACTGCTGATTTAAGGTTTCATGAAGTATGTAATTGGTAGATCGCACAGGGTTTCGTTAGTGAACAGGAGATCTTGGGTCTGATCAAGTTGGCCACCCCTGCTGTATAGGCTTCTGCTAACTTAGCAATCGTTTGTCCTTGTCTGTGAAAGGTAAATGTCAAAGTGACAGATAAGGACAAACGATTGCTAAGTTAGCAGAGGCCTACAGAGCGTTTATGAATAAGGGTGTTAGTATCCATTTTCTTCCATGCTGTAAAAGTAAAGAAATAACATAGAATGTACCAGTTGCTTCTCTTCCCGCGCATGGTAAAAGTGCATCGAGGGATTAGGCGAGTCTTTGGAATCATGTTATAGGCGATGTTAGCCACCCATCATTATTTTGATTTCCTTTTCCACCTATACGACCGAAATCATGCTAAATGTGGCCTTAAAGTTTTGTTACCTTAAGCTCTGTTTACCTCGTAAGGGGATAAAGGCGTGATATATGTATGTAATATTATAAACGCGAAAGTTTGTAAGTATGGATGGAAGGATGTTTGTTACTCTTTCACGCCAGAACGGCTGGACGGATGATGAAATTTGGAACCTAGATAGATTGTCTGGTATAACACATAGGCTACTTTTTATCCCGGAAAATTGCGTAAGTCTTGCGGGATAGCGATAAACGAATTCTACGCAGACGAAGTCGCGGGCAGATGCTAGTAATAAATATAATAATAATTAGGGAACAATTCCTAATTGACATAGTTCCAATGTAAGCGCTAGTAAGGCTTGTGTAGGTACTAGGCAACGATATACATACATAAATAGAAATACATGCTTAAATAGATAGAAGCATCCATCTCACAAACTCGACCGCGCGTTGCACATCGAAACCGCTAACGCTCTAGCCATTTTCCCACGCGTTTCGCCACCGTGCGGGTACATCATCAGAGCTTAACCCCCAGCGCCCCAAGTCGCCGTCCCCGGAGCTGTACCACGAGCCCAGCGTGGTGCGCTGCGAGCCCGCCGCGCCGGACACCGGCCTGGCCGCCACACGGCACACCGCCTCGCGCATGATCGATGTCTTCCGTCAGATGGAGGACCAGCGCCAACACCAGCCCGCGCAAGGTCAGCCGCGCACACACACACACACACACACACACACACAGACACAGACACACAGACACACACAGACAGACACAGACACACACACAGACATACACACACACAGACAGACACAAACACACACACACCCAGACAGACACACAGACAGACACAAACACACACACACCCAGACAGACACACAGACACACACACACACACAAACAGACAATAGAAACACAAACACGGGTACCTTGCCCAATGGCAACGATCTGGGCGATATTTGTAAATGTAGGTAGGTATTTAGGATTAAATTAGGGTAGTTTAAGATTTTTTTTTGTTTTTTTAATATCAACTTTTAGATTACTAGTAGAGACTTTATACATCGCTACTGTAGATTAATTTAATTTAAGGCTCAGGGACCTTATACATCCCTTTTATAAATGTACCTATTTAGTTTAAGTATACTTAATGTATCTACGGCCTCGTCACCGGAACATGACGAATGGGGTGTGCTGAAGAATCTTCTAAAAAAATTTTATTCATCTTTGATAAAATGAAACGTTAAAGTATACCAGGGAAACGGTTTAGTCCCTGGTTCAAGCAGATCTCGTCTGCCCTCAAGTTCTAAACAAAACTCGAATAAAATCGAACGAGCACAAACACGAACCAGCCAGTCCGTAAACCAGCCAGAGTTAAAAATTATCTATTTACGAAAAACCGGGAAGATAACTAAATCATCTTTTATTTGAAGTAAAGTAAAGTAAGTAAAGTAAAATTTATTTTCCAAATAGACACGAAATATATACAATGTTAGGAAGCTCAATGACTCCACACTAGGCACAGCCTGTATCGTGGCAGCCAAGAAATATCAAAAAGACACGGTTACCATTAATTATGAAGTAACTAAATAATCCGTCATTTGTTATTTTGAATTTATTTAGATCAGTTTCATTTTTATCTAGATAGATTATTTGGGATTTTAAATAAAAGATGAATGTCAGTGTGACGGTTTGACCCGACGTGGCATTCTGTATACATTTATTATTATAAGCTTACTTCAATAACAAACGAGGTCGATTATCTTCATCTAGATAATTCGTCTAAATAAAAAAGTTGTCAACACACTATTATGATCGAATTTATCCTCGAATACATTTATTTGGAATAATTATCTAGATAAGAAAATATCTAGATAAGAAAATATCGAGATAAGAAATTATCTAGATAAGAAATTATCTAGATAAAAATATCTAGATAACGCCCAACTGAAACCAGCCAGTCCGTAGACATAAAAGCTATCCTAACAGTACAAGGATCTGACGTCGGCTCCTCCCCAGGCCCGCGCCCGCTGAAGTGCTTCACGCCGCCGCCGCCGGGCGAGCGCGCGCACCACGGCGACTCCTCCGGCGACGAGTACAGCGACGGCGACTACAGCGACGACAGCGACGACGAGAGCCAGCGGTACTACAACGACAGGGACCAGGACGAGGCGCTCAAACAGGTCACTCTACTAACTTGTGTGAAACTAGATTTGAAAGTTGCAATAAGCAATATTGATAGATTTATTTGATTTCTAAATGTCTGTGAAAATTAGAACACATAGAAAAATCCGAAAAGTAAAGTTATGGCCGGGAATCGAACCCGGATCCTCGTCATTCCGTGACGCGTGCTATACCCCTACACCACCCATAGCAGGGTAGTCTCCGAATTTTTCTACCTCTTACTAACTGTCACGTGACCTTTGTTAAATTTATTATTAGTTGTTTATTATTTATTTTTTGTTAGATTTATTTGACACTATTAAATGTCAAACATAAGTAATTCACAAAAGGATCATCAATTGTAATAAAAAAAAAGATATAATAATAAATGTACCTAAATGTATGTGAAAGTGAGCATTTAATCTTTTCAACACCAACGACCTATATATCTGTCGCTGAACACCAGCGTAAAATTAACCTTTTCGCAATGGTCATTTTAACTATTTCGCCAGGCGCGTTGAAAAGGTTAATTTTAACAACTAAAATAATGTCAATATTAAACAGCTAGGTTTTGGTCCACCAGCCGCTACAGACAGTGGTAATGATGATGATGTTCCAGGCGCAGCAGTTGGCCCGCACGAAGAGCTTCCGCGACCGCTTCGAGCACTGGTCGGAGTCGGAGCCGACGCGCACGCCCGCAGGCGTCGTCATAGAGCGCGACGACGATGGCGAATCGCAGCTCGAGACCGCCAAGAGGTTAGTGCCGTAGCTTAATAAGTAATTATTAAGGCTGTTGCGACTTAATTACGTAACATATTTTTAACCATTTCAACGTCAAGCACACTTAAAAGTGTCAAGAGCTAAAATGTAAAATGCACCTTCATTTGACAAGATAAAGTTGACAGTTGCGAGTGACATTACGTAGAGCTGTTTGACGGTGAAAAGGTTAAAATTCAACGTTTCGGCTAGGAGTAGACTGAAATGGTCGCTTTTTTGGGTTCTTCCAAATAGGAAAGGAAAAGGATACTAAGTCAGCAAAGTGAGAAAGGCCAATAATATAAATATCTAAATTAATTATTTATTATTGTTTGTCTCCTGCGTAACATAACATCAGCCAGAGGCATTTTAAAAAAAAAATATGAAATTGATGTTTTTGCGTTTACTTCAAAATGTTCAAACATAACAGGGAAAAATATTTGAAAAGCTTTTTTCTTCATATTTTTTTTTACTTACTAGGTATTGTTGGTACTTGAGTTTGTATATTTGATTTTAGAATTTAGGATGAATCAGAAGAAACAAAGTGCTTCTTTGTGACATTCTGTACAGCTGCCTCCAAAGGCATGGCTGATGTAAGTTATAATATTAAAAGTTTGATATTAAACACGGTTATGAGCCTCTGTGGTATTTCATTAATTAGATAAAAGTTTGGCTCAGGGCGCCAAGATCCCATACATCTCGAATAGGGCCGCACTCGTAAAGCGCTGCGGGTGTCTATGGACAGTGGTGATCATTTAACATCAGGTGACCCACTAGTTCGTTTGTCTGCCCTCTCTAACATAAAAAAAAACCAGTAGCCAGTAGCGTCCAATCAGTTTGCTGTAGTACTGGCTACATCCTCAATCCTCGTCTTAGACAACCTTATCTAATTCTCAGCCGTCTACACCAAACACCTCTAGCAATCCCTGACTACGCGGTTTCTAGTAATGTACTATTGTTTGCAGTTTGCGTGAAAAATTCGAAGCCATGAAGGGGCAACCTACCAACGTGGCGAAAACCTTCGCACCTAAAGTTAACCGATTTGTGGTAAGCCTTTTTAGTTCTTAGCCAATATTTTTAGTGCCGCAGCAGTCTTGGTCGGCTATGCTCCGAGAGTAAGGCAGCTAGGAATAAATCCTTGATTATGGCGCTCTATTTTAGCTCATTAATTGGCAACGCAACTAGCTACAATTCTTATAATTTTGCAAATGTTTTTGATCGGTGTATTCTTAATTTCTAAATGTCTATGAAAATTAGAACACATAGAAAAATCCGAAAAGTAAAGCTATGGCCGGGAATCGAACCCGGATCCTCGTCATTCCGTGACGCGTGCTATACCCCTACACCACCCATAGCAGGTGGGTAGTCTCCGAATTTTTCTACCTGTTACTAACTGTCACGTGACCTTTGTTACTATGCGAATTTTTTGTCGCTTTACTTTTCGGCCATAGCTTTACTTTTCGGATTTTTCTATGTGTTCTAATTTTCATAGACATTTAGAAATTAAATTTCTAACGGCAAAACCGTAAAAGTAAACATAAAAATCAAGAAATAAAAATTTCTTGATTCATTTGATAGTGCGGTGTATTCTTGTTTGCTCTAATCCCATTTTACTTAAAAAATTACGTCAGTAATTTG
This sequence comes from Pandemis cinnamomeana, assembly GCA_932294345.1. Lineage (NCBI taxonomy): Eukaryota > Metazoa > Arthropoda > Insecta > Lepidoptera > Tortricidae > Pandemis > Pandemis cinnamomeana. The sequence continues at coordinate 8,018,025 of OW028726.1, read as the reverse complement.
CAAGTGTACATGAAACGAATGTTAAAAATAACATATGACAAATTTTGTAACATTTTTCCAGAGAAAATTTAGTTCTTGATCCTCGTTTTTTTTTCAGTAACCAACGAGTGGAGCCTGTCGAAACTGCCTTCGATTACCAAAGCCTTACGTTTTTAACCCTGTTTTTAAAGTTGTAAAGTCTCGTATTGCCAATTGTATAAGTTATGGTTGTATCCTATTAACCTTTTAACCGTCAATCGTCGCTATTTCACAAATATGCTTAGGGATATGTCGTATGCAAATTCTGATTGACGTGTAGAAACACGCAGAAGTTTAGTTTTAACTTATTTATCTTTATCAACGTCATCATTAAAAGAGTACAGTGTAAAAGTGATCTACGCGCAATGGCATAAGTTTCAATTGAGCTTACCGCCAGGCGCGACGTTGAAAAGGTTAACATTTGCCGGTTAAAAGGTTAACAACGAATTTAGATAGTGAATATATTTATACACTTTATATAAGGACTGATAGTTTGCATTTTAAACGAGTGCTTTGGAGCGTGCAATATTGCTTCGGCTCAAATTTTACAATTTTGACATGAGAAAATGTTTCTTGACACTGATTTTTAGTAACAGATTGCCCGGAAAGTGACCTGTAGAGTTTTACATAACTATTGTGATTTGATGCCGATACAAGGCGTCAGATTGTGTGAATTTTTACACTTTACAGGCAGATAGTTTTTATCAGAATTCGATTTGCTGTCTGTTTTATAAATGTTATTCAGACAGTGTCTATTTTGGCCAATGGATGATTAACAAAAAAGTTTATTCGAGGTCAGATAAGTGAGATTATTATTTACATTGATGACTAGATTTTTATACTTACCAGTTGATTCGTGTTTTCGAGAAATTGCTTTTTTCTTTCTCTTATAATGTTAGTAAGATTGTCAATATAATATAAGCGTATATTGTATGGGACTTTTTGTAAAAAAATAATCAAAATTGTAATGAGTATTTTCAAAAACTAGTACAAAATCTATCAATACTTATCCTTTATACAAAACTACTGTAAGACAGACACAATTATTGTAATTGGGCACATGGATCACTTACGTATTAGTAGTCAAGACATCCGACATCACCTTGAGGAAGAACCACGGATCGGTTCGAAACATGTCGTGACGACTACAATTACTATTTTAAATTAGCCTTTATTATGTCAATTATGAGACATTTTTGATCCAATTTTGTATTTCTATAACAAGTATTATTTTTTTGAAAATGCTCGAATCGTTTAGCTAAGAGAGTTCTCTCGGCAATTTAGTCAAAAGTATTATTTCATACGTTCACTGGTCAATCGTCATCTTGCCATATTTTATTATTAAAATTATTTTAATTTAGTTTTTCTTAAAATTCGTGTCGCAATTCATTAGATTATACTCTGAATCCTGAAACTATTGCAATATAGCAGGAGTGGCTGTTAACCTTTTCAACGCCAACGACATATATCAGCACCGCAGGTTCAACGCCAACGATCTATATATACATCCATTACTTCAATGCAAAAGCAGCCTTCGTTCAATTGGGTTTAGGTCCAATTTAAGGCATCGTAATAGACGTCTGGCGTATGGGTGACGTCTCTTGTAGCTGACGTGGCGCCGAAAATGTTAAGAGTGTGCTACGATTTGAGCCGGGTCCTCATCTGTTGCACATTACAGCAACCAAAAACCCTAGTGTGGACGTTGCTCGCGAGCCAGATGCCAAAGGAACTAATTAATATTATAACCTGGACATCTTTAAGGCTAAAGTGAAGAGACACTTAGGCAACGTGTACTATCTTCGCCTTCCATCAAGCGAGATTGAAGTCACACGTAAGGTTTTTGCTTAACGTAACGTGCAGCAGTGGTTAAAGCTCACAGATGATCCAGCGTTGCTTTACATACATTGCTGTTCTGTGAATTAACAAGTGGTCACTACAGCGGCAATGGAACGCAAGCCCAGCGTATTTAGACGACAAAAGGTGGGGCACTACCTACCTTTTCTCGAACCGTTTCGTTTATTTTCAAACCCTCGTAACATCGGCCCAGTTAACAGAGCTCAAATTCACAGCATAAGATGTGATCAGGAATATGTCTCTTAATTGTTTCAGGGTATTTACCTGCTCTATGAGAATCTCAATCGATGAATCATTTAATTTATCGTATGTTTAACATTATTTCACCCTCATCTAGGTAATGTAACGTCCCGACTGATAAGATTCTCCGTATTTATTGTTTGTACTTACGTTTTTCTATGTTTTTCAATCGTATTTAGACACTTGTTAAGTAAATAAATGATGTAAATTATATTTTTGTTTCATTTAACAGTCATTTACAAGTATAAACGTATGAGTATACGAATTAACCTCTTGGCCGCCCCGCAACAATAGTACAGTCGGTGTCAAATAGTTCGTGACACCCAAAGTAGCCAAATATTTGTCAGTTAGTAGAATCTGTATTAGATTATTGATGAATGAGGAAATTGACGATCGGCACAGAATGGCTTCTCATAGGCTCGATTTCCAGTCATTTTTGAGATAAAAATAAAACTACAAAAATTCTATTACCTAGTTATTATTTTCAAAAATATAGGAAACGTGAAACAATAAATTAACCGCCTAAACATAAATAAGATAAATATATCGATCACAATAGTGTTCGGCCAGAAGCCTCAACATCATCTACATTAGACAATAATTTAACTTTCGACGTATTAATTTAATGATTTAATTGTAATTAACGCAAACATTGACATCTTTTCAACACCACACTGAGTCTCGCGGCAGCGTCTCTCTTACACACCTTAGGTTAGAAAGAGAAGACCTGTCTACACTAAACCCAGTGCGCTACACTCCCAGTTGTTATATTTAAGAAAGACAAAATCTTAAGTACAATCAAATTTGGTTTCTCAATTGACGCTTAAATTTATAAGTTTAAACTTAAATATAACAAGGGCACATTTTTCAATACCCGCATACTTAAAATTCACACAATTTTTGCGTAAATGGATCTTTTGAAATATTTTAATTCTTTGAAGAATTGGCCAAAGAATGCATTAACAATCAATACTGATTATGTCCAGATACTGAAACGAATGTGGTTTTATGAAACGAGCCTTGGCGAGTTTCATAATAAGTTCACACGAGTTTTGTAAGGCCTAATTCTGTATACAGTTGCATACAACTCCTGTTTACTCGCATAATAATTTGTTAATGTTTACCGATAACACTCAAACGTTCGCCATTTTCTTTTGAACGGTACAAACGAGCAAAAACTGCACAAATTTCAAGCATAACTCGGATTACTTACGAATCACAATCTTCACATTATTTTGATAAAAAAAAATCTTGATCACTGATCCCTCGACAAGTAACCCTGACCACACGATTCATACGTTGACTTAAACCTATACAATAAAAATATACAAAATTTACATCTCGCAAAAACTTGACATAAGTATATAATTGCCCATTTCCAAGAACGCTAGCAAAATATTCATTCGCGTATATATACCTCATAGGTTATTCTACAAACAAGACCAACTTACAGACATACTGTTGATTTATGATAAACATTTAATTCTTAGACTTGATTCTTCGATTCAATCTGCGTCCAATCAGCAAACTAAATACTAACGTTCATGGAAATAGGAAACACAAAATAACTTAAAGTTGTGCCAACAGTCAAGTGAGCATTCTAGTCCGAGCACTGGTAATGCTCACCACAGAATGCTCGCAGCATACTTAACACAAGTCTTTCGCATTATCTTTCTCTGCTAGCAGAGGCATACAGTCGCCTTCGATGATATCTGATGGCGACTGTACTATCGAGATAGTCAAAGCCATAGTCTACGAATTAACATGTTTGGTACTTCAAAAAAAAAAATGTAGCTATGAAAGTTACAGACTCACTGACCGCGGTGCAATAGGCAAATTGATTTAATTATTGCGCATTATCTTTGTTCTCATACCATTCGATGTAGCTTAATCTATCTCGATAGTAAATCTTTGTTACATAATAGGTTCTAAAACATAAATTTAGAATACACTACTACCGTGGATTGATGATGCAAGAGAGAAACACACGCATATTAGAGCGATACGACATTTCAATGTGAATAATGAAGCTTTCTCTTTTCCTGCATCATCCTAGTTAATTTCAGAGCTGATCGAATCTAATAGTAGTTTATTCTAAATGTATGGATATAAAGACACTGGGCTGTGTGGCAGGCAAGTGGTGCAGTTGTTTATATTTCACTATTCGTTAATAATACTGTATTGATAACTAAATTAAGACGACGTTAGAGGTAACGTCCGCATGCAAGTTCACACAAAAAAACCAACTGTTGTTTCGCATCAAGACATTTTTATAACTCTAAAAAACAATCTCAAATCAAACGGAGTGACTGTAGTTTTTTTTTTAATTATCTGTCATCAACTTGCACGCGGACTTTCATAAGAAAAAAAAAAACAATCTTTCATTTGAGACCACAACAACGCAACCAAAAGCTGAGCGGGACTAAATAACTAAGTATTTATGTCAAAGTAGTTTCAACAGTTTTATAAATTAAATGCTTTCTTTCCTGAGCCACTCGACGTCTACATACATGGGTTTGGAATTTAAAAAGATGGCTGAAATCGGGTCCAAACAAATGCATGTTATAGCTACATGGCAATTTGTCATAATGGTCAACTCTATTTTAAAAAACAAAAAACAATGTGTAAGTACATACATAGAGTATTTACTTTGAACGGTGAACTTATCAGCGTTAACATATTATATTTCACACTTAACGGGCATAAAACCACGAAAAAGTTGAACTTAATAAACTATAGAAAAAAAGAATCACAAAAACATTGATAACTCTACCCTTACTCTATCAGAATATATATTTAATCTTAGTGCAATTTTTAGAAATAATATGTGTGAATATTTTTTTTATCTCGTTAAAACTTTATTTATTATATTTTCATTTCCGTTTAAAATTCTATTAAATCACAATCGCACCGTAGTGACAAAAGAATTATAGAAAAAAAACAAATGAGACCAAATGGAATAGGCCATCCCCACATGTACCTACCGAGTTGTACCATCCGGGTACAAAGTACTACATAGTACTTTATGGGGTACAAAAATTGGTAAGTTTCATTCCGACACGCAACATGATGGTATAACTTGGTACATGTGCCAACAACCCAATATAAGCCAAATATCAACGAACATCAACCAAAAGGATACCCAGAGATGCGCGTACCATTCGGTATTTTACTATTCCCATTGTTTGTGTGTTACAGTCAGGTATATTCAACACATATTAAGTAGTCAAGAGACTCCGGCGCACCCCCAGTAAAGTTTCATGATCCAAAATCAAACGACAACCAATCGCCAAACAGACATAAATAACCACTCTCATTACACTCGAGGACAATCAAAAAGAGTCGGACTGTATTCAACCCGACCACTTATCACTGTCCTCATATTTATCGTTCATCCTTTTAGCCTCTACGAGACTGGCTTACTCTATTATGTACAATATAATATACTACAACGCAGGACGCTACGACGCAAGACAAGGGGAAGTGTACTTTACAGCAAGGGCTTAAAGTATATTGTCATTGTTTACTGCTATGGTTGTTCTAGTTCTCTACATAGAATAAAATATTATTGAAGTAGGCAGTGTTTGAAATGAACCGTTCTGTTTTCAATAAGCGCGGTATTGGCCGCAATGTTGGTATCAATAACTAAGTACAATCAATGGCAAAAGTAGGTAAGTGATCAAAATCAAGATTTCAAAACATCGTCTAACACGACGCCCCAGATATAGTAGTTATACAAAAGTGTCCGTTTTAATTGATATTTTAATCAGTCAAAAGAAAATTATCATAACATCATCGAGGTACAGAAACGAAGTGTCAAATCAGTGCTTCAAATCGAAATAATAATACGTAATATCATAATTATGTGTCCAGAACTGCCGTAAGCGTCAAAAGTGACTAACAAAAGAACGACCAAATTTCAAATTATTGGAATGAAAGCTGGGCAAAAATAGGATATATTTAAAATATTTCTAAAAATCAAGCTGATGTAATAAGAACTTAGGGACACGAGATAATTACAGTGTAATATCTCTGAGATTAACCGAACATCTGACATGTACTCCGAGATGTTCTAAAACCCGTATTTTTTAGACAATCACTTTAATTTCAGTTTAAGTTCACAATGGTTCGCGTTGTATTTATTTCTGTTTGCTGTTTATATTTTCATTTTATATTATTTTATGTGCAATAAAGAATTTTACATACCGTATGTATACATTTGACTTAATCGATTGTATATAATTATTTTGGGACCCTATATCATCAGTTTCTTTTGCTGTTGACTGTACAAAAGTATTTGAAAAGTTTGAACAACTTATTCGAAGAGATCTTTCAATTACAAGTAAAGGTGATTCTAATACAATCACTGCCTACATCATTTGAAAAAGATTCATCTTATCCAGATAAATGAAATGACGATACTAGAATACTGTTTACGATTAACAGAATAGCATATAAACAAACAACATATTTCGATCATACTTCGATGTCAAAAACAATTAATATAAGAGTACGTTTTTGTAGTACGAGTCATTGTCGCATCCCGGCACAAAACATTTTTTTTTTTATAAATAACCATTGTGTGTTACAGTTTAATACTTTGAATTTGCTTTTATTTCTAATGCTTGTAGACTATTCTATTCTATTCTCCCTTAATGGCGGCCGTAAGGCTTGGGCCAATGTCAATTGAAATGACAAGTGTGCGGTTGATTCTGTCCACGTCTGAGCAAGGTAATAATTTTGCAACTAAACCCCTTTTCGGCTGAGCGCTGATGTGGAGTCACCCTAGGACAAACAGTATGTAGACTAAAAAAGAATATAGTGTTATGATGTAGATGTGACAGTGACAGGCTGACAGTTACCTTAGCTAATCTTTTTTTGTTGAAAAAATGACTTTCTGCCAAGTTTCTTGCGGTGCATTCGTCCTGGCAATGATGGTCTTTCCGAATGCGCTGGTAGTTTCAAAACAGACGTGTAAAAATGCTCTTGACGCCCAATTTGCAAAAATAAAATTTTTGATATTTAGATTTTTTTTTTCATTCACTCACTAACTCACAAAAACTGACAACACTGAAAGTGTCATTTTACTGCAGTGATCTATCCGCCAGACTACAGTATTCGTTAAACTTGCAACTCACCGTACCACGCTTCAAACTACAAAAACGCACTCAGCAGACTGCAATAACGTAAAACCACAAATCACCTCGCCCCTTCCCCCGCCCCGCGCCGCATAGCGCCATCCCCCTCGCACTAATCCGGCGGCCTATTCACTGTGTCCTGTTTCACTTCAACCTTATCAACCTTGTTGCTCTCCTTATGCTTGGGATCCTTCTTCTCATCTCTTCTGTGATCTTTCCTGTGTTCTTTCGCGTGTTTATCGTGTCTGTCCGACTTGTGATGGCTGGACTTGTGCCGGCTGGAGGACGAGTGTCTTCTATGATGATCATGCTTGTCTTTGTCAGTCTTCTCAGATCTGTGTTTATCGTCTTTGTGTCTGTGGTTTTTGTCGGAGTCCGGCCGTTCTACTTTGGACGTGCCGTCCGTTCTTTCCATCCTGTCTGCCCGTTCTTTTTCTGGTCTCGGTTCTTTCTTCTCCTTCTTCTCTTCTGCGGGTTTCTCCGGCTTGGTCTGTGTGTCTGTGCTTTTCCTGTTCTCCGTTATCTTCAGAGCCGGTTGCTCCTGGAACTTGGCGCTGAGGGCGCGCATCTCGATGACACCAGCTTTGTGTTTCGTCGCTGATAACTTTTTGGGTTCTGCAAGATAATATTTTAGTTGTTGAAATTTGCGTGATACATTAATTACAACCTTAGATAGACTTTGACAGAGCCTAAGGTCTCAAAACCTTAAGGTCACGTTTAGCAAGATTGTGGGTGTATAGCTGGAAGGGGAAATCAAAATAGTGATGGGTTGCTAGCCACATCGCCTATAACACGATTCCTAAGAGATGGGCTTTTACCATCTGCGCGGGAAGAGAAGCAACTGGTAAATTCTATGTTTTCTCTTTACTCCCAGACCGGCATGGAAGAAATACATATGTAATAATACATGTGATACATAGTATGCCTACTTAGTAAGAATTATTAGGTAAGTATTACCTAATTAGTGAGAAATCAACTAAAGTTTCTGTTACACATGTTTTTACGTTAGTGTGTATGAAATTTACACACTGTAGAAAGAGATTGGTCATATGTCGCGCGCATTTGTGCGTGCAGTGCACTGCGCGTGGTAAGGCCTTGTGCAAGGTCCGTCCGGATCGCTACCACCATCTTACTCGCTAATCCTGCCGCTAAGTAGCAGTGCTTGCACTGCTGTGTTCCAGTGTGGAGAGTAAGACAGCCGGGGAAATTACGGGCACAAGAGGCATTTCATCTAGGTTGGCAACGCATCTGTAATCCCTCCGGGGTTGCGGGTGTCTATGGGCAGTGGTGATCACTTACCATCAGGTGACCCACTTGCTCGTTTGCCTTCCTATTCATATAAAAAAAAATATTTAAAAACATCTGCTGGTGGTGCAGTGTGCAGTGTGTGCGGGCGCGGGGTACTGACCGGGCGCGGGCGCGGGCTCGGGCGCGCGCTCCTCGGCGGGCGAGGAGGCCTCCGACGACGGGTAGTACTGCTTCAGCCGCAGGTGCCACGCTGCAAACAACAATATACACATCACTATCACTACATAGTATAAAATAAAGTCGCTTTCTCTGTCCCTATGTCCCTATGTATGCTTATATCTTCAAAACTACACAACGGATTTTGATGCGGTTTTTTTAAATAGATAGAGTGATTCAAGAGGAAGGTTTTTATGTATAATTCTAACTGTAAAAAATACTTCGTCTATCACCCCCATAAACTCTCTACAATAGCCTAATCAACGTTTGGCTCAACTTGTTTCGGTTTAATTGGTTTAATGCGATTTTTTTTAAGATTTTATGGCCTGGATGCTAGGTCCTTTAAGCCAAGTCTATATATTTTGAAAACACTTAATTTAGAAGAGAAAAAGTAACATAGGTTAAATTTGCTCACGACACATCACTAAATTTTATTCACTGTAGTTTTGATAAATTTAAATATTGCTTGATAACAGTCATAGTTTTTGAGAATGTCAGTTAAGCGGCGGGAGGAATCACCATTTACTTCATCACTAAGTTCACTAATATTAATCTTTGGATATTAAACGCAGAGCATTGAAATACGATATGTTCAACATCGCATACATTACCATTTTGGCAATGGGGTTTAATGCGATTGAACTGATTGAACTTCCGTGTATTTGACAGCTTGTTTGTGACGTGCTTTCCACTGGCGTTCGTGTCGCCACAGTGTATGTGTCTTTTGTGTTTAGTTTTATAATTTTGTTTGGGTCCTACTGAAAAACAGCGCAGCGGCTTGCCGCAACATTATGCTGAGTGGGGTCCATTTTACACCATGTCGGTACTGTTGGCTACTGGCTGGTTTTGCGGCCTACTTTTACCCTTTTTTGATATATGTCAATATTTGACACCATCAGTCTGCCTTGTGCCGCCATTTTGTACGTCCCGTGTTTTGCTACAATAATTAAAAACTGATACATTTTAAAGTGTTTCTAACATCCTCCATTCACGTTTATACAGTCCACTACCAGTAGCAATCAGGTACTATTCCTTAGTATATTGTATTTCTCCTTGTTTTATATCTACGTGTATCGAATGTGTGTGTTTCTCTTTCTCTTTCTTTCTTTAGCTTATAGCAGCCGTGGCCCCGGGCAGACGGGCACTCACCGACGGAGGTGACGGCGGAGACGGTCCGGAACTGGTGGATGATGTTGCGCGGCAGGAAGTAGATGTCGTCGGCGCACAGCGGCAGCCGCGAGTAGCGCACGCCCTCGCGCCGCAGCTGGTTCAGCTTCGCCTCCTCCAGCCTGCAACCACACATGCACAGTTGACAGACAGAGACAACAACCAAACAGAAGTATTAATAATATAAGCTAAAAAATTCATTTGTCATATATACATGTCACGTCTTTATCCCTTACGGCAGGGGTGGCGAACCTTTTTTGGTGGACGTGCCATTTTTTCACAAATAAAGTAATATTTGGCTCTGACCTGTCATCAAAGACCCTGTTGTCTTAAGAGTGTGTTGTTATTTTACCATCATATGACCACATTGCCCTTTTTCCGCCCTATTTCACAACAAAATAATCTTAAGTTGGTGATTTAATGGACAAAAATAAACTTTTTTTTATTATTGGCGTGCCCAAATATTTTTGACGCGTGCCATTGGTTCGCCAGCCCTGCCTTACGGGGTAGAGAAAGCCTAAGATAACGAGACCCAAAGGCTACGTTTGGAATGGGGAATCAAAGTAGCGATGGATTCCAAAGATTTTCGCCCATTCATTCGTTGGGCTTCTACCATCTGGGCGGGAAAGGAAGCAGCTAGTACATTCTATGTGTTTTCTGTGCCCCCAGACCAGCATGGAAGTCAAATAACGACATTATTTTATTTTAGCTGATGTGACTATTACTTACTACTACTTACTTCTCTGTACTGATTTCTCTTATTGGTTGTCTGGTAGAAATCGCTATTAAGCGATAAGACCGCCTTCTACTTTGTTCTTTGCTTCTGTATTGTTTTGTACTGATTTGTGGTGTTCAATAAAGAGTATTTGCATTGTATTGTGGCTAGCGACCCATGACTATTTTGATTCCCCATTCCACCTTTGCATTCACAATCACGCTAAACGTAGCCTCTAGGCACAGTATATAATATAAGCTAAAGCAGTAAGGAACCTACGAACAAGTCGGTTGAAACGAAACACGCACACAGGCGCGCGCTTTACACGGCCCCTAAGGGGACCTCGTCCACTCCGCTCAGGCTCAGGTCCGCTTAGGGGCCGTGTAAAGCGCGCGCCTGTGTGCGTGTTTCGTTTCAACCGACTTGTTCGTAGGTTCCTTACTGCTTTAGCTTATATATATAACGTAGTCGTTTGACGACCGGATAGCCTAGTGGTTAGTGATCCTGACTATGAAGCTAGAGGTCCTGGGTTCGAATCCCGGTAGGGGCAGACAGTTGTATGATGAATACGAATGTTTGTGCCCAAGTCACGGATGTTGTATGTATTTAAGTATGTATTTATCTACATTATATAAGTATGTTTATCCGTTGCCTGGTGCCCATAGCACAAGCTTTTCTTAGTTTGGGGCTGGGTCAATTGGTGTAATTTGTCCCAAGATATTTATTTATTTATTTATTTATTTATATACTGTGCTCTAGGTATTGTAACCTTGAGCTGACCACACTTGGGGGTAACCCGACTCGCACCCCTGGACAACAAGCTTCTCAGGCTAACCACGGGACTGTCAATTGGCATTGTTCATTTTTTTTAAGCTGTGCTTTTAACACCTTTATTTGATAAAATGGACTATTTCAAGCAACTAATTTGAATTATGCTTTTACGTAGCTTTGTTAATTAATAATAAATATGTTTTCGCTGTTTGATAAGTCGTGAATTTAGACAGAATCCCAATCGCCTTCGTTCGGCTGGCTATAAAAAAAAACGGCTTTGTCTATGGTTTTGTCGATTTGACAGTGACACGTGACAGTTGCCGTAGCTAAACTTTTTTTTTTCATTTTTGTGGCAAACATTCGGTGCTGGATTCTGTCTAAAAACCGGGTCGCTCGGTCAAACAAAGGGTCAAAGTACTTTTACAAAAATATCTGCAATCATAAAGTATTTTTCAAATCGGACATGATAAATCGGATAAATGACGGTTTTCCTCGAAATGGTTTAAAAAAAAAAAAACATTTATTACCAAAACATAAGCAGATAAAAGTTTAGTTGACAACAGATTCAAGACTAAAGAAGAAAGAAAAAAAAACAAGAAACACACTAGGCGGGCTATGTTCCGGCAACGGGTACCAGTCTCAGCGTGTGCTGGGTTGCATGAACCCAGCGCTGGTTTTCAGTCTGGTCCCTTTATCGGAGGCTAGTTGTAACAGATAAATGATTACTGAGCAGAGGTGTGGTATATGCAAGTATGTACTTGTGTGCGTGTGTTTGTGTGAGCGTGTGTGTGTGTTTCGAATTGGAGCATACTAAAAAAAAATGAACAATGCCAATTAGACAGAGCTGTTCCACTGACCAGGTGACGCACTGCGAGATGGGCGGCTCGTACAGGTCCAGCTGCAGCAGCTGCACCAGCTTGGTGAAGTCCCCCGCGTGGAACGCCACCACGTCCTTGGTGATGCGCCCGCGCGACTCCTCCACGCCGCACTGGATGCCCTTCAGCACGCCTACGCACAAACGAACCAGTTAAAACCTATAATACTACTATGTAGTCCAGTGGTTCCTAACCTGGGGGTAATTACCCCCGCAGGGGTAAAACGGAGATTCTAGGGGGGTAACACGGGATGGCACGACAAAATAATAGTACGGTAAACGGAAGCACGGCGCTCTCATGCGCGCGGCTTTTCTTACTTTACTTACTAGTTATCTAAACGTGCAATTTCTTACATAATAAACATATTTTCGTTCGAATTTGTATGGTTTTAATTATTTTAAATTAGCTAGGGGTAAACTCAATTCCCATACTTGTTCACAGGGGTAGTGACATTGAAAAGGTTAGGAACCACTGATGTAGTCTAACCCCCTTATTCATAAACGTATCTGTGAAAGGTAAATGTCAAAGTGACATATACAATAAATATCATTATCATTATCACAGATAAGGACAAACGATTGCTAAGTTAGCAGAAGCCTACAGAGCGTTTATGAATAAGGGGGTAAGAGTCTGTGTATATTTAGATGTCGAATAAAGGTATGTCTATGCCTATAATTTAAACAGTGAAACTCATGATTACATGAGGTCTGCTACGAAAGTTATTAGCCGTAAAAAACTATCAGTTTATGACACTTTTTTCTATAGCCTCATATTTTTTCGTTCTATCTGGTGTCGCAGCCAACTGTGGAGTGGGGATAAAGTGGCAGGCGCTCGGCAGCAGCCAATATGGCGGCGCCCGTAGCTCGCATCAGCTGACCGTGTAGCATTTACATCCTCGCTTATTCGTGCAAGTGCTCCGCGGTTAAATGCCTAAAATAGTTTTAACTTGCTTGGTGCTTTCATAAAACCACACAATGTATTATTTTTTTGTAAAGTGAAGTCACCCCTTCATACATCTATCTCCTCATTTAAAAAACGCGTTCTGCTTAGTCAAAGAGAGATTAAATTCTTGTACTGCCTCGTCCTCAGGAAAATCCGGCCACGCATCGTTTTCTCACGATAGGGAAATAAGTCACACGGGGCCAGATCAGGACTAGGGTGAATATGACACCATCTGAGCTTTTAAAGAAATACATTATTTTCGCCGCTGTATGTACTGTCAAAAACGAATTTCAGATAGCGGCAGAGGCTGGTGGCTACACCGTGCGTGCGTGTGCGTGCGTGTGCGTGTACAGACCGACGGCGGCGGTGGTGATGCGGTCCAGGCCGTGGCCCACGTGGTCGGCGTGCGCGCGCGTGCGGTCCTCGAACAGGAACTCGCGCGCCTCGCTGTAGCGCGGCAGGTACTGCAGGTTGCGCAGCTCGTTGATGCCCGTGCTGCAATAATTATTAATAAGTTAAATCTATTTGCAAAGTGATTCAATGGAGGGTGCAAAGTTCCCAAAGCCCAGCCAGTGGGACGTATATATAGCCTGGAGATGTTTTTTTTTTAATAACCCACGACCAAAAAACGTAAGAAAAAAAACAAAACCGAATTCTAATAATTTCAACTTTTTCTACTAATATTATAAACGCGAAAGTTTGTAAGTATGGATGGAGTTTCAAGCGCCGCCATATGGCTTGCCTTTACGTTGCTGGTTACGCCCAGGTCTTGCCACCTTAGGCTCTGTCTACCCCGTAAGGGATAAAGACGTGATAAGTATGAATGTATTGGGCCGCTGGGCTGTCAATTGATAAGTTTCTATATTCGCTCGGGCCGGAAGAACTAGATTTTATAGTAGTAAAATAGAAGGTCGGGCCTCGCGAGGGTAAGCGAGGGTAAGCAGGGCATACAGACCGGCGCTTCTTGATGGGGCTCTTGCCCAGCTCGGCGGTCGGCACGAGCTGCTCGCCGGGCCGGATCCACAGGATGGAAGGTCGGGCCTCACGAGGGTAAGCGAGGGTAAGCAGGGCATACAGACCGGCGCTTCTTGATGGGGCTCTTGCCCAGCTCGGCGGTCGGCACGAGCTGCTCGCCGGGCCGGATCCACAGGATAGAAGGTCGGGCCTCACGAGGGTAAGCGAGGGTAAGCAGGGCATACAGACCGGCGCTTCTTGATGGGGCTCTTGCCCAGCTCGGCGGTCGGCACGAGCTGCTCGCCGGGCCGGATCCACAGGATGGGGCCGTCGTTGGACTCGCGCGCCTCCATCTCCACGGCCGACATGGGGCCCCAGGGCATCGTCTGCGGACACACAGCTCAGCGATCTCAAACACCGACTACTTATACAGGGTGGTCCAAACACTGACGTCTAAAAAAAAATTTTGATGCCTCACATCCGGGGCTATCCGAATATACCCCATGTATGTTGACCAATTTTTTGTAGTTTACGAGTAATTAATTTTTAAAGATTTTTTCAAGAATTTTCGGGCCGAGCAGTTTATCATCATGTAACTTTTTTTGGTTACGTTTTTTTGAGTGTTTTTTTTTAATGACATTATCCTCACAAACTGCACTTTTACACGTAAAATAATCAGCTTCCCAACCTTGAGCCAAGTTACAACAAAATTTACCGAAAGTGAAAGTTTTACCTTTGAGCAAATCGAAGTTTGATTTTGTAATTAAAAAAAAAACTAAAAATCTCAGAATTCAAAGACCATAAGTAATTTTAAAAACTTCGCCAGTCTCTAAACTTGCAGAATAATACAAAAAAAGTGACACTTAATAGGTCATAATTTGCTGGATTCAACTTTCAAACGGCTGATGTGAGGCATCTAAATTTTTTTTTTAGACGTCAGTGTTTGGACCACCCTGTATACGTAGCATACACGAGTGAACGCCAACGCCGGTTACAGCCGACAGAAAGTAGAAGTATAAAAGTGCATGAAAATTATGCAAAGGCGTAAAGTTTCAAACTAGACACTAGCTTTACTGAGCTAGCTTTAGCTGAGCTTGGCGTTCAAAGGGTTAATGCCTCATTATGTACAGTTGCATACATAAATCTATCGATTTTAATATCATGAGTTTTCTACTGTAAATATTTTCACATCAAAACATAGATAGGTGAATACTATTTTCTAGTCTTCGAAAGTTTGTAACCGATGAAACGACTGACATTTATATTTTTTTTATTTATTTTAAGTTTGAATGTTACTAGAGTAATGATACTGTAATGTAAACATAATAACACAGCCACAGATAGTTTCTTAATGTAGGCCATTTGCTAATCGTTCCTGAACATATTATAGGCAAGTTATGATATCGATGTAGATAAAGTTATAATAAACACAAAAATTCTAAGCCGAAGATTAAATGTATGTAACCAGTCATTTTGGTAGAAATGCCAACATACATAATGCTTACATGCAACACTGTCAAAAAGTACAAAATAATTGTGCCAATTGTACAAAATAATAATTAAAGGAAAACATCGTGAGAAATCCTACACACGCCTGTGAAGCAATTCAATGGTGTGTGTGAAGTTTCCAATCCGCACTGGGCCTGCATAGAAACTATAGCCCAAGCTCTCTCATTCTGAGGGGAGGCCTGTGCCCAGCAGTGGAACGCATATAGGCTGAAGATGATGATGATGATTTAATCTTGACAATTTCACTCTAAATCAGTGGTTCTTAACCAGTGGTCCGCGGACCACTGGTGGTCCCTGGAAGCATCCTAAGTGGTCCGCGGGGCCAATTTAATAAATAATTAGATAAGTGACAACCAGACACAACGCGTGAATGTGCAATTCCATCCATTGGGGCCGATCGAAGCCATACGTTAGATTTTTTGTAGTTAGGCACTTAGGTGGTCCTTGGCAAGACAACATTTTTGTCAAATGGTCCCTCATGTCTGAAAGGTTAAGAACCACTGCTCTAAATGATGTACATTGAATGAATAAATAATCTTTTCACACCACCTGCTCGACAATAGCTAATTATATATCATGTAAACCTTACTCAAAGTAAGTCATTATAGCCCTTGGCTTTCGCCGGGTAGTAATATTGTACTGAAATTCATTATAACCCGTAGGTTAATAATATGATTCTCACTTTTCATAGTTCTTATAGCTATACTCTTAAAGTCCAATTTCGTAAAAATCGCATGGCTCCGAAAATCGAGATGGCCACGCCACGGCAAGCGGCGTTCGAATTTCGAACGAATGAAACAAATTTGAAATGAAACAAAAGCGGCCAGTGTTTGTTGACGCTGTAATATTACACGCATTCAACTGCTAGGATTCCAAAAATATTGGACAACTGGACTAATTTCTCAACCTTAAATTTTTACTTTTAATTTGGTTTTAGGTACCTACTGTTGTTTTAATTAAATTATTTTTCTAGTTACCTTGGTTTTTATTGTCTCGCAAAAGGTGAGAAAAGTAGAGTATACTCCTCGGAGATAAAACTGTATATGTCTTGGGTGCGATTAAATGCTTCGCTCCATTCAGGACTCAATCTTAATTCCCTCGCTACGCTCAGGAATTAACTCATAACACCCTCGCTACGCTCGGGAGTTAAATCTAGTCCTTTGCTACGCTCAGGATTCAATACCGCGCCCGTGACATAATACAGAGCTTTATCCCCTCGGTGTACAATCTACTAAAATCTATTTGGAGTCCGTATCAAGAGCGCACTTACCAGGTGGAGGAAGGGGTTGGCGGCCAGCAGCGCCAGCATGTCGGGGAAGTAGCCGCCCACCTCCTCGTGCACGGTGCCCACCAGCGAGATCTGGTGCAGCGGGCCCGCGCGGAACGTGCCCGCCAGGTACGACTGCTGCACCTGCGGGGGGGCACTGTTAGCGCACTTACCAGGTGGAGGAAGGGGTTGGCGGCCAGCAGCGCCAGCATGTCGGGGAAGTAGCCGCCCACCTCCTCGTGCACGGTGCCCACCAGCGAGATCTGGTGCAGCGGGCCCGCGCGGAACGTGCCCGCCAGGTACGACTGCTGCACCTGCGGGGGGGCACTGTTAGCGCACTTACCAGGTGGAGGAAGGGGTTGGCGGCCAGCAGCGCCAGCATGTCGGGGAAGTAGCCGCCCACCTCCTCGTGCACGGTGCCCACCAGCGAGATCTGGTGCAGCGGGCCCGCGCGGAACGTGCCCGCCAGGTACGACTGCTGCACCTGCGGGGGGGCACTGTTAGCGCACTTACCAGGTGGAGGAAGGGGTTGGCGGCCAGCAGCGCCAGCATGTCGGGGAAGTAGCCGCCCACCTCCTCGTGCACGGTGCCCACCAGCGAGATCTGGTGCAGCGGGCCCGCGCGGAACGTGCCCGCCAGGTACGACTGCTGCACCTGCGGGGGGGCACTGTTAGCGCACTTACCAGGTGGAGGAAGGGGTTGGCGGCCAGCAGCGCCAGCATGTCGGGGAAGTAGCCGCCCACCTCCTCGTGCACGGTGCCCACCAGCGAGATCTGGTGCAGCGGGCCCGCGCGGAACGTGCCCGCCAGGTACGACTGCTGCACCTGCGGGGGGGCACTGTTAGCGCACTTACCAGGTGGAGGAAGGGGTTGGCGGCCAGCAGCGCCAGCATGTCGGGGAAGTAGCCGCCCACCTCCTCGTGCACGGTGCCCACCAGCGAGATCTGGTGCAGCGGGCCCGCGCGGAACGTGCCCGCCAGGTACGACTGCTGCACCTGCGGGGGGGCACTGTTAGCGCACTTACCAGGTGGAGGAAGGGGTTGGCGGCCAGCAGCGCCAGCATGTCGGGGAAGTAGCCGCCCACCTCCTCGTGCACGGTGCCCACCAGCGAGATCTGGTGCAGCGGGCCCGCGCGGAACGTGCCCGCCAGGTACGACTGCTGCACCTGCGGGGGGGCACTGTTAGCGCACTTACCAGGTGGAGGAAGGGGTTGGCGGCCAGCAGCGCCAGCATGTCGGGGAAGTAGCCGCCCACCTCCTCGTGCACGGTGCCCACCAGCGAGATCTGGTGCAGCGGGCCCGCGCGGAACGTGCCCGCCAGGTACGACTGCTGCACCTGCGGGGGGGCACTGTTAGCGCACTTACCAGGTGGAGGAAGGGGTTGGCGGCCAGCAGCGCCAGCATGTCGGGGAAGTAGCCGCCCACCTCCTCGTGCACGGTGCCCACCAGCGAGATCTGGTGCAGCGGGCCCGCGCGGAACGTGCCCGCCAGGTACGACTGCTGCACCTGCGGGGGGGCACTGTTAGCGCACTTACCAGGTGGAGGAAGGGGTTGGCGGCCAGCAGCGCCAGCATGTCGGGGAAGTAGCCGCCCACCTCCTCGTGCACGGTGCCCACCAGCGAGATCTGGTGCAGCGGGCCCGCGCGGAACGTGCCCGCCAGGTACGACTGCTGCACCTGCGGGGGGGCACTGTTAGCGCACTTACCAGGTGGAGGAAGGGGTTGGCGGCCAGCAGCGCCAGCATGTCGGGGAAGTAGCCGCCCACCTCCTCGTGCACGGTGCCCACCAGCGAGATCTGGTGCAGCGGGCCCGCGCGGAACGTGCCCGCCAGGTACGACTGCTGCACCTGCGGGGGGGCACTGTTAGCGCACTTGCACAGCCATCACCACAACACCCGCCCATAGACACCAGGGCTACGTTCAGTAACTAAAGTGTCAGTGTGATTATCGCCGGGTGAAAATCGCCCGATCATGAACACGCTTCCTGAACGACTTGGGACGTTCTTCTGTCAAAAGTGTCAATTGAAGTATGATTTCGTATTCGTAATAATAAGTTTATATCCCCAGCGTTCGAATTATAAATTTTGCCTCTTATCAACTGTCAAAGTGACGTCTGGGCTTTTTTTACCCATCTATTTTATGGGGTAACCGGTGCGATCGCCCGACGATGTTACTGAACGATTTGGTGTGATCGTCCGATGATCGCACTGACTTACTGAACGGGCGAGTGCGTC
Source organism: Pandemis cinnamomeana (assembly GCA_932294345.1). NCBI lineage: Eukaryota > Metazoa > Arthropoda > Insecta > Lepidoptera > Tortricidae > Pandemis > Pandemis cinnamomeana. Next base: position 7,998,880 of record OW028726.1, on the reverse strand, counting down.
GTCGGGCGTCGTCGGGTGATCAAACTGAACGCACCCCAGGACCAGTAGGCTTATTACCTAACTCGCTCGCAATCGCCATCGTGTTCATTATGACAGTTCATGTATGGGCTGACAATTGGCATCGGAATCAGCTAACTGTCAAGTTCATACAAGAACTGTCAAAATGAACACGATGGCGATTTAGAGCGAGTTAGGTAATAAGCCTACTGGACCGAAGGACAATTGGCGTCATCTAAGTTGGAGCGAAACAACGCAGAGCGAAACAACGCTCTACAAAGCCGATGAAGACCGATGTACAATCTTTATGGTCGGATGCTGTATAATACAATACAAATACTCTTTATTGAACACCACAAATCAGTACAAAATAATACAGAAACAAAGGAAGATAATAGGCGGTAATATAGACTACCAGACAATCAATAAAAGAAAGAAATAGATTGAATGCTTAATTAAGTAGGTGCTGGAAACAAATGCATGGGTTTGACCTGTTAATAATAGCCTACTGTCCTATTGGTAATAGCTAATAGCGTACTGCTCAGTTGGTAATAGCCTACTAGCCTTTTGGTGAGAACCTATACTGTACTGACCTGTTGATAATAGCCTACTGTCCTATTAATAGTAGCCTACTGACCTATTGGTAATAGCTAATAGCGTACTGCTCAGTTGGTAATAGCCTACTAGCCCTTTGGTGAGAACCTATACTGTACATACTTGTTGATAATAGCCTACTGTCCTATTGGTAATAGCCTACGGACCCGTTAGTAATAGCTAATAGCGTACTGCTCAGTTAGTAATAGCTTACTAACCTTTTGGTGAAAACCTATACTGTACTAACCTGTTGATAATAGCCTACTGACCTATTGGTAATAGCTAATAGCGTACTTCTCAGTTGGTAATAGCCTACTAGCCTTTTGGTGAGAACCTATACTGTACTGACCTGTTGATAATAGCCTACTGTCCTATTGGTAATAGCCTACGGACCCGTTAATAATAGCTAATAGCATACTGCTCAGTTGGTAATAGCCTACTAGCCTTATGGTGAGAACCTATACTGTACTGACCGGTTGATAATAGCCTACTGTCCTATTGATAACAGCCTACTGACCTATTGGGAATAGCTAATAACGTACCGCTCAGTTGTTAATAGCCTACTAGCCTTTTGGTGAGAACCTATACTGTACTGATCGGTTGATAATAGCCTACTGTCCTATTGGTAATAGCCTACGTACCCGTTAATAATAGCTAATAGCGTACTGCTCAGTTGGTAATAGCCTACTAGCCTTTTGGTGAGAACCTATACTGTACTGACCGGTTGATAATAGCCTACTGTCCTATTGATAACAGCCTACTGACCTATTGGGAATAGCTAATAACGTACCGCTCAGTTGGTAATAGCCTACTAGCCTTTTGGTGAGAACCTATACTGTACTGATCGGTTGATAATAGCCTACTGTCCTATTGGTAATAGCCTACGTACCCGTTAATAATAGCTAATAGCGTACTGCTCAGTTGGTAATAGCCTACTAGCCTTTTGGTGAGAACCTATACTGTACTGACCTGTTGATAATAGCCTACTGTCCTATTGATAATAGCCTACTGACCCATTGGTAATAGCTAAATAGCGTACTAATACTAACCTGCTGGTAGTAGCGGCTGATGGTGGTGGTCTCGATGTCGGAGGCGCGCGCCAGCACGCCGGCCTTGACGGTGAGCGCGGGCTGCGTGTCGGCCAGGTAGCACTCACCTGCTGGTAGTAGCGGCTGATGGTGGTGGTCTCGATGTCGGAGGCGCGCGCCAGCACGCCGGCCTTGACGGTGAGCGCGGGCTGCGTGTCGGCCAGGTAGCACTCACCTGCTGGTAGTAGCGGCTGATGGTGGTGGTCTCGATGTCGGAGGCGCGCGCCAGCACGCCGGCCTTGACGGTGAGCGCGGGCTGCGTGTCGGCCAGGTAGCACTCACCTGCTGGTAGTAGCGGCTGATGGTGGTGGTCTCGATGTCGGAGGCGCGCGCCAGCACGCCGGCCTTGACGGTGAGCGCGGGCTGCGTGTCGGCCAGGTAGCACTCACCTGCTGGTAGTAGCGGCTGATGGTGGTGGTCTCGATGTCGGAGGCGCGCGCCAGCACGCCGGCCTTGACGGTGAGCGCGGGCTGCGTGTCGGCCAGGTAGCACTCACCTGCTGGTAGTAGCGGCTGATGGTGGTGGTCTCGATGTCGGAGGCGCGCGCCAGCACGCCGGCCTTGACGGTGAGCGCGGGCTGCGTGTCGGCCAGGTAGCACTCACCTGCTGGTAGTAGCGGCTGATGGTGGTGGTCTCGATGTCGGAGGCGCGCGCCAGCACGCCGGCCTTGACGGTGAGCGCGGGCTGCGTGTCGGCCAGGTAGCACTCACCTGCTGGTAGTAGCGGCTGATGGTGGTGGTCTCGATGTCGGAGGCGCGCGCCAGCACGCCGGCCTTGACGGTGAGCGCGGGCTGCGTGTCGGCCAGGTAGCACTCACCTGCTGGTAGTAGCGGCTGATGGTGGTGGTCTCGATGTCGGAGGCGCGCGCCAGCACGCCGGCCTTGACGGTGAGCGCGGGCTGCGTGTCGGCCAGGTAGCACTCACCTGCTGGTAGTAGCGGCTGATGGTGGTGGTCTCGATGTCGGAGGCGCGCGCCAGCACGCCGGCCTTGACGGTGAGCGCGGGCTGCGTGTCGGCCAGGTAGCACTCACCTGCTGGTAGTAGCGGCTGATGGTGGTGGTCTCGATGTCGGAGGCGCGCGCCAGCACGCCGGCCTTGACGGTGAGCGCGGGCTGCGTGTCGGCCAGGTAGCACTCACCTGCTGGTAGTAGCGGCTGATGGTGGTGGTCTCGATGTCGGAGGCGCGCGCCAGCACGCCGGCCTTGACGGTGAGCGCGGGCTGCGTGTCGGCCAGGTAGCACTCACCTGCTGGTAGTAGCGGCTGATGGTGGTGGTCTCGATGTCGGAGGCGCGCGCCAGCACGCCGGCCTTGACGGTGAGCGCGGGCTGCGTGTCGGCCAGGTAGCGCAGCAGGCACGGGAAGGCGCCCGCCGCGCCGCGCACCACGCCGCACACGAAGTGCGCCCAGCCCTCGCTGTCCTCCGAGAACACCAGCTGTAAGCAATTGCAGTCACATTAGACATGATTACAGTAATCAGTGTTTCTTAACCTGCGGTCCGCGGACTCCTGGATATCCGTGACTATACGGGGGTCCGCAGTCTCATATTTGGACCACTTGACAACAATAAATAACCAACAAAAGTGTCATAACAGCTTTTTTAATTAGAGCATCCCTGGCTGAAAAAGTTTAAGAAACACTGTCAGACTATTTTTTAAGTGGTGTGGTAACATTTTTTTATTTTTTAGTTTTCTCTCGCAGTACCTTGAGGAACTCCTTGGCCAGCGCCTCCTGCTGGGTGGCGCTGAGCATGTCCACGTCCCGCTGGTTCAGGTACAGCACGCTGGCGCCGCCGTTGGGGTGCGTCTCCACCCGCATCAACCTGTCAACGTATCAGCTCTTACACTTTGTACTATTCAGCCAACTTATTCTTCTTATTCTTCAGGTTTCCTTTATATGACACTAGCTTCGTCTGCGTAGAATTATACATAAAAACCGTCCTCTTGAATCACTCTATCTATTAAAAAAACCGCATCAAAATCCGTTGTGAAGATATAAGCATACATAGGGACATAGGGACAGAGAAAGCGACTTCATTTTATACTATGTAGTGATGATTAACCACCATAACATTTGGTTTTTAGTGGGCATGCCTGCCGTCGCGGGAGAGTCCCACATACCCCCGGTAACCCCGTACCGGGCGGATGCACAAATCATTTTCTACACCATAAAGAAGAGAAATGAAAAGACCATCTATCTCGTAAGCAATACAGACGTGATTTACGTATGCACTAGCGTCTGTGTAGAATTAGTTTAACCCGCGAAAACTACGCGATTTTCCAGGATAAAAACTATCCTAAGTCTTTAACTGGGACTGAAACCATCTCTGTACCAAATTTAATTACAAGTGGTTTAGGTGTGGAAGCGTATCAGACAGAGTTACTATCGCATTGACAACATCTATATATATAAAAGAAAGTCGTGTTAGTTACACTATTTATAACTCGAGAACGGCTGAACCGATTTGGCTGAAAATTGGTAGGGAGGTAGCTTAGAACCAGGAAACGGACATAGAAAACTTTTTATCCCGATTTTCCCACGGGATTGGAAAATTCCGAATTGTTGTACTAATAAAGCTACAGATATTAAATTTAGCATGCCTACACATTATTCCTTGATTAGTATAAAGATGCACTTACAAGGGAATTTTTCAAATTTAAGGCGGAACAATTTGCCGGGTCAGCTAGAAGTGTACGCACCTGTGGTACTTGAGGTCCCGCACGGCGGGCGTGCCGGCCAGCGGTCCCCAGGGCTGGTGCGGCGGCGCGCGGTCGCGGCGGCACTGCACGCCGATGGAGCAGCGCTTGACGCGCGCGCGCCGCCGGCAGTGGTGGCACGACGAGTGGCGCGAGCCGTGCGACGATCTGCGCACAAGTTATAACACTCTCACAAACGCGCAATCAAATACTCCTTGTAATAATAATAATAATAATAATAATAATAATCATTTATTTCTGAGAATATGGTACAATACAGATTGGTTAGTGAAAGTGGTTCTTCTTCTTTAATCTTCGACGTTCGTTTATCCAAGAGACATCCAATGAGGCTGGCATAGTCACACAAGTGCACTTAGCCTCGTAAAAATATTACATATAAAAAAAAGACCTATGTTTAACTTAAATTATGTCATCCATGCTGGTCTGGGAGTAATGAATAAACATAGAATTTACCAGTTGCTTCTCTTCCCGCGCAGATGGTAAAAGCCCATGGGAATGAGCGAAAGTCTTAGGAATCATGTTAACAAGCCATCACTATTTTGATTTCCGTTTCCACCTATACGCCCTTAATCATGGTAAACATGGCCTTAAGGTTTTGTTACCTTAAGCTCCGTCTACCCCGTAAGGGATAAAGACTTGATATATGTATGTATCTTCACAAATTATCAGGGCGTTCATTGCTGGATCACATGTAGGCATACATTGTAATCCACGAACTAACTTTACTGTGGTTTTGTTTTGCTCATCTACAATGCTATTGAATCACCATAAGACCGAAAATCGCGATTTTGTGAAATATAATAGCTAGTTTGCTGCTTGACACAGTTTATGAATGTGGCAAGGCACATAAAACCTTTGATCTAGCACAGTAAAAACTCTATTTTTAAAGATATTTTGAAATATTTTTTTTTTATAATATCTAGGATGTGGTTGGCTTAGTCGGTAGTGACCCTGCCTCCAAAGCAAGTGTCCCGAGTTTGAATCCTGATAAGGGCTATATTTGTTCCAGAGTCATGGATGTTTCAATCTATTTAAGTATGTGTTATGTATAGCTATACATCTATAGGTACTTACTGACTTAGCTCTGTGTTATAGAGAATAAAGTTGTCTATGCTGTCATGGCGGTGTTTGATATTTAATATTGGCGACGAGCTTCGAAATAAAATAGAAAGTGTGTGAAAATGGCGCTTAGCGGCAATATTTTGCTGCCCGGAGTGTTTGATCAAAACAAGGACGATTGGACAACATATAAAGAACAGTTATTATTCGCGTTACAAGCATTAGGAGTGGCAAATAACCTAGAAAGTGCACGTGCAATATTCTTATCACAGTGCGGGAAAGAAACGTTCGCGTTTATAAGCTCTCTAATCTCACCAAAAAAACTAAACGAAACAAGCTTTGCACAAATCATTGAAGTATTGGACACTTTCTATGCGCCTAAACGTAGCGAAATATTGGAAGCCGGCCGGTTTCACACACGCGTCCAACAAAGGGGCGAAACCATTAAAGCCTTTATTTCGGCCATCAAAACAATATCAGTGCAGTGTAATTTCCAAGATTTGGAGCGACAACTGCGTGACAGACTGGTGCTGGGGGTTAAAGATGTGCGCTTGCGGCGGGAGCTATTGAAGACGGAAAATTTGACTTTTGCCCAAGCTGTATCGCGAAGTCTCGACTACGAACAAACGGTAGTCGACTTCTACCCAGAGACCTCGACACCTCTTGAGACCAGATCCATGGTGGAACCTATGGACACAAACAATGTCAACTTCGGCTCTCGAAAGCGCGAGGCCGCCTGCCGCCACTGTGGAGCGAATCACAATGCAAAAACATGCAAATTCGCGAAAGTGAACTGTAATTACTGCAAACGTTATGGACACACGGTTGCGGTCTGTCGGAATAGAAAGAAGAATATAAACTTGCTGGAGGAAGAGGAGCAAGACGACTCCAACAATGAAGACATGTCGAATATGGAAGAAATGCTACATGTGACAAATGGAGCAACAGGGAAGCAGCCCGGAGACAAAATTATAACATCAATGAAGTTAAATGGCAAGACAATCCATTTTGAAGTTGACTCCGGTGCTGCACGAACAATTATTTCATATGAGACATGGAAGAGGAACTTACAGCAAGAAGGTGATTTAATAAGGACAAAAATAAATCTGATAACATGGACACGGCAACCTATTAAATTAATGGGAACTGTAGAAGTATTAGTGGAATACAAGGAAATAAGAATTAAGCTACCACTTTTAGTGGCAGAAGGCACAGGCCCAAATATTCTAGGAAGAAATTGGTTTGAACCTCTGGGTATTGTAGTACAAGGCTTGTGTTGGACAGACAAGGGTTCTGAAGACCTACAATCAAAATTCCCAAAAGTATTCAGGGAACAGTTGGGACAATATACGGGACCACCAGTAAAATTAATATTGAAGCCAGAAGCACAGCCAAAATACTTAAAGTGTAGACCCATGCCATATGCTTTAAAGGATGAAGTTAAGGCAGAATTGAAGAGACTAATTGAGTTGGGAGTGCTGACACCAGTCAGATACTCAGACTGGGCAACACCCTTGCGAATAGTACGCAAGGAAGATGGAACTCTTCGAATTTGTGGGGATTATCGTTCTACAGTAAACATTGCCATTAACTGCGATGTTTACCCACTCCCAACATCAACAGAGGCTTTCCAACTGCTAGCTGGTGGGCGCATATTTTCAAAGCTGGACCTGAAACAGGCATATACACAATTGTTGGTTGACAATGACACAGCAGAAATTCTGACGTGGAATACCCCACTGGGACTGATGAAGGTCAATCGGTTGCCATTTGGAGTCAGCGCTGCACCTGGGATATTTCAGCGGCTCATGTCTAGTCAATTCGCAGATATGGATGGTGTAGCAATGCTACTGGATGATATTGTAGTGACCGGGGCCAATGACACTGAACACTCTACTAGATTAGCGAAAGTGCTCCAACATATTGAGGAACTAGGATTTACATTGAACATCCGGAAATGCCAATTTGGTGTGGCTAAAGTGACATTCCTTGGATATGTGCTGGATGAAAGCGGGATACATCCATGCCCAAACAAAATCAAAGAAATCCAGGAGAAGCCAAGACCAACTGATTTAAAACAACTACGGGCATTTTTGGGCGTGCTCAATTTTTATGAGAGATTTTATAAAGACAAATCTGACATATTGGAACCCCTACACAGATTGTTAAAAAAAAATGTGTTGTGGAAATGGGGTCAGACAGAAGAAGCAGCATTTCGGAAAGCCAAACAGTTGTTAACATCTGACCTGACATTAATACAATTTGACAAGGAAAAGAAAGTGATACTCACCTGTGATGCCTCAGAATTTGGCCTGGGAGCTGTGCTGAGCCATATCCTGGATGATGGACAAGAGAAGCCAATTGCAATGTCCTCAAGGACTATGCAACCACATGAGAGGAAATACAGCCAGCTGGATAAGGAAGCACTGGCCATAATATTTGCTTTAAAAAAATTTAGAGAGTACCTGGTTGGTGTGCAGTTCACAATAATAACTGACCATAAACCCCTGATAGGACTCTTAAACCCGAAGAAACCAATACCGGACCAAATATCACCAAGACTGCTACGATGGTCATTAATATTGGCAAGCTTCAATTATGACATTCAGTACAAACCAGGGCCTCAGATACAAAATGCTGATGGATTGAGCAGGTGGTGCACAACAGAACCAGAACAAAAAGAAGCGCCGTTACCTGAGGTGTTACTACTGGAAGAAATGCCTAACGGATGGACAGTGTCTGTTGAAGATATAGCCCGCGAAACAAAGACAGACGAATTATTAAAAAAGGTGATGTTTTTTGTATTGCATGGCTGGCCAACAGAAACAACAGACCCCGCTTTAAACCCCTATTTACAGAGAAAAGATGCAATTTCAGTGAGTAAGGATTGTTTACTCTTGTCAAATAGGGTTATCATTCCGGAAAAGCTACAAAATCAAGTGCTGAAGATTATTCATGCCCCACATGCAGGGATTGTCCAGTCAAAAGCTTATGCGAGGGCCTACGTGTACTGGCCGCGAATGGACACTGACATTACGGACGTGGTCGAACAGTGTGAAAAGTGCCAGCTGACGCGCAACAATCCACCCGCAGCGCCCCGCGAATGGTCAAGTCCAGAAAAACCTTGGGCGCGCTTACATATAGACTTTGCAGGCCCCTTCATGAACAAGACCTTCTTGATTGTAATAGACGCCTACTCAAAGTGGCCAGAAGTTGAAATCCTTCCTAGCATGTCTAGCACCCAAGTTATACATTGTCTACGGAAGATTTTTGCTCAACATGGACTACCAGAATCGATTGTTTCTGATAATGGCACAGCTTTTGTCTCAGAGGAGTTCAAAATGTTCCTGAAAAGAAATGGGATTCAACATGTGACAGCACCACCATACCATCCATGCTCCAATGGACAGGCCGAACGGACAGTCCAAACAATAAAGAACCAAATTAAGCGACACAGTGAGGTACCATGGCCTGAGAGACTACCAAAACTACTGTTTCATCTACGGACTATTCCTAGTACTGCAACAGGCAAAAGCCCCGCAGAGATGCTAAACAACAGGAAGTTTAGAACAGCTCTCTCTATATTACACCCTGAAAGTACATTGCACAAACAAAAGACACCAGATAAAGACTTGAGACAATTTACAATAGGCCAACCTGTGTACATACGGAAATATAACAACACTTCAATAAAATGGATGAGAGGAGAAGTGGTTGAACAGATAGGCACGGCCATTTATGATGTGAGGACTGAGGATGAAGTGGTGCATCGACGACATGTGGACCAAATGAGGACAAGACGAGAGCACGAACCTGACCCTGAGCTGATAGAGGAACCAATGAGGGAGGCCCCAGATAGATGGGTCAGGGACCCGTCGCAGGAAAGTGACCCGCCCATAGTCATACCACCAGAAAGTGAATGGAGTGAAATACTGGGATTTTAAATTCAAAACTAGTTTTAATGTTAAACTCAAAAGTAAGACTGATTAAGTGTTATAAGTAAACCCTATTATTATATAAATTAAAAGTACAAATTATTATGTGTTTTGTTAGCTAGAAGATAAAGCTACTGTTTGTTATTTTGTTAGCTAGAAGATAAAGCTACTGTTTGTTATTTTGTTAGCTAGAAGATAAAGCTACTGTTTGTTATTTTGTTAGCTAGAAGATAAAGCTACTGTTTCTTATTTTGTTAGCTAGAAGATAAAGCTACCGTTGTTATTTTGTTATAATATAATAAGATGTTATTGATACTTGATGGAGAGGTGTTATGTATAGCTATACATCTATAGGTACTTACTGACTTAGCTCTGTGTTATAGAGAATAAAGTTGTCTATGCTGTCATGGCGGTGTTTGATATTTAATAGTATGTATATCATTGTCTAGTACCCATAACACAAGCCTTACTAGTGCTTACTTTTGGGACTATTTATTTTTATATTTAATATAATAAAACTCACCTTTCCCTCTCCCTCTCTCTGTCTTTATCCTTATCCTTCTCCACTTTAACCACATCACTTTCCACTTTGACATCACTTTCCAATTTCACACTTTCCACTTTATAGTTAACGTCCACACTATTCATACCGACACTCCGGCCGATCGATGCAAAGATCTGAGGCCCTGTAGCCCTCTCCTCCTTGACCTTGAAAGGCAGCTCCAAGTTGCCATAGCAAGGCAAGACTCTCCTCGGTGACGGTTGGAACCTTATAGCTTTCATCGTCAAGCTGTAGTGAGTGGCTGGCAACCTCACAGAAGATTCTAGAAGCACATTCTGCCTCGTGACCCTTGGATATTTATATTTGAACATGGAGTTTTGGAAATGAGAGTTGATAATACGGAGTTGACGAGATACTGAGCCAAATACTTTACGAGTAATATCATCGTTTGGTAATGCTTTATTTAGCTGTGTTTGCCTCCATGATGCGTTGAGACCACAGCTCTGGTGTAAGGCTGACAGACTGAAGTCAGAGTCCGTTATGTTGAAGAGCAGATGGTTTCGTGCTGGTGGTGTATGGACCACTTTCAGGGTGAGGCTGGCATCCCCGTACCCTCCAGAGTCAAAGACCGGCCAGAACTTGGACAGTTTGGCTGGTTTCACGTCATTGCTCCAAAGGCAGATCTCTCTGGAGTCGTCGCTGCGTTTGCGCTTTTTACCTGAAATAGAAAAAAGTTACTCGTTAAAATTATATTGAGAAATTAAATATCCTCCATTCCAAACTCGAAACCAATTTCATCTAAATACCTTATAAAATCTCATTGTACAGTCAGTGTCAAATAGTTGGATACACCCAAAGTAGCCAAATAGCAACATGTCATTGTTACAGTTGAAATAAAGTCATGTTGCTAACTTTTTGGCCACTTTGGGTGTCACGAACTATTTGACACTGACTGTATTCAATTAGTATCACAGAGACGGGGGGGGGGGGGGGGACTCTTTTTGTTTACTGTAAACATTTAAATGGATTGCAATGGACATTAATGAAAATTCTTAGAAAGGGCAGCAAGGGGCTATAGATAGGAAATCAAACAAACAGTTTGAGTGCTAAATGCCACACTATGAAACAGTTAATTAACAAGTTACTATTTGAAAATTTGTAACCTTAGTAGGCTCTTGTTGGAATCCTTTAAGAGTAGAACCACCCTAAAAACAACCCTACACATTTGCTTTTACTGTACTCTTAAATATCTCTACATAGTATAAAACAAAGTCGCTTTCTGTGTCCCTATGTATGCTTATATCTTCAAAACTACACAACGGATTTTGATGCGGTTTTTTTTAATACATTAAACATGACTAATAAAAAACATTGTATTAAAATTATAATAAAAACAAATTTTCAGGATGCAACCACAACAATAGCAGACAAGGCCAAAAATAATGCAAGTTCCTTTTACAAGGTCTGCACACAATTTTTGCTTATCAGAGTGAGACGGAACTTGAACTGAATATGGCTTCCTGTCTTGACTCTTGATGTTGTCAATATTTTTGACATTCTAATTCTGTACATTATAATGCTAAACTTATGGTGCAAGTCGGGTTACTTTCGAGTGTGGTCAAGAGTTGCTGTTCGTTTTTATCCGTCTGGGGAGAAGAGCAGTGCTTGGTTCGGTGCACCCTGGGCACTGGCTAATGATTTCCTGGCAGTTTCTGAGGGCTATCGCATTGACCGTTGGCTAAGAGCCCGACGGGGGGGGGGGGGGGGGGGGGGGGTCGTTTGATCGTGTTCTACCGTACAACGCTGCCGACATTTTTGTCACAAGATATTTGAATACTGTATTTATTATAGATTGATGGGGCCATATTAAAAAACGAACAAGATAAAGCTAAAGTTTTGGTTAAAGCTGAGGCCATTACGCCCTAACATTCAAAATCACAAATTTTAAACTGATCATGATGGTTAAACTATATAAATGGCAAACTCTTGAAAGTAGCATGCACTTGTGATGAAATCAGGCAGTAATTTAGCATTATAATCTGCTTACATTTCAAATTAAACATTATCTGAGCTATGAGGTATGGGAGCCATGAAAACACAAAGAATGTACCAGTTGCTTCACAGTTGCGCAGATGGTAAAAGCCCATCGCGGGAATCGGCGAAAATTGTAGGAATCATGATTGTAATAGGAAACCACCACTATTTTTCTTCCCCTTTACGCCTATACATCCACAATCATGCGTGGCCGTCTGTCTACCCTACCTACTCTGTAACGGATAAAGATGTGATTTACGTACATATGTATTCTTTTTTGGACATTACCACAAAGCAGTAACACAAACTCGTCAAACGAAAGAGCCAATTATTGAAATCAGAAAGAAAAAAATACTTTGGTATCCATTCTCTGTTAATAAATTATTCAAGTGAATTCCAGTGAGTCAGGTCAGGTGAACTTGACAATTACATGAATAACATCACGCTTATAATTCAAACTGGAATTTCCCATGTCTTAGGTTTGTTAGTGTAAAATCTAACAAATTGATTCCTGATCCAGTACAACATTCTCACAGTTAACGTCACATGATTTTCCTTGTCAATCCAATGTAACGTAACTATGATATTTACTGTGAGAGAGTTCCACAGTGGGCCAAGCATCAATGCGCTCAATGTAACATGAAGAAGGGCTAGCAAACAATGGCTGATTAAAAACAAGTACTGTCTTTAACCTAAACATTGCTGGAGTCATCAACAGTATTCATAGGGTTATTTTCAAAAAAAACATGCAACTGCATCTATTCAACATCATATTATTATGGAGCATCGGGAAACAACAAAGCACATTGACACAGGCATAGTCACTACATAGTATAAAACAAAGTCGCTTTCTCTGTCCTCATGTCCCTATGTCCCTATGTATGCTTATATCTTCTAAACTACAGAACGGATTTTGATGCAGTTTTTTTTATTAGATAGAGTGTTTCAAGAGGAAGGTTTTTATGTATAATTCTACGCAGACGAAGTCACGGGCAGAAGCTAGTGTAATATATGCCTTTAAGAGCCACTCACTGGGATGCTAAAGGAGCTGATACCTAGAGCATTCACTTGTAATGAGCCAGTGAATGTTACATTACAGGTAGAAGATCACAAAATAGAAGATGTGTTTTAGCAAGCATCCTAGCAACAAAGTTGAAAACAGCAAATGCTCGCTGTTCTGTTACAAGTGAATGCTCAAGTGTATCAGCACCCTAAGACAACGTCACCAGCTAACATAGCCAAAATTTCCATACAGCAATGTATAGGCTGTTCACTTGGCAACGGTTTGACAAAGACTGATTTGTATAGGATAAGCTGGCAATTTCGTCACGGCCCAGCAAGGAAGTGCTCTAATTTGAATGAGACAAATGATGTATGAGTGAAAGGAAAATATCCAATTGAAGAATTACTTGATAAGTATAAGATTATTAGGTCGAGATCAGAATGGGATGCAAGACTTGTATTTTGTCAGAAGCATCTCTTTTCTTATTATGATTAGGAATAGCTCACCACAAGTGTAGTGTCAGATCAGAACAAATAATGTAACATAGTTTTAAGATAACACTGAAGACAGTCTCGAGTCCTATGTGATTTTACATATAGGAGCAGTGGCGTAGCTACCAAGGGACTAGGCGGGGCAGTGCCCCAGGGCCCTCAAGCTCAGAGGGCCCTCGAATCCTTACCAGAAAATCTTGATCGAACTATTATTATTAAAACGTAACCAGTTTAGATAGTAGTGGGGCCCCATTTTTTTATTTGCACCAGCCTTGGTTACCTAGCTACGCCACTGCATAGGAGATTGTTTCTTTACGGTAGAGCTGCTTACCAGAAGGCAATTTAGCTGCATATATGATTTTGAAAATGAGGTCAAAGTGGAGTTGTGAATGCCTTGTTATTAAGCATGGGAATGTGATATCCATAACATTGACGGCATAACCATAACGTCTAGGGCTAGTGGCAATGGCAAACCCAACAGATGGGGGTCTTCCCTCAATGTTAAGAAGCATATCACTGCCCCTTTTGTGCTCTAGGCCCAGCAAGTTTGTGGCTCCGTAAAAGTAGGAGTCTTTTACTAGTCCTGCCACCCTATAGTTCAGTGGTTCTTAACCGGTGGTCCGCGGACCACTGGTGGTCCCTGGAAGCATCCAAAGTGGTCCGCGGGGCCATTCTAATAAATAATTAGATAAGTGACAACCCGACACAACGTGTGAATGTGCAATTCCATCCATCGAAGCCATACGTTAGATTTTTTGTAGTTATTTAGGTGGTCCATGGCAAGACAAAAAAATTGTCAAATGGTCCCTCATGTCTGAAAGGTTAAGAACCACTGCTATAGTTACACGACTATACTACATGATACAGAGGTGTAGCTTGAATTCAATCTTATCAATATAGAAGTTTAGTCAGTATCAGAGGTACCAGGTGTCTCATGTTGTATCGCAGGTGTGTGTTAAAAACATGTTCGTGAACCAAAACCAATAACAGATCTGTGGGTAGAAGAAGACAGATATTGGTCTCAATTCAAAGGCGCTTTAGTTGATTTTGGTAACACAGGATAATGTGTTTAAGCTTCGTGGCCCTAATCCTTTAAAAACCTTTGCAAATGATAAGATATTATGATGACTGCCGTATTACAAAGACTGCTGTTAACTTTTAGAAAGGAACACAAATAGAAAATCTTTATGGCAAAACGCTTAAATAATATATAGGAGTTAGAAAGGAGTTCCTAGAATGATATTTAAAGCAGATTTAGTCATCGTAAATTATAAACTGAAAGTAGAAAGTCGTTGTACAAAGCAAGGTCAGGCAATTGATGCAATATCACCAATTCTATAGTAAATGCCTCAACTGTGAATAGGTTAACTTCGTCAAACACTTCAACACATGTAAAATAGCAAAAAATACACTTCTAAATACGGTGATATGTTGATAAACAGTAATGACCTCTATTTATAATGTTACTTAACGAACGGATAGGTTACAAGTTTTCCCACCAAAATAATTGAGAAAAATATGCACCTATATCGAGGTGGATGCACTCTGAGTCATTTTAGAGCAGACTGAGAGTGCACTTGGCAAGTCTAGGGCATAGATTACCTTTGGGTTCCAACGATGAGCCTTGCTTCAAACTGGTTGACATAGTTGGATCGTATCCCAATTTCGAAAGTTTTCGGTAGTCGTGCGTCACACGACGACGCTTAGTGGCTTCGCCGGCGTCCGCCTCGCTGTTAGCACCACAGTAATCTTCGGCAAAATCGCAATTTTCACCAACTTTTACATGGGAATCCAGCGGGCCATTGGACGCCATTGTTTAGGAGCAGACGCTGATATCAACAAAACATACGCCAATTTCGTCACTTAAATAACCGTGCTACTAACAAACGACACATTGGCGACGTGGATACGGTTAATAATCACACAGAACGGCGAGAAACACATTGATTTAGGATAAAAAACAACTTGCGACGCCATTTACTGCTAACTCACACTTTTTTTGTGGAGTTTTTCAACACGTACAAAATGTCGTATAGTGTCCGAGGCACTAACACCACACCATACAGCCACAAATTCAAAATGTTTTGACATTTTGTTATTTATTAAAAAACATCATTAAATAACACCAGAATAATTTTTAAATGTATTTTTAATGGACATAGATGTTAAAAAACATTTATAATAAGATCTGTAAATAGTGAACTGCGCTTAACGCCATCTGTTGAACTTTCACAGTACCTGCACAACAAAAGCCACTCAACAAACAGTTCCTATCCTTAGGCTAGCATTTCGTTCAAACGTCAATAGATGGCGCTAACAGTCTAAAATAGCGCAAGTTGCTTTAACTTTTCCGGTCTATTTGTGACCATAATTGTTTTGTATTTCATGTATTACTTAATAATACACCGTAATTTAAAATTTTGTTGCTGCTTGTAAGGCAGTGGTCTGGTCGCAATTAGCTTAACTCTATCGTAGCGTAACATAATAATATACCATTCACAAATGCAGTCGGTCCTATCCAATGATTTCAAAAGTCCTTGTTTTTAAAATCGTTCGCAACCGCGTCCGAATAAGACCATCCGTTCATGAGCTTCGACGCCATAGCCAAACACAGACAAACCTAACACTAGAAAACCCATAAAACTAATAAGAAATGCTCAAACGAGTCGAACGTGCTAAAATGAACAAATAAAAATTGCAATTCAAATGCGAATCTGTATTGTTACATAAATACAATGTACACGAACATATCTACACGTAGAAGTATTTTATCGATTGCTCTGTTCATTAGCAATACTAATGTGTATACAGTAAATAAATTTGGCTGCGCATGTAGTCCTCCATCCACTGCGAGGAAATACTGACACTGTCGGACACGGACAGACTGCTTGCAGTCGCGCCCGGCGGCACGAGAGCAGTCGTGTTGCAGTTGGATCGACTTAACTCGGAGTCGAACCCGATTTTCTAGAACACATCGCTTGGAAGTACCATAGAGTAATAAATTGTAAGTAATATTACTATCAATCTTTCAAAGGTTAACTTGAAGAAATCTCTTTTAGGGATGAGTTCGCCTTTTTGCGTTGGTGTTGTCCTGAATTTAGGTTTCAAGTGTTTTGACTATGTTTGAGAGGTGAAGGAGGTGTGGTAAATGGGAGTAACTTTTCGACACTTGAAATTGAACGTGCAGGGGCCCGATTTTTGAAAGCACATGACGTGAAAATGAAAATACCACTCGAAAGTTGTGAAAAATTGTGCTGAGGAAATACGAGTAGCTTAGAAGATACTTACGGCTCTCATTAATCTTGTGAACCAGTCAAAATTTTGATTAGAGCTGTAGTGTTGAAGCTACAAACAGATTTATACCACTAACGAGGGATGTGCTTTCAAAAATCGGACCCATGGTCTTAATAAAAGAGCTACATGACTTTTTTAGGACTATATTAATAAAAAGCTTACTTAAAATACATTGAGTATAACATCTTGCTGCCGAATGCACCGAGCAACTGAACTGTTTTGACAGTATTGTGTGTCTTGTCCATACACACACACGTTCTTAAAGCTGTTTTATTTTGTGTTTCGCTTCTATTTTATTTTTTATTTTTAGTTAGAAATTACCTTAACTTCTAACTGACGTCTACTAACCAACTGTAAGCTAATGTCTTGTGTAGTGCACTCCAAGGTCCCAAGATATAAGCTCTGCCTGGTTAGGGGTCTGCCAGACAATCACTTTTGTATACTGCTGATGTGTTTTTTACGAAATAAATTTATTTTCAACATGAAACTACCGTGAGACTTAATCATAATTACACACAGAGTAATAAAAAAGACGATGAAAACGAGGGTAGTTGTGCGCCGCTGTCAGTTGCGTCGAGCAGCCGTGCGAAAAGAGCGCTGGCGCGCAGTGTTGGTTTCGCTGCCGCCGGGGCGAGCGCTCCAGGAAGAAGGACTACGAAATAGTCCGAAACATGTCGAGGATCACTCGACTTTTTATGCGTGAGTTATCCATTTATGTGTAATTAATAAATTTATTCTTATTCTTGTCTCGCACAACAACACGTTACTATTTCCAGCCAGTACATTCGTGGACCCTACTAGGGCATAAACTTAAAACTTTTGCAACCTTGCAATAAATGACTGATTTAATTGGCTTGACGATTAGCGCACTATAGTATACTAATGGCTGCAAGGCTACGCCCAATCGTCTATTACGTAACCGTCGATTCATAAACTTTAGATAGCATTAGCAGTCGGGGTTCGACTCCCGGTCGCATGCCGGGCACGCGCGATTTGACCATGAATCTACAATTTTGTGATAGATCAATTGTATTACTAGCTGATGCCCGCGACTGATGTTTTACGCAATTGTCCAGGATAAAAAGACTATGTGTTATTCCAAAATTCTATGTTCCA
Source organism: Pandemis cinnamomeana (assembly GCA_932294345.1). Lineage (NCBI taxonomy): Eukaryota > Metazoa > Arthropoda > Insecta > Lepidoptera > Tortricidae > Pandemis > Pandemis cinnamomeana. The sequence continues at coordinate 7,981,052 of OW028726.1, read as the reverse complement.
AATTTCATCCAGATCTGTTTAGCCGTTCTGGCGCGAAACAACAAACATACCTACATTCATACTCGCTTTCAAATTCCTATCATTAGTGGGATATACATACAGTAGCATAACATTATATATTTAATACCTTAAACGAGCAATTTTCTTGTATGTACAGGAATATCACTACATAGTATAAAACAAAGTCGCTTTCTCTGTCCCTATGTCCCTATGTATGCTTATATCTTCAAAACTACACAACGGATTTTGATGCGGTTTTTTTTAATAGATAGAGTGATTCAAGAGGAAGGTTTATATGTATAATTCTACGCAGACGAAGTCGCGGGCAGAAGCTAGTTATATCTATATAATCTGAATCTCAGAAACTGCTAAAACGATTTTCATGAAATTTGGTATGTAGATGGTTTCGGGGGCAATAAATCGATCTAGCTAGGTTCCATTTTAACGTACAAACCCTTGAAACTGCTGGAGAGGCCTTTGGTCAAACCACTAAGATACCACGGCTTTTACTAAAACTGGCTTAGTAAATATTTTGCGGGTGGTTGGATCTTCCATGCTGGTCTGGGAGCAAAGGAAAAACATAGAATGTACCAGTTGCTCCTCTTCCCGCGCATGGTAAAAGCCCACCGAGGGAATTGCCGAAAATCTTAGGAATCATCTTATAGGCGATGCGGCTAGCGAAGATCACTATTTTGATTCCCTTTCCACCTATACGCCCACAATCTTGCTAAATGTGGCCTGTAGGTACCTGCTAACTTAGGCCCTGTCTACCCCGTAAGGGATGAAGACGTTATTTGTATATGTGTATGTATGTGTGTAAATATACAAGAAAATAAATTGGTAGGTACTTAATAAAATTCTTAAATTATACAACGTCGTAGAAATCGGTCTATAAGCAATAACAAATATTTTAAATGATTATTATTAGTTATTTACTACTAACAATTAATTAAAACAAAACAATACAAAATTATTGACGAATTCGAGAACCGTGTACATGACATTTCCGTTTATAATCAGCCATATAATAACTTAGGTATTATAAAATTATAAATTGGCTCAAATTTATGTACTGGATACAAGAATTAACAAACATATTAACCGCTTATCATGAGGTAAATTTAGGATATTTATAATTATGTATTACCTACACATAATCGCACTAAATAGCAATAAACAGAAGATATGGATTAACACGGTGTGTCACAGTTTTAAACATAATGATTCATTGTTATACAGCTTTTTAAAAGTAATTAAACCGAAATCAGTAATCTCGAGATTTACAGTAAAATCTTATCGAAATTCGATTGATAAATACTTTAACATAGATTATTAGTCATGGCTAGATAATGGTTTATCTTTACTTAGAAAATACTGAAGTGGTTTAACCGAAAACTGAATTGACGTGGCCGTGAGCAGGGCCCGATTTTTTAAAGCATACATACATACATACATAAATCACGTCTTTCTCCCTTGCGGGGTAGACAGAGCCTAAGGTGACAAGACCCAAAGGCCACGCTTAGCATGATTGTGGGCGTATAGATATGGGTGGGAAGGGGAATCAAAATAGTGATGGATAGCTAGCCGCATCGCCTATATGATTCCTACGCCCATTCCCTCGATGGACTTTTACCATCTGCGCGGGACACATTAAAGCACATTGTGTGAAAATACCACTCGAAAGTGACCGACCAATACGCTTAGTAAGTTTTCGGTCACAAAATAGATACTTAGCGAACGCGTTTGCGTTAAAAAGTCAAATATTATGAGAGCATTGCCTCTAGTGTAAGTTTTCGCATATAAAAACGTTTCGAACGCGTTCACCTAAACGTCTCAATTACTAAGGAAAAATTGGCAGCGCCACTTGCGGATCGAAGCGGCAACAAACTGTTCTCATAGTATTTGACATTTTAACGCAAACGCGTTCGACACGTATTTTGTGATCGAATACTTACACAGTTTGTTGCCGTTTCGACCCGCTAGTGGCGTTGCCAATTTTCCATAGTAATTGAGCAGCTTACGTGAACGCATACGGAGCGATGTTTGTATGAAAACCTATACTAGAAACTCAAGTAATATTTATAATTAGAAAAAGTATAATCAAAATGTTAACCTTAACAAACAGCAACGCCAATAATCGAGATGCTTCCGGCATTGCTAAAATAGAAAACCTGTTTATTTAAACTCGACATTTGTCCCTGACTTCGTCCGCATTTGTATTACCGGAATCCATACTTCGCTAAGCACCAATGGGCGCATAGTATGGACAAAAGTGGGACAAAATTAAGCTCTTATGAAGCTTTAGGGTAAAGCAAGCTTGAGCCGCTTAGCTTTACACTCGGAAAAACCGATTCAGTATGTTTTAGCCTGGCCGCAGACGCACGGAATCCTGATTCGGTTTCCTGATCGGGAATTCAGATTCGTGAAAACCGAATGCAAACCTTTCATACAAATTGTTTAACAAAGCGCACACGTTTCTTAAAGTTTCCGAACGGAAAATTTAAGAAACGTGTGCGCTTTGTTAAACATTTTGTATGAAAGGTTTGCATTCGGTTTTCACGAATCTGAATTCCCGATCAGGAAACCGAATCAGGATTCCGTGCGTCTGCGGCCAGGCTTAAGTGTTTCTTTTCGGTCGCGAAGTACGCCTCGAACGAGTTTGTAGTATTAGGAGAGCATTTTGTTGCCGTTTCGATCCGCAAGTGGCGCTGCCAACTTTCATTGAAATAGAGACGCTTGTTTAAACACATTTGAGAAGTTTTTTTGTGTGGTAACACACACTACCACAGACACATTAACAGACACTAGATTCTTATTTTCAAAATTGGGTATAATATAACCAGAGTTTAAGTTAACCGACTGATTTTTGTTGCAAAAAATGTCTTAAACGCAGTTGCGTTTGACTGTCGAAATAAACTGTACAGGTTAGTGACCCTGACCATGGCTATGAAGTTAGAGGTCCCGGATTCGAATCCCAGTGCAGGCACTTGTATGATAAATATGAATGTTTGCTTCCGAGTCATGGTCGTTGTTGTAAATTATCCCACAGTATTTTGTTGAGTTTACATAGTTTATAATATCTTCGTTGAAGTGAAAATGTTGCTCATTGGGTCATGTAGGCATTTTATTTTGTAATAACGGTTTTTTAAAGTGACTTTGTCTGCGTTAAACTGAAAAGTTGCGCTGAAAAATATTTTTTTTACAATTTACAAAATAAATGTCTCTCCACAGGCACTTCTGCATAATAAAAATGGCAAACACCTTAAAATTATCTTATTTATTGTAAATTTTTCAATATCTACTTCAGTATCACTTCACTACATAGTATTAAATAAAGTCGCTTTCTCTGTCCTCATGTCCCTATGTATGCTTATATCTTCAAAACTACACAACGGATTTTGATGCGGTTTTATTAATAGATAGAGTGATTCAAGAGGAAGGTTTTTATGTATAATTCTACGCAGACGAAGTCGCGGGCTGAAGCTAGTAGGCATCCATTCGAGTTAAGACATTTGGTAGAAATACGAAAGACCGCGCCTTCAGTGGGTACAAATTGATTAATGAACATCACTGAGCGTTACTTCCATGCTGGTCTGGGAACAGAGGAAAAACATAGAATGTGTTGCTTCTCGTCCCGCGCAGATGGTACAATCGCATCGAGGGAATGGGCGTAATTCTTAGGAATTATGTATAGGCGATGCGACTAGCAACCCATCACTATTTTGATTCCTTTTTCCACCTATACACCCACAATCTTGCTAAACGTGGCCTGTAGGTCTTGTTACCTTAGGCTCTGTCCACCCCGTAAGGGATAAAGACGTGATTTGTGTATATATGTATGTACTGAGCGTTTTCCAAAAAAATGACCACATGATTATTTTGTTCCAGAACTTAACTCATTTGGATTTTTCTTGCTCGGAATAGTTTACCCTATCGATCCTTATACAAGGAAAAATGTGTCCCAATATTTCGATTCCAGTACGTCACTTTTTTCACATAGAGTATGGAACGTGACGAACAGGAAAAAAAACCATACTTGTTTGTGTGAGAATCGATAGGGTAAACGATTCAGATTAAGAAAAACCCAAAATATAGAAATTTAGGAAAAAATGTACATGGGGACTTATTTTTGGACCCTGCTAAATAAAACAGAGGGGTAACATAATTAAAAAGGCTAGCGCGATCTTATCATTTGAAAGTTTCAAGTCATGTTCTTAATTTATATACTCTCTTTTAGCCATTACAGACTTTTCTACAAAAAATATCAGGCGATTTGAATCTATCGTCCTCTGTTGCAGTTAAAATTATTCAAATGTACTGTTTTTTAAATCAGGTAATGATAATCTCATTCGCGAAAAGCTAAAGAAACTAAGGCCATACCGCCTCATCTTGAACCAAAGCCTAAAACACGTGTCTAGTATTTTTAAAAGTAACTGGCAGGTAACATTAAAAAAAAGAGAACTAGTTAGAAGCGTACCATTTGAAAATATGACGCTGTCCAACCAAATTCGCACGTGGCCGACCAAATTCTAATTAGATAGTAACTCTAGTGACAATGCTAACCTCAAAGTAAAAATATATCGCAGAATGTATACGAGCGGCGCGACCGTTCGACTCGCGCTCCACATTCGAAATAATAATTGTATTAAGGAAACATGAGCGGCGCGCATGTGTTTGTTTGTTTGTTTACCCGCCGGTGACGTCATATGTTTATTCTCGCGGGGAGGCGGGGGCGGATCGGGGCCGTGGATAAAATAATTGATTTTGTGATAAGATTTGACTGGCGAATTGAGCCGATAGCGCGTTTCGGGTACACTACATAACTCATTATTCTAAAAGTTACGTTCTAAAACAAAATTGTTTCTTCTTAATTATTTTTAAACCAAAATAAAATAAATCTAACCTAACATGCAAGCGCAGCGTAGGTCGTCTACCAGCGAGGAAGGACCTGAGCCTCTAGTGTAAGTTTTCGCATATAAAACGTCTCGAACGCGTTCACGTAAACGTCTCAATTACTACGGAATAATTGGCAGCGCCCTTGCAGATCGAAACGGCAACAAACTGTTCTCATAGTATTTGACATTTTAACGCGAACGCGTTCGAGACGTATTTTGTGACCGAAAACTTACACTAAGCACACTGGTTAAAGTCGCGGGTTCACGGTGGATGCAAGTCGCTTCCAACCGAGGCTACTGGAGGTCTATGGTGAGGTCTATGTGCAACAGTGGACGTCCTATGGGTGATATGATGATGATCGTGAATCATGTCGAATTTCCGTGTTGAACCTTCTCCCGTGAACATGGAAGGGCTCCAAGTAGTTGACTATGTGTATAGTATGAATTTGTTGGTGTCCCGATCTCGTTAACAGCTCTTTTCAGTTTAAAATGAACGGAAACATAAGATGAAATAGTACATTCAATGAGTTTATTATAACGACTTTATTATTTACAATAGAGAGTTCATTGAAATAAAAGTTGGGGTGCGAGTCGGGTTACCTCCACGTGTGGTCAAGAGCTGCGGTTCCTTTTTGGATCCGTCCGGGGGGAAGAGCAGTGCTTGATCCGGTGCACCCTGGGCTTCGGCTAATGATTTCCTGGCAGTTTCTGAGGGATATCATTGACCGTTGGCTAAGAGCCCGACAGGGGGGGAGGGGGGTCTTTGACCATTACCGTACAACGTTGCCGACATTTTGTCACAAGATTTTTTAATCATATTTTTGTTACTTTGACATTGGCGAAGTTGGCGTCGCTATAACGACTTGAAACGCCACAAACAAGAAGAAGAAGAAGAAATAAAAGTTTGTTGGCAGATAATATGCAGAATTAATAGAATACAATGGCTTTGTTCGAAAGGTGGGCTGTTGACAAGATCGGGACATCTCAACAAATTCATACAATACCTGGGAGATAGTTATCCAGTCAGTCCATCCAACTTCGAGAAAAAGATCAATCGGCGCAAGTATCAGACTTGGCTGGAAAGCGTTTGGGAAGCTGCGCCATATATTTTCGTCCAAAATACTTCGTTGTCTCAAGACCAGTCTTTGACCACAGTGTTTGCCAGTGATGACTGAAACAAGGTAGTTCAATATAGGTGTTGACAAGAGGCTCAAAGTCACTCAAGGAGCATAGCCCTGCGCGAGTGTATCAGAAATGATAAGATCAGCAGAAGACCAAAGGTGACCGAAGTAGCCCGAAGAATTGCTACGCTCAAGGGGCAGTGGGCGGGTCACGTGACTCGCAGGACCAATGGCCGATGGACCCAGAAGGTTCTCGAGTGGTGACCACATACCGAAAGACGCAGCGTAGGAAGGCTGGAACTGACGACCTGGCGAAGAACGCGGGAGTAAGCTGGATGGGGGCCGAAAAGACCGGTCTTTATGGCGCTCTTTGGGAAAGATTTATGTTCAGCAGTCTTTTGGCTGATAATGATGATGGTTAGGAAAATTCGGACTAACGGTTTTTAGGGGTATTTTAGTTGTTACTAAAAGTGTCGATGCTAATTTCAAGACCAAGGTCGGTCGCAAAGAAAATGAACAAAAACAAAACAATAGAACACGATCAAAATGTATTCAAAAATGCCTGAAAACTGAAAAATGTTAATAGCACATATTAGTTTTTACTAATTCTTCTTTGTTTATCATATGAAAGACAGGGCCCAACCCCGTTGCATAGAAAATTAGGAAGGATTATATCAAAGGAGGCGTTCGAATGTTATGCGAGTGTAGTAGTATTGTATATATAAGTGATGTATTATTATTTTGGAAGCAGTAACAACCATCTCGTAGGTTGCCTATCGCTCCATCTCCATCAAAAAGTGCTTTGTGACATGTAAGTATAAACTTTAAGCTCTTGGGACTCGATCACAGATAGTAGATAAATATTGTTAAAGCGACTATATTTAAAGATATATGTACTATAATTATGATGTACAGTATCGGCCAAAAATATAACACATTTGTGTGTGTTTTTTTTATGTGAACATATTTATAGCAATCAGGATAGATTCGGCTCTAGGCTAGTTTGTCCTAAAAACACAAAGGTGATATATTTTTTACTGGTGTCCCAGGTTACTTATTTGGGATATTTTTGGAACATAATAAAAGATAAATATAAAGACAATTTATGCAAAAAATTACTTGCACAAAAAACATCCTAAATTTATACAGAAATATACCATACTCTTAATTTACGTTACTCAAATACCTGAACTAGGTTATCCTGTATTTCAGGCTAAAAGAGCTAACATAAAAAAACATTAATTATAAACATTGGTAAAATACCGTTTTCCAAGATAATGAATGTGTGGGTATTTTATTAAGATTACTTACAATGCATACATACATACATAAATCACGTCTTTACGGGGTAGACAGAGCCTAAAGTAACAAGACCTAAAAACCACGTTTGATTGTGTGTAAAATAGCCGTGAAAGACATTGATGATAATTGTTAATCGTCCCTTATCAGAATAGGGCTAGCAGCTTCAAGGTCCATTTGCCATTCACGTATTAAATCACATTTCTTTGGCGCCATGTGCCGTAAAGCTGTCAGATGGACATTTACCGCGTGACATAATTAGCTGTTAACATTTCGGCGATATAATAAAGTATGCGATCGCGAGGTGTCAAGCAAGCCGCGTTGCCCCTTGTTTACACACGCACACATACGCGCCGCCGCACACACCGCCGCGCCCGTCGAGCCGCTTATTTAGGTATATTGTTGTTTATTTTATTCGGCGCTATGCTCCGACACGGCGAGCCTTTCGACTCAGTTTTAACGCGCACGTTTTATGAAACGACAACTATGCGTTGATGTTCGCTCGCGAGAATAATTATTAATATCGGCTAGCGACCGAAATAACGAGCCGGTAAACAAATTCGCGATTTTTATTGGCAGGACCACTCCGCTAAATAGTTTGTGAGGTTTTATTTACTTTGTTTTTTTTTATAACCTCGCACGTACGCCGGTGCCGGTTGTCTCCGCGAATTTTAATAGCCGTTAATCATAGTTTATTTTTGCCGCGCAACGTGTGTTTAATTGTGTTCGGAGTTGTCACTTTAATACAAAATGTTTGCAGTTCCCTGGACTTGGTTTTGACTATGAGTGAACGAAAAAGTTTTAACATAACTTTTGCAAATAAAATGTCATGTTTATAGCAACCGGTTCTATTTTTGAACAATAGAGCTGGCTTCGATTGTGTTCCGTGCGGAGTTCGAAGTTTAAAATTTCGAGTTTTGGCGGGAAGGCGAGGTGTTAACTGAGAAGTAGGCTGCACAGAAAGTTAGGAAAAGTGTTGAGCACACATTGGATGCTGGCGAGTGTTTTTTCAACGCGTTTTCGAGGCTAAGCGCTAGTTGTTTGAACAAGTGTGTTTTCTAATGGATTTATTTTGAGGTGAGTTTAAATTTACTTGTGTTGGTGTTTGTATTGTTTGTTCTTCGTGTTTTGTGTGAGTGTTCGGTGCCGGTGGCGGGAAACCGAATACCTAGCCGGCTGTGCGTGTGTGCGTGTACAAACAACGTTGTAGTGTGCGTGTGCGACTTATTGTCACTTTGTTTAAGAGGGGAGGCAAGGGAGAGGTTACTTGTCATGCATTTAGGCGAATGTTAAAGTTTGATGAATTGACTTTTTTAAGTTGCTATCGTCTCGGAGGCGATTGTCAGCCCACGCGTGGTCGTACGATATCTATAATTATTGATTTTCGACACCACGCCACTGCCAAATTAGTTATGCAAAGTAAACAGAAGTTTTTGCATGTGTTAGTTTAGTTAGCTTTGATTAAGATTTCACTGCGATTTCAATTTGCTCATTACGGTCATATCATTAAGGTTAATCTGGCGAAGAGATTCGGGGTTTTATTAAATTTGTTAGGTTTTTAATTAAAAGTGCTATCGAACACCGTATCGAACTGATTCCTAAACCACCGTGGAACCGTCTCACAGTAAATTTCATAGTGACGTTACTTTCTTCCATGCTGGTCTGGGAGTAAAGAAAAAACATAGAATTTACCAGGTTGCTTCTCTTCCCGCGCAGACGGTAAAAGCCCATCGATGGAATGGGCAAAAGTCTTATAGGCGATGCGGCTAGCTAAGCTACCCATCACTATTTTCATTTCCCTTTCCACCTATACGCCCTTAATCATGCTAAACGTGGCCTTAAGGTTTTGTTACCTTAGGCTCTGTCTACCCCGTAGGGGATAAAGACGTGATATATGTATGTACTTTTAATTGACAAGGAACATTTATTAATTCGCTGGATGACCTGGTTAAGTCGCGGGTTCACGGATGCAAGCCGTTTCCAACCGAGGCCACTGGAGGCCTATGCCCAACAGTGGACGTCCTCTGGCTGATATGATGATGATTGATTTGCTATATTTTTGACCGACTGGTTGTGGTCTTCTTTGAGGACAATACAATACAATACAATACAATAACTTTTTATTGAACACCACATATAACAACCAAAACAGAAAAAAGGTATACAGAATATTACAAGGTAACAATAGGCGGCCTTATCGCTACAGAGCGATCTCTTCCAGGCAACCATAATGGACTGGAGAACAGAACAGATCTGAGCAGGTGGTGCAATTTAGAATATATATTAATATACTAAGTATTGAAATACATAATATATTATACATTAAACACACATTTATAATAAATGGAGATATAAATAGACACATACACACATACCTCTAAAAAAAGCCAGCTACAAGATTTATGCACAAGATGACAGATAGTGCTCCTTCAACATAGATTTAAATATGGGTAAGGATTTAGCGCGCCTTATGATTATAGGCAAGGAATTCCACAACCGCAAAGCCTGAACAGTAGAGGTATAAGAATATACGTAGAATTAGAGGACCTGAACCTTCCTTGCTTTTCTTGGGACTAATGGAACACTGTCGCAAAATCTTCTTGCCTTCTACATAGTAGGGTTGCAGTCTGGACTTTGTATCACTATATATTAAAAAAACTCAAATCCACCCCCGCGTCTGCTAGCGATAAACTCAAAAACTATTCAACGGATTTTCATACAGCCTTCAACAAAAGGTACAGTGATTCACGAGGAAGGCCTTTGCCAAGGTTTTGTGTAAATTACATTACATGCATAAATCACATCACTATCCCTTAGCGTGATTGTGGGCGTATAGGTGGAAAGGGGAATCAAAATAGTGATGGGTTGCTGTTGCTAGCCGCATCGCCTGGAAAGGTTATATTCCTTTTGAAAGATGAATTAGACAAGATCTAATAATCCCAATGCTTTGCCACACGCCTTATGACGTGCACACGACACGCTTTTATGAATGTCATCATTATCATGATCATCATCAGCCTGAAGACTTTCAGGGGGGGGGGGGGGGGGTGGAACTCTTAGCACACCATTAATGAACGACAACTCGCCACCTGTAGGCTTATTACCTATCTCCCTCGCAATCGCCATCGTGTTCATTTTGACAGTTCTTGTATGAATGTGACAGCTAGCTGATTCCGATGCCAATTGTCAGCCCATACATGAACTGTCAAAATGAGCACGATGGCGATTGCGAGCGAGTTAGGTAATATATATTTTTTTATATTACTTACCTACTGACTAAAAATGGCGTGTCTACGTAAATGTAAAATTTTCTCGAAATGTATTGTGAAATATAAGTACATTCTTGTTAAACAAACTGTGAACTGTGTCTTAAAACAATGATGTGACATATAAATAATTGTTATTTTGAACGTATAATTTATTTACAAAACAAGTATTATTACTTTGAAAGCAAATTTTTAAAAGTATCCTTGAACTTCATAAAACGTAAATTCTTTCGGTAAATCGCAAGAGCAGTTACAATTGAAAAAAATCTCCTCAATGAAATAACCTTCTAGTTACCTTAATAGCCTCTGTCTACCCTGTAACGGATAAAGACGTGATTTATGTGTGTGATGGGGACTATCGTTTCTTTGCTCACCAGTTGGCTCCACTGTTGACTATGGGTCAGAGGTATAGCTGTCAAAGGCGATTTTATAAGGTCGGCGCCGTAACAAAGTTTTAAATCTTGAATCTCACTAACTTTATTAATTATAAATTAACTACTATCTTTAATTTTAAATTTGAGGACTCTTATTTTTGCGCCACTTTTTCTTAATTCCGCTTTCAAAGCGTTCACATTCATCGCCAAATAATCCATATTTGCGATAATTTCACGAATATCACTTTTCAACAGGTTAAGGAAAGAAATTATAATTTATGTCACGAAGCCCGCCAAAACCAGTGATAAGTGAATGTTGTTGGACCTTACGCGACACTAGCGCCTCTAGTGGCAAAAGGTGCTCTGATAGAGATCGCTCTGAAGTGACGTGGCCACTTATTACGTGGTACTCAATAAGAAAAGATTCATTACATTATTTTGTATATTAGGTTTTTGTTACATTATCCACACTGAACAAAATAAGTGACGGAAAATATGACTGAAACTGATTCTAAGGCGAAACGATGACAAGTATGATCCTGCTCAACATTTTTGACCAAGTTCACATAACATAGTTATATGTATATTATAATTATAAATGTAACCCCAGCGACTGAGAAAGGCAAATAAAGGGGATCGACTAACAATAACAGGGGTATCAAGGCCCCAATGATGAGGTTTTTTTCTTAACTCCCCACTTGAAGCTTCGAGTTTTGAATATGCACACTTTACAATTTTGAGGTTATATCTTTGGAATGTTCACATAAAAATTATGTGAACAAATAAATTTATAATTTGGACAAAAGTCATTTACTCTGGTTTAGATCTTGGGAGTCGTAATCCTATTGTGTTTTAGTACGCTCAGTGTGAGATTTAGGGCAAAGTTTGTGTGAAGGAGATTAGTTTGTTGCCGATACGCGCCGCTAGAGGCGCTGTCATTTTTTTTAGGCTCTGGTCAGTTTGGACTACTAATAAGTGTAATTATCATAAACTGTTGAGAAAATTTTAAAAAAAATCTCCTAAGCAAAAAGCTGATTCGCTTTCGATTTCTAATAACTTTCGTATCTTGTATTTTTGTGTTCATTTTTATTTTGTAATCTATGTACACAACACACAGCAAAATAATGCGGTTAGCACAGCCACGCACACGTCTATGCGTGTTGAGTATCGACATGAACGTTAAGTAGAATCTATGACATGTGAATGTGTGAGTGAATTCGATCATAAAATCTACCCCCTAAGTACAGATTTTTTAGCAACAAGATGAATGAGCAATGTCACTGTAAATTACCTGTTTATTGAATAAACAACAACTAACTATAAAATAACAATGAAGAAAGTTACAACTATTTAAGTTAGTTTATAATCAATTAAGTAAAAAATAATTACAAATTAAATGAAAATAATCCCCGCCGGTATCGTGTCACACTCAAAGGCTGAAAATGCAATATCTCCGGTTTCAGTTACTTCTACAAAAATAATGTAAAAGTATTTTTTTTATTTAGACTGTCCTAAAAATATTTTACCTAATCTTACATTGGATATTGTCATCCCCAGTGTAAGCTAGAGAACCGAATCGAAGCTTCCTTCGACCTTGAATCTTCAAATTTATGCAATCCCACGCATTGAACTATTATTACTAGCGAAGAGTAGTTACCATCTCACTGATGCGACGATGTTATATTATTATTTCTCAACAAGTCTGAGATTCCAATTCCAAAGCAATATTCCTCACAACCAGCACGGCCATCGAAATAACATCCAAAAATGTCATTTTATTATTACTATTTTATATTCCGTTTTCTTCGGATACGAACCCGGTTCACTAAAGCAGAAGTCAAATCTTCGACCTGTCTTTGACCGCTAGGCCACCGAGGTATGCAAGCTACATGGTGAATGTATGAATTATGTTCAATCTGCGACTACTGCATTGCAATTTGTGTAAATAGCTGTTTTATGAGCTTTGAAATAAGGTTGAAATTATAATTTATTTTTTTCCGTAACTATTTAATTTTATGGTGGTTGCAGTCTATTGTATGTTTAATTTTACTCTTATATAATATGTTAAAAACGCAAACGCATTGTGTTTTCTTTTAATATAATTATTAATAGGTATGACTCTTTTTACTGGAGTTTAAAAGTTGCTAGCTGATGGCTATTTTGGTCGTTATCGTCTTAAACAATATAAAGTGTTTTCTACCCTCAAATTTCTAATAATATGATTTTGTGAACAAAACAACTGTCACCGCTGGCAGCCATTATTAGCTGCGGGATGAACCGTGTGTTATACTTACGAACTGTTTAATTTTGCCTTTCGAATACCTTGTGATTTGCAAAACATGGATTTTCATTTATCTTTGTTGAAAAGAGCAAAACAATATAACTATTTATATAAGGAATCGCTAGGCGTTTTTTGATATGGGTAAGTAGACAAACGGTGTTAAAAACAATGACTTATTATTTTATCGGTAATGTTTTAAACAACTTTCTTTGACGAAAAATGTTTTTATTTAAACTTCATTTATTTTGCAGCGGAAGACTGTGCCATTATGGATTCACCCTTACGCAGACTTCGGGCACGATAAAAATATTCGTTCTGGGCCTAAACCTGAAGCCTCATCTCCTGCCATTTGATTTGGACATTATGTAGTTGCCGCACCCGCTAGTGACCCATTTCACAGCAACAAGACACAATGCTACGTTGCAACCTGTGCGAAACCATCTGCATGCTGCAGGATTGCATTGCCGTAGACCAGCAAAAAACATGCTTTAACGGACCAGCATACAAGAAACCTTTGCTCGTGAATATCTTGACTTTGATTATTACATCAATCAAAGTCAAATGTAGTGATTTTTAGTGATGAAGACGCAATATATTAACTTAAGTAAATATATAAACACAGTAATGTTTTACAGTGCAGAACGAGTGGCAGTGTTACTTTAGGCTATGGGGTTGGATCTCATCGATGGGCCCTGGTGTCCAAATCCAAACCAAATCGAGATAGGTAGCTTAGTCGCTTCAAAGTGGAGATTATAACCCAGTGTGAAATGATGTTATTGTTAATGGCTGTCATTTAACATGTCTATTCATTTCACCACTGACTTACACGTCCGCAAATAAAACGTTTCGTTCATCTTTATCAGACTTAAACCTAATAAACCAGAATTTAAGATATTAATTATGTGTCATCTTAAAAATAGCCCTATTATGGTTGTGTATTCAATTTGCAAGATAATTATTATGTTAGTGACATAAGACTTTTTAGTAAACATAAAATCATACTGGCCTCTAAAGTGTGTGTTATTTTATGAATATTATTCTATCTATCTAATAACATAAATAGAGGCTAATACAATAAAAATTAAATGTTGCAATAAACAATTTGAACCAATAATTGCATTTTATTGTTTTATTCTTTTACGTCCTTTTTTTCTTGTTTTAGGTAAACATGAGTTTATTTTGAGATTAGTAATTTAAAATTGAAAACAAAAAAGATACACTTGTGCAGGATTCGAACCCGGTTCTTTAGGTTTCATAACCCTAGGTCAATACACCTGAGCCACCACGCTTATAATACTGGTGGCAAAATTATGCTTCCATTGAACAAAATACCAGCAGGTTTGAATAACTATGCGTGAAGGTAGTCAGAAAACACAGTTAGCACAGATAGTTGTGTTGTGTGGCATTTTGTTGTGTGCGTAATAAGGCAGCGGATAAGTGCGGATGTGTGTATAGAATGACACACTTGGATAACTAGGGTGCTCACCGATTCGCTTTGCTGTGTGTACTTAAGTATATAGTTTTACATGTTTTTTTTGTACAGGTTTTCTGAAATAAATCGTTATAACTACTACTATTAAAACAGACGAACACACACACACACATACAAAACAGATAGCGGTGAAGCTTTTATAACACTAATCTTTCGCGCAGGGAGTTAAAAACCGAATTTAATTGGAATTGTTAAATAAATAACTTTATGCATATCAACTTCAATTTTAATTTTAACTATAATATAAACACGCTTAATGTGTTCAGGTAAATATAAATGTTATTTAAAGAATGAATTATTTATTCCTTAACCATGCCATACAATTTATGGTATAGAATTTATGCGAAATCAAATTTTATGCAAAACAAGTGTCAAGTTGACAGTCGAGGTCGGCCGCTTTTATTCGAACTTAGATTAATGTAAACAACGCATAGAGCACTTTCGTCAGGAGATGTTATAATCATCTGCGAAACAAAATACTCTTAGTGACTCTGTCGCGAGTAGAAGCCACGTTCACACTAGTATTTGGTACTCATCGTGGAAACAAAATACCCCAGTGACGTGGCCCGCGAGCCTGTCGCTAGTAGACGCCACATACACACTAGGGCAGTGGTTCCTAACCTGGGGGTAATTACCCCCGCAGGGGTAAAACGGAGATTCTAGGGGGGTAACACGGGATGGCACGAAATAGTAAACGGTAGCACGGCGCTCTCATGCGCGCGGCTTCTCTTTCTTTACTTACTAGTTACCTAAACGTGCAATTTCTTACATAATAAACATATTTTCGTTCGAATTTGTGTGGTTTTAATTATTTTAAATTAGCTAGGGGTAAACTCAATTCCCATACTTGTTCACAGGGGTAGTGACATTGAAAAGGTTAGGAACCACTGCACTAGGGTTTTGGTGTAACATGCAGCAGTTACGGTTGCAGTTCGCAGATGAGCACCCTAAGGAACTAATAAACATACATCGCACTCAAGGAGACAAATAGCGGGCATGTCTGTTGGTAAGAGCTACAAAAAAATATAAATTTAAAAATACCAAGTATAAAATACTAAGTATCTATAAATACTTTGTTTTGGCAACTCGGAAATTAATTCATCACTACATGGTATAGAACAAAGTCGCTTTCCGCTGTCTGTCTGTCTGTCTGTCTGTCCCTATGTATGCTTAGATCTTTAAAACTACGCAACGGATGTTGATGCAGTTTTTAATAGATAGAGTGATTCAAGAGGAAGGTTGATATGTATAATATAGTAGAGAAACACTGATTGCCCCCGTGCAAAGTCGGGGTGGGTCGCAAGTTTATTTATAAACCTTAATAGCTGAGTGAGCGATGTATTCCGATGTGCAAACGACGAGTAAAGTTTCAAAAATTCGTTGAGTAGTTTTTGCGTGAAAGAGGACCGAACATCCCATTTCACAGTGATAGGTGACAGACAATAAGTCGACAATTCGAACCTTGAAGTGGTATTTTATACCTGGTATTTTTTAGTTGATATTTTTGGAGCTCTTTACCAACTGACTTGCCTGGAATATGCCTCCTTGAGATGTATGTTAATAAAATAATATGTCGCTGAGAGGAAGCGTCAACCCTAATACCAATTCGATATCAAGATAGTATTGACGTAGGTCCATCCAAGGATGGACACAGTTGTCCGCTATACATAAGTCATTATCAACAAACAACTTCTTATTTATTATCAATATGTTTTTTTAATGATAAATATGCAATTAGACGAAGGTCGCTCAAGATAACTTCGTCGTTTTTAATTTTGCGAAACGTAACACACATAGGTTTTTAAATCACGTCTTTATCCCTTACGGCGTATACAGAGCCTTAAACAAAAAATATTTATTTATTTATTTATTCATTGTATAGTCATGTACATACATATGAAGATGTTAACTTTGTTTTAGTCAGTCCATGACGCCCTGCAAGGGCACACAATAGTAAATTATATCTAGATCCAGGATTTCAATATAACGTCAAAACATGCCTTCAAATTAATTAAGTACATTAAAGCTATACATTGATATTATCGAATTCATTAATGTTATTCTATTCTAGTTAATTATTTGTTAATAAAATGAGATGATCTCAGTATAATTCAACACAGTAAGTACCTATGATATCCTATTACATTCGTATTTACATTTTATATTGTCTCTGTAAATTTAAAAGATTTAGATGGTAAAAGCCCATCGAGAGAATGGGCGAAAATCTGCGATGCGACTAGCAACCCATCACTATTTTGATTCCCCTTTCCACTTCCACCTATGCGCCCACAATCACGCTATGCGCGACCTTTCGGTCTTGTTACCCCGTAACGTATAAAGACGTGATTTATGTATGTATGTTAAATCAAATTTCCCCTTTTTAGATTACGGTCGATTTTTCAGTCGAATATCTCATGGGGAGTTTGTAATTGTGTCGTACAGACACATAATTCAAACAGATGACGCTTAGCGACAAAAATTCGCATAGTAACAAGGTCACGTGGCTAGTAACAGGTAGAAAAATTCGAAGACTACCCACCTGCTATGGGTAGTAGGGGTATAGCACGCGTCACGGAATGACGACTTTACTTTTCGGATTTGTCTGTGTTCTAATTTTCGGTGACATTTTTTTTTCTCATGGGTAGCTATCAAATATCTGTATATCTGATGAGGATTGAAAAATCGTCTCATGTAGACTTCTTCAGAATACAGATGTTATTGTATTAACTCTTTATTGAACACCATATAATAACAAACAAACAGAAAAAGGTATAGGTACAGAATATTAAAAGGAATACTATTTAGATAAATATTTAGATAATATGTTAAATGCTCATTTTTAATTTGGGACACACGTGCATTTTTGCGAATCTAGCACGGACGTTTGACTTTAATAGATAAATGAGTTACATTTGGGGGAGAAATAAAGTCTAAAAACTGTAAACAGTTTGACAAAATATAAATAGTAGGGTGATTATTTGAAATTTGGTTAACTTGGTGTTAGCGTCAATTTTCACATATTTATATTAATTTTATCCAATATTTGAAACTACTAAGCGATGTTATAAAATCTACTTAATTCGGTCACTCATTTTGATATATATCATAATATTATTAATTTCCAAAATTTGCCACTTCTTTCTCCAAATATCAGGCCCTAGCCATGTAAGATCTCCCGAATTTAGTATTCATTTCAGTGTAATTATGATTCTATAAGAATAATTTGATTGAACTCCATTTAAATTCGTTTACTATTACATTACTAACATTGTCATTACAATTTAATTTATAATAACATTATGTTTCATCACTTTGTTTCAAGTCAAAAAGTGTAAGCGATAAAAAATATCAGGCCCTAGTCATTTACAAAATTCAAAAATACGCGGCATCCAAGCATACGGCTTTTTCATAACTCACTCAATACGATAGCATCGGTGTGAAGTTAGTTGCAAACACGACCCAAGCCTCGGCAGCCATTTTGTTATTAGTGCGGTCGCCGACTTTGCTGCGGAAACACGTGCTGTGCCAGTCAAACTCTCAGGCCCTAGGTAAGTCGTTTTAAAGATAGTTAATGACTAATTGATCTCATTGCTTATTGTAAATATGAGTTTATCCTGCCTTGTTATTTTGACCGCCTATTGGTTTTGATGTTGATTTTAAATAATAGATTTCATTTGATTTTGTTTCGTTTCGTCAGTCCCTAGACCGTCAGGCCCTAGTCGTTATAGTGACTAGGGCCTGACGCCACATCTAGGGACTGTTGGTGCATGGTTTTAAACATAATACCACAATGTATTTGTTGTAGGATATGGCGCCCAGAAAGAAAAAAACGTTATCTAAAGAGGAAATTGCAAAAAAAAAGTCTGAACAGGCAAAGAAGCGATTGGAAAAAATAAAAAATGACCCCGTTTTGCTGGCATTGTTAAGAATTGATTGTTAAGAAATATTGATAGGTACATTATTTTCATGTGCATAATTAATAAGAAAAATGTTGTGATTATAGTTCATAGAAGAGATAATTTGTTGTTACAGGGGTCATTCTACTTTTAAGCGCAGGTCGATTTTTTGACAAGTGCTCGTCAAATAATATTTTTATAAAAACGTTAAAGTGCTCGGTTTTGTAATTTAATATTGAAATAGTTACACAACTTAGCTTACATTTAAAATTATCACTACATTTAAAAAGTCACTATAATTAACTTTAAAGTAGGTAACACACCTACTTAAGACTCAAAATGACTTGTTGGAATTAATTATTAAATCCAATTAATTTCTAATAACAGTCGACACGTCTGCTCTCGACCAAGGTTTTTTTTTCTTACTTTTTTTCTTACTTTAAAGTGTTTTGTTTTGAACTATTAAATTTAGTTGTTCCAGTTTCAATATAAGTCAAATTTACGTGAAAAAAATGTCTAAAAATGCCTTTAATTTCACCAATGATTATTATGCACTAAAAAGTAGAATGACCCACAGTTGATTTTGCAATAAAAATGTGATTTGACATAATAACCGTGTTTGGCGTCAGTCCCTATCACGTCTCATCAGTCCCTAGAACACCGATTTTAAAAAAACATTAATTTCTCTAAAAATATCAAGTAAAGTGACTGGCCCTTTTAGATGCAGCAAAATAGACGTTATACACACAGCATAGAGTATAAACTGTACTGATTTTTAACTAAAAACACCACTTTCAAAATTAGGTCAGAAGTTAACCAAATTTCAGATAACCACCCAGTAAAGGATGTTTTGGGAAGGTCTCAAATATTATAAACGCGCGAAAGTTTGTAAGGGATGGATGGATGGATGTTTGTTACTCTTTCACGTAAAAACTACAGGATGGATTTGGATAAAATCTGGAACGGAGATAGCTGATACCCTAAATTAATACATAGGCTATTTTTTATCTCGGAAAATTGCATAGTTCCCGCGGGATAGCGAAAAACTCTTTTGCAGACGAAGTCGCGGGCAGCAGCTAGTCTAATATAATTTAAGGCTTGGGGACCTCATACATCCCTTTATAACCGTATTTAATTTAAGAATTGTAGTAGCTTAGTGTAGGTATTTTATTAAAAAAAAAAAACTTTCTGCCAAGTTTCTTGCGGTGCATCTTGGCAATGATGGTCTTTCCGAATACGCTATTCGAATATCCGAATCCGAATTTTATACGCATGTGTAATTTTGATCGAGTAGTTTTATGTTGTAATACATTTACTGTGAAAGGGTTCTAGTCAGGAAAGTTCACTTGACTTAAGTACCATACCATACCACAACAATTATATGCGTACCTACACACATTCGCATAGAAAAGGCGGAAACAAATTAACAATCCACTAACATAGTTAATACTTATATATGTCTTGTATATGTAAACAGTCCATAAATCGCGGCAACGCCGAACATTATTTTAACAAGTCTTTTTAAGCAACTTAGCAACAAACAATGTACTATATCAACTGTGTGTATGTGTGCGTTGTTTATATTTGAGTTGGTGTGCGCATGTAGGCGTGACGGCACGATAGCATTATCGGTAGAGGCTTGCAAAAATACACAACAAACATTCGCAGTATATGTAGAAATAGCACATTATGTACAGGTGTGGTTAAAGGCATTGTTTCCCGATAGCGATCCCACGTCCGGTTAGTCGGAGTCAAAATAATGAGTTATGGTTTACAATTGCTTGGAAGGAGTTAGGCTTTGTGCTGATCGCGGTCGTAGACTATTGGATACCTACGGCGTTTTGGTAATAAGAAGTTTATAAGTACACAAATCACGTCTTTATCCCTTACGGGGTAGACAGAGCCTAAGGTAACAGTTACCTACAGGCCACATTTAGCAAGATTGTGGGCGTGTAGTGGGAAAATGGAATCAAAATAGTGATGGGTTGCTAGCCGCATCGCCTATAAAATTATTCCTATGCCCATTCCTTGTGGGCTTATACCATCGCGGGATGAGGCGCAACTGATGCATTCTATGTTTTTTCTTTACTCCCAGATCAGCATGGAAGCAACTTAGGTACCATTACCTAGTACCTACCATTTAAATAATTGTATGGGCTGACAATTGGCATCGGAATCAGCTAGCTGTCACATTCATACATGAACCGTCAAAATGAACACGATGGCGATTGCGAGCGAGTTAGACAATAAGCCTACTGGTCTGGTTTAGTGCTATAATGTACATTTGCCATTCTAGTTTGTCTTGCACTCACTCTTACGGGTTTGATATTTGAATCAGCCGAAAGTACCCGAAACCCAAATGGAATTCTAAGAGTTGTCGGACTGCATGTTTGTAATATAAGAGTACTATTGCAGACAGTGGCGTAACTGTAGGGTGGCAGGGGTGGCAAAATGCCGGGGGCCCCTAGCTCTCCGGGGCCCCGAACTGGCTTGGTTTAGAGCACAGAAGGGACGCTGATGCACTTCTTTATATTGAGGAAGAAACAACAAAACACAAAAACAAAACAAATTTGCCGCGGGCCCCAGACGTTATAGTTACGCCACTGATTGCAGATAAAGATGACCATCTCTAATCGACTATTCCACTTTTTCATATTAGGTAGGTATCATACTGTCGCATCTGCGAACCTCGCGTTTACTCGGTTTCAGTACGAAATTGCGCCTTCCTAGTGATAAAACAAAACAACCCAAATAACGCCGCGGCCTCGAAATCTAAATAGCTGCTATCAGCTATGCTTCCGACCTCCTTTGCCTTCCTAACACTTGCCAACGCGTATCTGATCACCTAAATACATCAAAATTATAAACAATGCCATTTACTAAACATAATTTGGTATAATTAAAAGTTAAGGCTAACTATACACATACAAACATATACCTACAATACAATAACTCCTTATTGAACACCACATAAAGTATAACGAACAAAAAATATTTAGCTTGCTACTCCGCTACTCACGTGCAAGATAACCAAACCTGTGTGAAATATATATGTTTTTCTTGCAATCCCTCCCTCCACTACAGCCAATAAAATCCCTTACACAACACAATCACACAAACACCTACGCGTTTCGAACCCTCTACCGGATCATTAATATGTAATTATATTAATACCTGCTCAGATCTGTTCTGTTCTCCAGTCCATTATGGTTGCCTGGAAGAGATCGCTCTGTAGCGATAAGGCCGCCTATTGTTACCTTGTAATATTTTGTATACCTTTTTTCTGTTTTGGTTGTTATATGTGGTGTTCAATAAACAGTTATTGTATTGTATTGTATTGTAATATCTTGGGACAATTGACACCAATTGACCTAGCCCCAAACTAAGCAAAGCTTGTAATATGGGTACTAGACAACGGATAAACATACTTATATAGATAGATACATACTTAAATACATATTAAACATCCAAGACTCGAGAACAAACATTCGTATTTTTCATACAAATATCTGCCCCGACCGGGGATCGAACCCGGGACCTCAAGCTTCATAGTCAGGTTCTCTAACCACTGGGCCATCCGGTCGTTCCTTACCTATTGTATTGTCATCCGATAACTGCTTCAAAATTGAGTTGGAAGATTCCACCTGGACAATACCGTGCTATTAAAAAAAAAAAAATTGCTTCTAAAAATTTTATGCTTTCATGCTGGTCTGGGAGTAAAGAAAAACATAGAATGTACCAGTTGCTCTTCCCGCGCAGATGGTAAAAGCCCATCGAGGGAATGAGCGAAAATCTTGGGAATCATGTTATAGGCGATGCGGCTAGCAACCATCACTATTTTGATTCCCCTTACTGCCTATATGCCCACAATCATGCTAAAGGCGGCCTTTAGGCCTTGTTACTTTAGGCTCTGTCTACCCCGTAAGGGATAAAGACGTGATTATGTATGTACCTATGTTAAATTTACCATACGCCTGGGCCTCTAAACTCAAAACTAGCCTAAAATGAAACAAAAAGGCATTGAAGGCTTACCTGGCTATGGGAGGTGTAGGGTTCGATTCCCGGCCATAGCTTTACTTTTACTTCTTCTACTCTGTAAGGGATATAGACGTGATTTGTGTGTGTGTGTGTGTGTGCGTACTTAGCGTCTATCCCATTCCCATCCAGAACGTTGTCAGATATAAATTGGATCTGCGTCAGAAACATGCGAAAAAAACAAATATGTTTACTTACGTACGTGATAAAGATAGCTTGTGTATACACCGAAACAAAACATTTTCGATGGATTGATATAGTAAGATGGGTTAAGTAACTGCCCGGTACGAGAGCAAGCGAGATAAGACTCCTAGAGCATCCGTCTCTTTCTAGGACGAACAGTAAGAGAAAGGAGCGATCTATCTCGCGCGCGTCGCGTCTCTTGTGCGCTCTTGTGCTAGACGTCCTGGGGCCTTACCATGACGTCTTAATGCGATTCAATTCCAACTCAGTTCAGGTTTTAGCTGTAATTTTTAGTATGGATCTGACAGCGAACGAACCTATACTGAATTGCATTAAGACGTCATGGTGACCCCCTGGGGCCTTACCATAACGTCTTAATGCGAAATTCCGGCTCAGTTCAGGTATTTGCTGTCATTTTTAGTATGGATCTGACAGCGAGCGAACCTAAACTGAATCGCATTAAGACGCCATGGTGACCCCCTGGGGCCTTACCAAAACGTCTTAATGCGAATCAATTTCCGACTCAGTTCAGATTTTAGCTGTCATTTTTATGTATGTATGTAAACTCTTTATTGCACATAAAAAAATAAAAATACAGAAATACACAGAAAATAGTACAAAGGCGAACGTATCCCTAAGAAGGGATCTCTTCCAGCTAACCTGAACAGCTTTTAGTATGGATCTGACAGCGAGCGAACTTAAACTGAATCGCATTAAGACGTCATGATAACCCCCCTGTATTAACTAAACAGAGTTATATGGGGAGTGTGAATGGATGCGTTGGGAGGGGAAGGCCTAGACGGACGTTCCCGGACCAAATATGCGACGTTTTGAAGGGTCGAGAGTACCCGAAAACGACGTGCATGTATGAAGAGATCGATGAACGTGGATGAAGCGAAAGGGGTATGTCAGGATTGAAGCAAGTGGAACAAAGTAGTCTTGTACACAATATTAAAAAAAGTCGGACTTATGTAAGCTTGGCATTCTTTCGCATTTGTTTTTACACTTTCGTTCCATGCAGTTTTCGAAATGCAATTAGAACGTGTTAAATTAAATACTGTAGAATTCCAATGTGCCTCCAAAAAGATTGCGAAATTATAATTCAACACGAACACGTTTAGTTTTTAATTAAATGATATCCAAGCAAGTAAACACATGAGAATTTGTTACATAATGTTGTTTGTTGCAAGGAAATGGTAACAATGAGCGATGGGAAAATGGGCGAGTTTCTTAACTTTAGTGATGTCGCACATTATAGGTAAGATACAAAGCATCGACTAAACTTTTTAGTCGCCGACTAATCTTTATACGCGAAGACTTCCTTAAAGGTGCTGGAACAGAACAAATGACTCTATTGAACACCACAGTATCAATCTAATTACAAGAAAATACATGGTACCTAATGTTACATGTCAATTTATTTAGGCTGTCAGACAGGACAAAGAACATCGATTTAGTGGCGAAGCCTGATTTATAGCTTCACAGTTCCATACATTTGACACTACTAAAGAGTTAAACAATTTCGATTTCTGAAAACTACCCTTATAAATATTTTCGTGATTGCCGAGTGCGCTTCAAGATTTTTTTAATGAAGTGTGGTAGCCTTTTGGTGAATGTACTCCACCCCTTTACTTACTCCAGTTTTGAGTTCAGAGGGTTAAGACATGACACTTCATTTTGATAAAATTAATTAATAAAATAGACCAAAACAAAGGCTCTATGCATCGTTTTACTCCCTAACTGCAATTTAAAGGTTATAGCACGCATAACCGCTCGGCACCAGATCGGCGCCGCCTCACCTCATCAACCATACACAAGCTCATAACGGAAGCGGCTTGGTACCTACCTTCGAGCGCTTACCGTGAGCCGGCAACTGGTCGGCGGCTAGCGGTCAACGCGCGGTAGGCGATGGCAGAGAGGCAAACGGCGGGGCGTTCGCGGGCCGCCCGCGGGGGTACCACCCGAAATCCGCGCGCCGTCACCGCGGCGGCGACTCGACGTAAGCGCGTTGACGGCTAGGTACGCACTGCTAGCTTATGCCGAGGCGAGACGTTGCCGTTCCGAAGCCGATGAGTGTGCGTTGCAGTATGGAGTTTCATACAAAGAATACTGAGCGGGTAGGGGGGCGTTCAAGTATTACGTAAGCGCTTGAGGGGGGCGGGGGGGGGGGGGGGGGGCTTTGCTTTGCTTATTTTTGATGACATGTTGGGTGGGGGGGGTCGATATGGTGATTACGTCAGCAGTTTCGATTCGAACTGCTGCTCAGGAATCAATAAAAAAAAACAGAATCCATTAAAAGAACAATGCTATAGGTACCAATTATTAAGTAAGTGTGGGAGGGGGGGGGGATAAGAGGTTTGGTTTGCTTATTTTTGCTGACATGGGGCAGGGGGGGGGGGTAAATAACTGTAAAAAATCTGCTTACGTAATACTTGAACGGCCCCTAGGGTTAAGTGAGCGTCAACCATTAATCGCCGACAAATAGTCGTCGCATGTTAGTCGGTGCAGAAAATTAGGTACGTCCCTATTACATTTTACCCTATTTGTTTGCGCGTTGCGACAACAGACACATCGTGCGAAAATGTCTTAATTTATGTTTCTTTAGCAGATAAAATTGTTTTTAATGCGACTTTGTGTAAACATTTTATATGTCGAGTCCATCAGGTGTGACAAACAATGCGACGTGGAAGTGAGAACGACAAAATATGAAGCGGAATTATGACATCAAGATGGTGAATTTTACAAGTTATTTATAGTTTTTTTTATTAACTACTTAATATTAATGGCACACGTTTTCCGCCAACTCAGCCTGATAAATGACGTCAGTTTTCGTCGGTGTTTCGAAAAATACTACCTAGTTAATAGAAAAAATCCCAAATATTTTTTTGGTTTGCCTAGGCATTCTCGAAACAGATTTCAATTTAGATCAAAATTGGTTTGTTTACAAACGAGGATAAAACGGATCGATTTAGGGCAAATGAAAAAAGAGATGTGTTTTATAAAATGAATCAAGAAATTTTTATTTCTTGATTTTTATGTTTACTACTTTTACGGTTTTTTACCGTCAGAAATTTAATTCCCGGCCATAGCTTTACTTTTCGGATTTTTCTATGTGTTCTAATTTTCACAGACATTTAGAAATTAGATGTGTTTTGTACACGTTCGTTGAGCCAATCTTGCAAGTCAGATTTGGTCCACTTTTTCTTATAGATAACAAGCCAAGTACAGCTTTCCAACTTAAATAAGTATCCTGTTTTTTACGCAGTAAATTTAGCGTGAAAAGTGGGTAAGTACACATAGGTACACTACAAATACAAATACAAATACATTTATTTCGTAATCACAGGTAGGATATACAAGATCATAGGAATTATTAGAATAGTATAGTACAGCTATGATTTGCCGTTTGGCGTTCAAAATTTTAGGGAACATTAGTCAAATATCATAAAAATTTGAACAGGCATCATCACTCCCGCGTACCACTGGTGTGTGTTGATCAGTGGCGTAACTATAGGGTGGCAGGGGTGGCAAAATGCCAGGGGCCCCGAGCTCTACGGGGCCCCGAACTGGCTTGGTTTAGAGCACAGAAGGGACGCTGATAGCGCTGATGCACTTCTTTGTATTGAGGAAGGAGCCCGCCCCATCTGACGAATCTGCCGCGGTCCCCAGACGTTATAGTTACGCCACTGGTGTTGATATTTGTGCCCTTGCAAACTGCGCTTTAGGATAAACATAGTATATATGTTCTTAATAAGTAGACAGGTACTGATATGTTATCAAGCAACCGGGTTACATCAATAATATCAACAGCGATCAATAAAGTTTCCGCATCGATACGAAGATTGTAATAACACAAGATAAATGAGTCGAGTAAATAAACAAACATATCTGTAATTATTAAGCCCATAAATAGAGCAAAGAAAGTAGATTAAGGTCAATGCAAAATGTTTTTTCTTGAGAAAAACTTAAAACACAATTCATAGACATTCTCCACGCAATCATGCTAAACGTGGCCTTTAGGTCTTGTTACCTTAGGCTCTGTCCACCCCGTAAGCGATAAAGACGTGATATATGTATGTACCTATGTAATAACATAAACTAACGAATAGGTGGAAGTGGAAAGGGAAATCAAAATAGTGATGGGTTGCTAGCCGCATCGCCTTTAACATGATTCCTAAGACTTTCGCCCATTCCCCCGATGGGCTTTTACCATCTGCGCGGGAAAAGAAGCAATTGGTTAATTCTATGTTTTTTCTTTACTCCCAGACCAGCATGGATTATCTTATTGCCAGTGGAATTATTGTGTTTTTGTGTAGCTACGTAGGAGTTATACAATCATACATACAATACACGCGCAAAACTGACGTGTCTATGCGTGCGACATTCAAGGCCCCCAAAGCCTAGCCTCTTTAAATCAAAGCCTCAGCGAATTATTTAGATCTAATCAATAATAAAATTATCCTAAAGTCATACCGAGCACAACGGTATCTCAATTCAAAATTGGAATCCTTGTGTTTGCTCTTAATTCTTTACCTTACAAAACCAGCCAGTGTCAGTGGCTTGCCTACAGAAAAGAGAATTTATTACCGACTTGGTCGAGCAAACAACAACATTTTTGTATACCGTCCTCGGAGCCGGCTGTGAAAACACGCACACAAACACACACGCACACACAAAACAAACCAGGAAACGAACGACTAGCGAAAAACAAACAAGGGTCTTTTGTATTGTGTAAACAATTGCCAGTATGCAACAAGCATGACGCGTCTCAACAAAAAAAGGTACAGGTTAACTTCCATAGATGGCGTTGCTACGCCCTAGTAACCTAAGTCTACTGCAAGGCTTTCCGCTGTTTTATAAATTCGCAAAAGAAGTCACAGATGGCGCTGTTATCAACATTGTTGTTTTAACTGCTTGAATGAATGAATTTACACTGAATCACATCAAGCGAACTGATAAGCGAAAGAAAGATGTTTATGTGATGGAGTGTAAATAAAAAACTGGCGAGATAATGAATGCTGCGTACAGCGATAGCGAACGTACCTACGGGTAGTAGGTATTTGATTAGACCAAAATAAGCCTGTTTTGTTCAATAACAAAGACGTTTATAAAACTAGTAGGCAGTGCTTTAATGTTACAACTTTGCTATCAGCGTTTTCAACTAACAACTATTTCAATGTTCACCTTTATCTTCGTTCGGACAAAGAGCGCGAGCTTGCAGGGGTGTGTCGAAAACACGTGTTGTGTTATCTGTTCCAAAGATGGCGTTACGAGTACAAATTTTATACTATGTTCCGACATAATTTATAGGCAAATATTTAACTTACTTTCGCTCGCAGGCACATGTATACGGAGTTCTGTCTTGTTCTTAAGCCAGCGTACGAATCACGATGTATGTCAAGACACCTGTGTCCTTATAATGCCAACTAGCGGTCGGGTCGAGTTATGATGGTTCCTGTGAAATGCAATGCAATCGCAGTGGAAGAGGTTCCTGACTACAGAATCACACTTTAAGTCTTAAACATAGAATGTACCAGTTGCTTCTCTTCCCGCGCAGACGGCAAAAACCCATCGAGGGTATGGGCGAATTTCTGAGAAGCGTGTTATAGGCGATGCGTGTGTGTGTGTATAGCTAAGTAAATATCTAGTTAATTTTTGTACAGGGGTGTGGCTTTAGTTATCTAATGGAGGCCTGACTCAGTGACTTTAGCTTATACCTATTTTTAAAATGACGCATAGTAATTAGGGTTTTATTCTCAAGATTGTTTTGTAGCTTCCACGCTGGTCTGGGAGTAAAGAAAAAACATAGAATGTACCAGTTGCTTCTCCTCCCGCGCACATGGTAAAAGGCCATCGAGGAAATGGGCACTATTTGATTCCCCTTTCCACCTTTATACGCCTACAATCATGCTAAGCGTGGCCTTTGGGTCTTGTCAACTTAGGCTCTGTCTACCCCGTAAGGGATAAAGACGTGAATTATGTATGTATGTATGTATGTAATCTACGTTTTATCATCACGCCCTATAGCAGTGTTTTCAAACTTTTTCACGATACGACCCACTAGTATGGGAAAAATATTTCGCGACCCCCCTTCTTATTTTCATGTAGATATTCTAATTATGTTACAAATATTCAATTAATACTACATTTATGCATTTGCATACTTAGCAACATTTTTTTTTGATGATGTAGTTTTCGCGACCTCTTGCGACCCCCTTGTAGAGGCTTTGAGACCCTACAGGGGGTCGCGACCCACAGTTTGAAAAACACTGCCATAGCATACACAAACAGAGGACATTCTAAAACGCATGTTTATAATTCATTTTGTCAAAACAAAACTCCATTTTGAAATTTCTAAACGACACTGAAAATCAGAACAGAAAAATCCGAAAAGTAAAACTATGGCTGGTAATCGAACCCAGATCCTTGTCATTCCGTGACGCGTGCTGTACCCCTACACCACCCATAGCAGGTGAGTATCTGTCACGTGACTATGGATCTAATTTTCAGTGTCGTTTAGAACTTAAATTTGTAACGGTAAAACTTATATTTTGTGTCTTGCAAAAAGGAATAAACCTCTTATTTCTTTCTTTCTTTTACTGCAGTAAAATATGTGCGGGCAGTCGGCAGTTGGCGGTTACTTTGCAGTCGGAATACAGTCCGTCTGTACAGGCCCTTACAGAAACATGAGGAACAATCATATCCTTTGTAATCATGAGCCGCGACTTTTTGCGGATGAGCTACTAGTTCAGTTCGAACAGCAATTCGGTAATAGTTAGCCAATCGTGTTATGATTCATGGTTGTTTTGGAACTCGATGCGCAGGCGTCGGGTGGCGACCAAACACGGCTTGTTTTAGTATTGCCGAATCAACAGCTTTTATTGTTGTTAACTCATAAACAATTGGGTCTGGTTCATTTCTAATTACAGGTTATAACTGACTGCTTTACTCTCGAGAACAAATGACTGTCGAATTAGGGTTAAGATTAAGTCAGAAATGAGGAGATACGTAGAACATGGGTCACCGATATAGCCAAGCGAATTAGCTCGTTGAAGTGGCAAATGTGGCAGGGTTTGAAAAGAGAGTCGTTACGACTGTTGCAGCTCTTCAATATCTGATGTATATTCGATACATACATCAAGTCTTTATCCCTTTCGGGGTAGACAGAGCCTAAGGTAACAATACCTCAAGGCAATGTTTAGCATGATTAAGGGCGTATAGGCTAGCCGTATCGCCTATAACATGATTCCTAAGACGTTTGCGCATTCCCTCGATGGCCTTTTACCATCTGCGCGGGAAGAGAAGCAACTGGTAAATTCTGTGTTTTTCCTTTACTCCTAGACCAGCGTTGAAGAATGATGAATTGGACTCAGTTATTAAAGATCCCTCGCGCTTACTAAACCATGCCATTGATATAGCTAAATAACTAATAGTTATTAATGATAACGATGATGGCATTGATGACAGGCGACTTAATGATAGTGATGTTAAATTTCTAAACGACACTGAAAATTAGCACACAGGAAAATCCAATACGTAAATGATATGTGATGGTGATGATGTTAAAAATGACAAGTGGAATGATATGTTTAATCAAAGACCGGATGATGAAGCATGTACCGTACACCATGAGTCAGTGTTGCCGTAGAATTAGTCATAGATAAGATTGCATGACAATATTTAAAAATAATAGTAAATGTTTATGTTACGTTGCATCGTAGGTGCAGGAGAGTTTAGCGACAGAATAATAGGTAAAGGTTCTGTAACTTTCTTTTAAACTATTACTTTTAAAATTTTCACTGAGAAACAAGATATTTTTAAAACATTAAAAATAGAACAATACAAAAGCAATGCTGTATTGCTTATACAATAAGACGTGATAAAGGAACTACATCAATTGAAAAACAAAAACATTTGACAAATATTAGATACCGTTCTGAAAATAGAACACATGCCACATCCATAATATTGATAGTCAAATCAAGTTCCTTGAAACAGTACAATGTATTGGGTTAACATTGCAGCATGTAAGATATTTTATTAAATTTGCTATTTTTAACTTTGAACAGAGCTCATACCTACTCTGAGTGAAAAAATAGCATACAATTTTGGACATTCGCAAAGTAACGCCTGATTCAATAAAATATAATCTTCCTCCCTTGTAACCTTGTCTCTCTGTGTCTATTTGATCTATGTTAATCTAGATATTGTGATTCAGTCCATTTAGGTTTTACTAGTTGTTGCCCGCTGCTTTGTCTGTGTCCCTCAACTACGTCACACTTTCTCGAGATAAAGTGCAGTCCATTTTAATCAGAAATACCAGGGAAAAGATATACAGTTGGTTCTGAAGTTCTAGAAATGGTTCCGTCGTCTGTATTTCCAGATGGATACAATCTACTTAGGCTATTTCAAGGCATGAATGAATAGGCTGTTACTGAACCAGTGAGTTACCTCATTGTTAATACAAACATGTAAACAATAATAAATAAACGTGGAGAGTAAGACATACATACATACATAAATCACGTCTTTATCCCTTACGAGGTAGACAGAGCCTGAGGTGACAAGACCCTTAAAGGCTACGTTTAGCATGATTAAGGGTTTAAAGGTTTAGCATGATATAGGTGAAAAGGGAAATCAAAATAGTGAGGGGTTGCTAGCCGGATCGCCTATAACATGATTCCTATGATATGAGGAGAAGCAACTGGTACATTCTATATTTTTTCTTTACTCCCTGACCAGCATGGAAGCAAGAGATGGAGAGTAAGACAGCTGGTGAAATTACTGGCACAAGAGGGTATTCTATCTTAGCCCTCGAGGCTACAAGGCATCTGCGATACTCTAGTGTTGCGGGTGTCCATGGGTGGTGGTGCTTGATTACCATCAGGAGACCTACTTGCTCGTTTTCCTTCCTTGTCATATTAAAAAAAAAACAATATTTTCTTCTTCCTTACGTATCGACTATTATTATTTAGATGTGGTGGATGGCTATCGCGTGTGAATTTGCCACTAGAGGCGCTAGTGTCACGTGAGGTCCAATAACTTTCACTTTTCACTAATTTTGCCGGGCTTCGTGACATAAATTATAATTTCTATCATTTATCTGTTGAAAAGTTATCTCCTTCGTGAAACTATCGCAAATATGGATTATTTGGCAATGATTATGAACGAATAGTTAAAATTAAAGATAGCTGTTTATAATTAATAAACTTAATGAGATTCAAGATTTAAAATTTTGTTTCGGTGCCGATCTTATAAAGTCGCCTTTGACAGCTATACATCTGGACCTTAGTCAACAGTGGCGCCAACTGGTGGGTAAAGAAACGATAGCACCCATTGCTGTACACAGGGCTTCATATTAAGTTTAGAACTGGATTACAGTCTTTGGTGGCTGATTGGACGACTCATTGCCATGTAAATGGCGCAAAACGACCCTGATGGGTCAATGGGAGTTCAAAATTCTACAATACAATACAAACCGTGATCCTCGACGTTGAATTTGGTCCATAGTATTAGTACGAAATTCAAAAACCGACGAAATTGAAAAGCGTCCTTCAAATTTAATTTGTCATTAGCTTTTGACAGCATCAACCGTATAAGGAACCCTCCCCAACTCCATGCAAACACACGGTCCAGGCAGCAAAGTTTATTATTGTTATTTCTTTCTGTTACAGATTGTATTCAAAACATTTGGCCTGCGCGGACGCAGTGTGCGCGCGTTTGCGATCGGGTGTGCCGCAAGGCACGGTTCTAGGCCTTTATGAGTACATGTGAAGTGTCACCAAACTGACAGTGTGGATGTGTCTCCAAAAGGATGACAGTGGTGATATTGATGACGAGCTGACGGTGAGTAGAATTGTGTTGAATTTATCGTCATCACTGATACAAAATCTACGTCACTGACTAGAAGTTTCTAGTTTCAACTAGTATGCTTTCCTTAGTTAATCTTCTGTTTTTGCCGACGAGTCAACCTTTTTATTCTTCTCTCTCTTTCCAATTTTTGTTTATCCCGAACGGTGGTCAATCTTTAGTCTATCATTAGTTCTCCAATACTATATTCTTGACCGCAATAGATTAGTTTGATTACGTATGCGCGTAATAAGTATATTTGAAACCGTGACGATACACAGTTCTTTGTTTCAGAGTAACTTATAACCAATAATTCATTACAATATTTGGTCTACAGTTGCCTTATGACTTCTGCGATCATACTTGCAAGACATTACGCCTATGCGAGACTATTTATGTATGTCTTCACGCTAAAACCCACCCTCCTTCCCTTCCACATGAATCAAAATTAGAAGCTAGTTCATTTGAGGCTGTTGATTCATGTGCAAGTGGAGGAGGGCAGGTTTTTGCAAGAAGATATTTTATGTTCCGCTTTCTTAAACTACTGTTCACAGGTTAGCAAGATAATTGTATCTTTTCACTTAAAGTGACACTCTCAATTGTGCTAATAGCAATCTCGCGTCCATTTTATCTATTCTTATCTGGAACAAAGTATAAGTATATCAATCTCGGAAACGTCTTTATTATTTACTTACTACTGGCTACGTTACTATTATTTACTACTGGCAGAGATTGAAACTCTTCTTCTTCTATTTTAATAGGGCCCCATCGATCGATGCGATGATTTCGCAAATGTCAAAGTAATAAATACAGTATTAAAAAATCTTGTGACAAAAATGTCGGCAACGTTGTACGGTAGAACACGGTCAAAAGACCCTCCCCCTGTCGGGCTCTTAGTCTTAGCCAACGGATAACGATATCCCTCAGAATCTGCCGGGAAATCATTAACCAATGCCCAGGTTGCACCGGACCAAGCACTGCTCTTCCCATCGGACGGATCCAAAAACGAACCGCAGCTCTTGACCACACGCGGGGTAACTCGCACCCCAGATTGACACTCGAATCTAAGTACGTGTATTTACGAAATGTCAAATCAACTCGACCACTACAGGATTTTTACACTTGACTATACTTCATTTATTTTAGGATGAGAAACCACAACAACATTATATTGCGGCTCGTGAAGTGTACTCTCTTTTCAATTTGTACTAGAGTAATTGTAAACGACACGAAAATAAAGTGGCATTAAAACAATTTTATTTTGCGGCTCCCAGACTATTGCACTGTACTAATAGCTAGGTAAGAAATAGTTGACCAGACGCAATATAATGTTGTTGTGGTTTCTAATCCTAAAATAAATGAAGTATCGGAAGAATTAAAAAATGGAACAACACCGTACACAATTAATTTAATATAGTTAAAATTTAGATAATTTCTGAGGAGAAATTACGTTTCTCTTAAGGATGAAACTGGAACCGAGACATTAAGTAGATACGTACCTACACAACATACAAATCGAGGGAATAGGCGAAAATCATAGGAATCATGTTATAGGCGATGCGGCTAGCAACCCATTGCTATTTTGATTCCGTTTTCCATCTAAACCTAGCCCCACAATCTTGCTAAACGTGGCCTGTAGGTGTCACCTTAGGCTCTGTCTACCCCGTAAGGGATAAAGACGTGTATTGTGTATTGTGTATAATATACAAGGTCACATTGTTCCGTAATGTTTAAGTTATTAGTTCTGTTTGCCTCAAAGATTTTTCATTTGAATGTTTCATTCAAATCTTGTCCCGCCTTTGACGTGACTCACTTTAAACATCGGTCAATGTGAAGTGATATGAGGACTGTATAATGTAGCGAAAATGAAGGATAATTCGATAGCAAGTAAGAATACCAGGAAACTGAACAGCCCGGCTGGCACGAGAGCGCGCGAGGTGGACTATCCGTCTCCTTCTAGAACGCACATTAAGAAAAAGACGGGCAATCTATGAAATCTATCTCGCGCGCGACGCGACTTTTGTGCGCTCTCGTGCTAGACGTGTTCTTTACTGTTATGCAACAACTGACACTCATACAATACAATAACTCCACCATAACGCTGATGATCTATTTTTCATGTCTATGTTTTCTTTTTTTGTTATACCTTGTTTATTTTCTATAAAACTGTGTGTATTATCTTATATTTGTGTGTCTTGCAAAAAGGAATAAATGTCTTCTTTCTTTCTTTTCTTTCTTTCCATATATAACAACCAAAACAGAAAAAAGGTATACAGAATATTACAAGGTAACAATAGGCGGCCTTGTCGCTACAGAGCGATCACTACCAGACAACCATAATGGACTGGAGAACAGAACAGATCTGAGCAGGTGGTGCAATTTAGAATATATATATTAATATATAGGTACTAAGTACTGAAATACATAATATATTATACATGAAACACACATTTATAATAACTGGAGATATAAATAGACACACACACATACCTAAAAAGCCAGGTACTAGATTCATGCACAAAATGACAGATAAAATGACAAGACTTCAAAAACAAAAACGGTTAGAAATATAAAAAAGTATCAAAACTAAGGAGTTCGCGACACAATGTATGGAAATATTTGTTAACGGATTCAAAAATTCTGAAAAAAAATTACAGAGCTATTAAGTCAATTCTTCCATGCTGGTGGGAGTAAAGAAAAAATATAGAATGTACCAGTTGCTTCTCTTCCCACGCATGGTAGAAGCCCATTTATGTTATAGGCATAGGCGATGCGCTAGCAACCCATCACCATTTTGATTCCCCTTTCCACCTATACGCCCACAATCATGCAAAACGTGGCCTTTAGGTCTTGTTATATTAAGCTCTGTCTACCTTGTAAGGGATAAAGAAATATCATATTGCAACTTAAACAAAAGCTTGTGAAAGTATATCTACCTTATTTTTTCAGCAACTTTTTTTATTGAAAAGCGTTTTATCTTCCATTAATAGGGCAATATTGAATGGACGTTTAAATAATTCGTAGTGACTGGCAACTTTGGGATGACACGGCGGGAATTTTGAGCAAAACATATTTTGATCAGGGAGATCGGAGTTGGATTGGGACGCGCTCAAATTTTGGAAAAACATTTTTAAATTACCTTCAATGTTATTAATGGGATGCTAAAGCAGTATTCAAAATTGGGAGGGTTGGATGTTGAGAAGGTAAAAATATCGTTATTGAATTCGTCCGAGGGGAAGAACAGTGATTGGTCCGGTGCACCCTGGGCATCGGTTAATGTTTTCCTGGCATAAAAGGGCTTTTGACCGTGTTCTACCGTATCCCGACATTTTTGTCACAAGATTTTTGAATACTGTATTTATTACTTTGACATTGGCGAAATCATCGCATCAATCGATGGGGCCATATTAAAAACAGAAGAAGAATCGCATTATGACGTCATCCACCATCGGCACTGGTGGATGCAGGTGGCGAGTTGTCGTTCATTATGGTGTACTAAGGGGAAGGCCTATGTTACACAGTGGACGTCTTCAGGCTGATGATGATGATGATGATGATGATGATGACGTCATGGTAAGGCCTCAAGTGCCTAGTTTTTGAAAGCACAACTATCGTAAAATTTCCACTAGGAAGTGGTAAAAAATTGTGATGAATTTGTAATTTGTAAAAGTAGAGTTCAAAATTTAATTTTAACTGTAGTTTTGTAGGACTCTCTTCCATGCTAGTCTGGGAGCAAAGAAAAAACATAGAATGTACCAGTTGCTTGGTTGCTTCTCTACCCGCGCAGATGGTAAAAGCCCATCGAGGGAATGGGCGATTATAATAGGATTCATGTTATAGGCGATGAGGCTAGCAACCCATCACTATTTTGATTCCATTTTCCACCTATACGCCCACGATCTTGCTAAATGTGGCCTGTAGGTACCCGTTACCTTAGGCTCTGTCTACCCCGTAAGGGATGAAGACGTGATTTGTGTGTGTGTGTGTTTGTAGGACGCGTTAAACTTTCATCTGGTTAAAAATTGAGCCCCTGGGCATAGAGGAAATAACCAAAGGTACATACACATACACATACACATATCACGTCTCCATCCCTTACGGGGTACCAAAGGTACAATTAGGTCGTTTCCTCTATGCCCTGAGGGGCTACTCCGTTCGATTTTCGGAGTCCGTATAGTCTCTCTCTCTTAAATTAATGGCTATTAGTGTCAGCGGAATGGCAAGAAACAAACTTCGGAAATCGTATTTCGAAGTATAAGGCTTGGACTGATATTAAAATTCTTTCACCGTTAGAATGCTATCTTATTCCTTACTGACATAAATCCACGCAATGGCTTGTTATTTATAAAGACAAGTAGGTATAGCTATGTATACATACACAACGATTCCACTCAGCAGATTATCTTAGAGAATCTGTTGTAGCGTGCACCGAAGAGAGTTTTATATCAAAGAATTAAAACAATGTGTTTACTTCAAGCATCTTTTATTCCGTCTCTCTAACGACAGATACCATATATCATCATCTTAATAGGTAGGTACGTTCTGTTACAACAGAATCACAGTAAAATACTCCTTAACTAACATGTAAATTAAAAAAAAACTCGGGCAATGTTTTAAAAAAACAAAACCAACGAAAGGTAAACTCGGAACAACCGAGAAGAATAACCTAAACAGTATCCGAATCGCTTTCATCGATATTATAAACAAGAAAATCGATTGAAAACACCAATCGATACCACTCGGTCAACAAAACGTTTATTTTATAAATATCTCTCGGTTAAACTATGAGAGGTTAATTTTAATGTTTCAACCTGGTTTTGCCAGCATTAATCAGTGATTTGCTACTGCATTTATTGTTCTTAATTTTTTTTTCTTCATCCTGCCATAAATAGGCAAAGGAAATAAGGTCCATACAGAATTTTTTAGATACTTTTTATTATTTTAATTTTTATTAGGGCCCACTACTGGGTAGGTACATGCCTTTTATCGTAAAAAAAGGGCATCATTTTTCCCACGCGGGTTCGGAACTTCACGGACACCACTAAATTGTCTCGCATGTGTATTCAGTAGTTTAGGCTGTAGGTTATCCGTCTTTAGTCAGTCAAGTTGCTCTTTTATAGGTATAAGATAGCACTTGAACTGTATAAAGCATTTATGTTTTCCTTTAATCAGAGCGAATCTTTGTTTGTCCAGATAATTTGTTATCTAGAAAACTTGTTTGCTATCATATTGTTGACAAAGAGAGGCCTATCTTCACCGATAATGGGCCAAACAAAAACAAGTGTGTATGTTATGTATTTATTACGTTTTATCTCTCAATAACAACATGTGTTAGGGTTGCTGCTAGTTCTGTTTCTGGAAAATTCTACAAACAAAGTGTCTTTAAATTATTCCTTTAACATACATACCTACATAGGTATATCACGTCTTTATCCCTTACGGGGTAGACAGAGCCTAAGGTAACAAAACCTTAAGGCCACGTTTAGCATGATTAAGAGCGTATAGGTGGAAAGGGAAATAAAAACAGTGTTGGGTTGCTAGCCGCATTGCCTATAACATGATACCTAAGACTTTCGCATATTCCCTCGATGGGCTTTATTAAACTCCTGTAAAAGGCTTATTATTGTCGTTTTTAATTCATAACTATCTCCCTTTGGCGCAATATTCTTTATTGGACATCACAAATATAGCTCTCTCTAGCCTGAATATGAGAGGACTCTCAGAGGAGGCATGTGCCCAGCAATGGGACGTACCTACAGGCTGGATTATGTTATGTTATGAACACCACAAATCAGTACAATCACATTACAAACATACAGACAAGGTAGACAATAGACTGTCTTATAGCTTAAAAGTGATCTCTACCAGACATACATCACTTTGTTTTGTGCATACCAACTCAAAAAACCGGGGCAGTGCAAGTCCGTACAAATCGGCATGTGTATGTAAAATCCAGTGTTAGTCGAGCCCTGCCTCCTTAGCAAAATGTAGGCAGTGTGAGGTCATTTTATATTGGTTATTACATAGACAGCCCTAAAAATATTCAGGACAAGAGTACCCGAAACCGGCGAGCATGTATGAAGAGATTGATGAATGTGGATGAAGCGAAGGGGTATCTCAAATCGCCGCCAATGGGGAGGGTGCCCAGAAGGCTGGCAGTATTGCCACGTTGTATGGCTTATACGTTGAGCGAAATATTGGCCAGCCCTCTGGTCACGGGAGGCCTCTATAAGGGGCGCCGAGATATGTTTGTACACACGGCGCGCGCTTGGCCCCCATGGCCCCAGAGTTTCGACTCCAAACGCCTCAAATATATAACTGCCTCCAAGCGAGCTATACTTTCGGCGTTTGAAGTCCTCCGCTGAGCCCGCAACAGAGCCAGCAACTATGATCAAGTCTCCCGGTAGTTTCATGTTGAAAGTATGTAATTATTGTTGTTGTCTTTTGTTTCAGAGACCAATGGTGCAGCTACCTTTACTGGTAAGTATCACGGCACTAGTTAGTAACCCCGGCTTCGCTCCCGTCCCAGAACTCATCCCTTTGGCATACCTATCCAAAAATCCGTTCTAAATACGCCTGTAAGTACGCCGCAAAACCATCAGGTTCAAATTTAGCTGTCAAAGGGCCGATTTTTCAACCCTCGGATAAACACTTAACTGCCAGATACCAATAGAGTTGTTCGTCGAATAGGTCCTATCTGACGATTGAAAAATCGACCCTTAACTTAGTCGGCTGGGCGTTGATGATTAATAAATTTTGAAGCAGATATCTTCGTGGAAGTCGAATGACATGATAGTACAAGTATCTGGTAATAGAATTCTGATGGCCCGGTATTGTAGGACGTTGGTGTGCATGTGTAACAGTAACAGTTGTGCTTAAACTTTGATAATGATCCCGTAGAGGGATCGAAACGCGTCGGTGTTAGTGTGGTGTAAGGGATAATTACGTTTGTGGGATTTATATGTGTTTTATGTGGCAGTAGTAGTAGATTGAATGAAAAACATATATATTTCACACAGGCTTGGTTATCTTGTCTTAGTTTTTGCAGGTTACAATACAATACAAATACAAATATCAAGGTAGGCAATAGGCGGTCTTATCGCTTAATAGCGATCTCTACCAGACAACCAATAACAGAAAGAAATAAGTTGGTTACGTGCATATAATAGTATACTCGTAAGCCCAATAACATAATGCTGCCATTAAAAAAAAATTTAAAAAAGTAAGATTTGACCTTGGCGTAGCAGCGACGGTCGTAGCACGGGCGTAGGCCGGAAGGTCTACGCAATTTCGTAGCACATGCCTTCATAATTTTTGTAACGCTACACGCGGTTATATGTTTAGTAAACCAAGGAAGCGTTTCACCATTTACCATGAGTCGTGGGAATTCTGTATCAGAAAAATGTATAATATTTATTGTTGTTTTTGGAACGGTTGTGTGATAGACATCGCTTTTAAATGACAAGTCTATTGTCTACCCCGTTTTTTTATTTTTGTAATCTTATTGCACTGATTCATGGTCAATAAACAATTTTTGTATTGTATTCATTGTCACATTGACTTGTACGTGACAATACTCTTCAATGCTTTACGTCGCCGCGGGCCGTAAGTAGCAATTTACTGCCTTCCAATTGCTGGCTAGGGGATGACATAAAATCGTGTACACTCAAGTTCCTACGATCTGAGACATTCTTTCACCATTATCAAATAAAGTGTACAACTGGCACCAAACTGGTTGTAAAGAAATGACTTGGTCGTCTATATCTTTGAGAAAGTGATTGGGATCCGGAGTTTTAAAAAAAATCTAAATTAATCTAAAATCTTACCAGTTGCTTCTCTTCCCGCGCAAATAGTAAAAACCCATCGAGGGAATGGGCGAAAATCACAGGAATCATGTTATAGGCGATGCGGCTAGCAACACATCACTATTATGATTCCACTTTCCACCTCTACGCCCTCAGTGTCTTGCTAAACGTGGCCTGTAGGTCTTGTTACCTTAGGCTCTGTCTACTCCGTAAGGGATAAAGACGTGATTTGTGTATGTATGTATGTATCTAAAATCAATGATTTAAGAGCGCACTCGTGTATTAGACAAATATTAACCATTCACGACAAGTAGATAACTTAATATCCAAAAGAAATCTCTTCAGTCAACACAGTCTACCCCATAGGATTATAGCGTGAGTCTATTGTGAACGGCTACTTAGGTTTCTAAGAGGTCGTGGGGGTCAACATTTTACAATACCTCTTATATTACTTCCACCAAAGCTACCCTCAATGTTTGGGGGAGGACTCCTCACAAGTGACGAAAAGGAACCACGAATACTACAACTAGATTAAATTTCTAAATGTTAATGAAAATTCGAACACAGAAAAATCCAAGTAAAGATATGGCCGGGAATCGAACCCGGATACTTGTCATTCTGTGACGCGTGCTATACCCCTACACCACACATAGCAGGTGGGTAGTCTTCGAATTTTTCTACCTGTTACTAGCTGTCACGTGACCGTGTTACTATGCGATTTTTTGCCGCCAAGCGTCATGTTTGAATGATGTGTCTGTACGACACAATTACAAACTCCCGTGTAACATCTACTGCTTCCAGGAACGAGAGGCGCTGATTTTCAAATGATAGGTACTGTCAAATGAATCAAGAATTTTTATTTCTTAATTTTTATATTTACTTTTACGGTTTAACCACTAAATTAAATACAAATGCCTGCCGTTACCGGGGCTTGAACCCGGGACCTAGAAGTCATAGCCAGGGTCACTAACTTAAGGCAGATGATGATGAAACATACAGCCACACAGGCCGAAAGTAATTAGAAAGATCTTCGGGTCGCTCTTGCCGTCTCACTTACTGTTATGCTGGGTTTGGTACCCAATCGGCCGATGGTACCCATAACCCGAAAGTCATTTTAACAGTTCACACACACACACCCACACCCACACACCCACACACCCACACACCCACACCCACACACACACACACACACACACACACACACACACACACACACACACACACACACACACACACGCACACGCAGACGCACGCACGCAAACACAGAAATCCCGTCTTTTTTTCTTACGGGGTAGACAAAGCCTAGTTGCTAGTCGCATCGCCTATAACATGATTCCTAAGATTTCTGCCCATTCCCTCGATGGACTTCACAGACTGTATTAATTCGACAAGTTAAATAAAAACTAATACGAGTTATGTGGTCAGCGAAAACATAAAACCACCTTCGCAATGGCGGCAATAAAAGTGTTTTCGGAGTGCCACCATAAAAATACCGGCGGCCATTCCGACAAATAACTATTAGTTTATTGGCAGATAATAAAAGAAGTTTGCATTTTATTAGCTGAAATATCAGCTTACTCGGAAAATATCATCGAGGTTGCAACCCGTAGAGTGAGATTTCGATAAGTTTGAAAATCTGTCACTTTAGTTGTCACTGTCAGATTAGTTGGATTGAACACTTCTGTATAATAGGAAAACATCGTGAGGAAACCTGCACACATCTGCGAAGCAATTCAATAGTGCGTGTGAGGTTATTAATTCGCACAGAATACATAGCTTTACTTTTCGGAATTTTCTGTGTTCTAATTTTCAGTGTCATTTTGAAATTTAAAATAGTTTTGTTCCATCGAAGGCATAGAGGAAAAACTATAATGCCTATGTAAGTGACAATACACTTATTAGTTTCGTAATCTGATTTCCTGTATTACTACTATTGGTTACATGCTCGATGATCTGCTGTAAAAGGACGCTTTTTGTCCGTTTTTTTATGTTAGTTACTATTTAAGTTATACGTTTATGTATAACGTTTAATCCCATTAAAACATAAATGTGAAATGAGAGCCAAGTT
The DNA here is from genome assembly GCA_932294345.1 of Pandemis cinnamomeana. NCBI lineage: Eukaryota > Metazoa > Arthropoda > Insecta > Lepidoptera > Tortricidae > Pandemis > Pandemis cinnamomeana. Next base: position 7,938,488 of record OW028726.1, on the reverse strand, counting down.
CAACATTTTTGGCTTAGCCGACAAGAAAATTGATATCTATGGGTCTATTTCACTTAGGTTGTAATTTCGAGATTTACCTTGGCCACTTTTGAAAAGTAGCATAGACAAATAAGATAGGTACAGGGTGATCAATCCAAGTGGGTAGGGAGAACTCAAAAATTATAGGAAATACGGGAATCTGTTCTTAGGAACCATGCCATCGATTTTAAATTTAGAAAATATGCCATTTAAAAAAAGCATTCTTATTTTTTCATACTACATACCTACATAATAATATATCAAGTCTTTATTCCATACGGGGTAGACAGGGCCTAAGGTAACAAAACCTTAAGGCCACGTTTACCATGGTTAAGGGCGTATAGGTGGAAGGCAATCAAAATGGTGATGGGTTGCTTGCTAGCCGCACCGCCTGTAACGCGATTCCTAAGACTTTCGCCCATTCCCTCGATGGCCTTTTTTCTTTTCATAAAACCATGAAACTATTCGACTTTTCATAGATATAAAAGCTATTCACACCTAGTCCGCAATATATAACCTAAAGATATCTAGATATACTAGACTTGGTTTATTGTTCAGACTCCTAGCTTTACTTAGCAGCCATTAACGAGTATAGGCTAAGAGCTAGGTGTTTCAAATTAATATAGAATTTAATATAACATTTTTGAAAATAAATTAATTTTTTTATCTCATTATTTCAGCTACAGTTTTACGAGTGTGTAAATGACTTGTTGTATGTAGTAGTGTATAGAACTGATATGGGACTTAAGTCATTTTTTTTATTTGGAACGTCAATTTGTCTATTGGCATTACTCACACATTTATAGCAGGTCATATACTTAGGTTTTTCACCTATATTGCTTTTAGTATTTTTATCAAAGCCGCTATAAAATGTTTAGCTACCGTAAAAAAAGCGCTTTTCATCATTTCGTTCGTTTCACAAATCAATCCTATAAATAGAAAGAAAAAATATTTTGCGAAAATAATTGCTTTTTCTATAATATTTTAATGTACAATAATTGGTAGAGTTTACTTATTCTTAACATTTGCAGCATCTAAAATAACTCGATTTTTAAAAAAAACAAATGATGATTTATTTTTATTTTACTTATATAGTTATATAATTTTTTTAGTAAATAAAATAAACTTTATACTAACGCCTAACTCTTTGGAGTAGGCGTCGCACAAAAGCGTACTGGGCGTCGCTTTTCAGGGCAAGCCACGCCCACTCATCAGCGCTTTAGCCTGTGAAAGTTTTTTTTTAATTTTTTTGTTTTATTAGATTTTATCTACCTTTTTTAATGCGAACAAGTTACAATTAAAAGCGTTTCGAAAGAAGTAATTATATACGTGGCTGTTGTTATGGAAAATGTGTCGCTTTTTTTCGTGGCTCACGTTCGTAATACATGTATTATTTGATGAAACAAAACAATAATTTTAAATATTTGATCTCCTGATTTTTAAAAATTATTTTATTCCAAAAAACGCCCTTTGTAAGCAAGCTTTGTAAGAAAAAGCGCAAAATGGCGCGGATTTTCTAAGTCAAATTTCAGCCTTTGCCTGTTTATTTTCTTATTTTCCATCGTTATTTTAGGCGTAAAAAATAATATCTAAAAAGTAGAGCATAATGTACAATTTTTATAAATTTTGCTTGTGACAAAAGCATTGTTTCAACATTGTAATTAATTTTCGCTTTTGATTATAAGTTTTTGTTTTACCGTTCGATTACGTTTTTTTAAATGTCGATGACAGAAAGCAGCCTTGAGAATATTGATGATCTCAGCTCGCTCCTAAATTCTAACGTAAGGATGAGTAGTGGCCCAATCGATAGGCGTTAAATCATCGGCCGATAAAAATGTCAGTGTCCTTTCGGCAGCTGGACGGAGCTCTCACAGAGGTTCGAGGGCGAACTATTGTGATAAAAAAAAGTGGATGAAGAAGAGGGTCCTCAATTAAGTTACATTTTGATTTCAACATTTGCCTTCAAATTACGACACATATAAATTGATTTCGATATTTTTTGAAAAAAAAAATGATTTTTGAAAAAAAAAAAAATAAAAAAAAAATCTTTTTAAATCGATGAATTTGCTGTTTGACCTTCAAAACATTTTTCTAATTAAACACCAGAATTATGGATTCTTAGTGGCACGGACGTGACCTACACGAGTTATTTACGAAATAAATTCGCCGTATTTTTAAAGATGCTTCGCGCAAACGTGCGAAATGTCATAACAATAACAATGCAAATATCAATTTAAAGATTAGTTACATAAAATAATTCAAATAAATTTAAATAGAAATGGCATCGATACGACTGGTGATATCCTTACCTCTCTGGGATATACATACATCCTACTTCCTACTAATATTATAAATGTGAAAGTTTGTATGTTTGGATGTTTGTTACTCTTTCACGCCAGAACGGCTGGACATATCTGGATGAAATTTGGAACATAGATAGATTATAGTCGAGAATAACACATAGGCTACTTTTTATCCCGGAAAATTGCGTAATTCCCGCGGGATAGCGATAAACGAATTATATGCAGACGAAGTTGCGGGCAACAGCTAGTTACATAATAATCACGTCTCTATGCCTAACGGGATAGACAGTCCAGGGTGACAAGGGTGGAAAGGGGCATCAAATTCCCCATCACCGTGGGTTGCTAGCCACAACGCGTATATGATTCCTAAGATTTTCGCCCATTCTCCCCAGGATATGAGCGAGCATATATTAGTTAACCCCTAAATGATTTCTTACTGTGATAAATACGAGACAAATAGAAAGTTTTTGGGTTAAGTATATGCAGGCTGCATCCTACACCATGCATTTTAGGGCAAACCTTTGTTACTCAGTATGCACCAGTTTTCAGTCAGCTTTGATTAGTTGGAATAGCGAACAAAGTGAACGAGTAGTTTTTCCATGTCTGTGTAAATGCAGCCTCGCGCATGCGCGGACGACTTATATTAGATTATAATTGAAATAAATCCAGCCTTAACTCCCCGAGGACTTGTAGAAAACCGATTACCTTCTTATCTTATTTGTGCCAATGGGTATCCAAACTTATATAGGGCCATCATTTTTATTTCGACAAAAGGTCCGCCATCTTTTTTCGAGTGCGCGTACTGGCGCGGATTTTCAAAAATGGAATGCAGTTTCCGTTACACGTACTGTTCTATTTTTTTTTATTTTTGCTGTGTAGCCAGTATATTGGTAGTTTTTACTTAGGAAGAAAAGAGAACGTGTTTGGTTTGGCGCCAAAAAATAAACATTTTGCATCGTCAATAACACTCTGTGTGTGCACGCATGCGCGGATGGCGTCCCTCTCAATGCGGTTCCTGTCAAAAATATGCTAATGAATCTATAAAAAAGCGATTTCCCCAACTAATATACTATCACCACTACCCCATACATCATAAACCGATGTATTTGTTAAGTTAGATTGTGTTTTAAATTGGTGTTTGAGCGTTTTTGTCTCGCGAGAGGCTGTAGCTGCGTCTCTGTCGGCGCGCACGGCGCATGCTCCGTTGTAATGTTTATATTATTTGTATTTGAGCTGTGTATCTCGTAAACTATAACTACCACAGGCGTAGCGCCAATACTGAGGGCCAGCGCCCGCCCCTCCCCGCTTCGGTAGTTAAATATTTCTTGCTTATTTCGCCCTAGCATTGTTGTTACCGCGGCGTCGCAGGCTGTTGTGTATTGTTTAGAGTTGCGTTTTGGAAGCAAATATATTAATATTAACACAATAATACGTGTGGTTGCTGGTTTATAATATAATTATATTATTCTAGTGGTTAGTTGAGGATATTTGGGGTAGGATGCACCCCGTTGCAGGAGTGTAAATAATTTGCATTGCAACTGCAGTGGCTGCGGAGCTCATGAGTGGTAGAGTTGGTCGCTGTTCAGTGTTGTTCTTTTGTTTTGTTGTTAATTGCAAATTGTTGTTGTTGTTTTATTGTTTGTTGCGATAAATAAATACGGCTGTGAGTGGTTTTTTAAATTTCGTGACAGTTTTACGCTTCTGGATTCGAACGCAACGGACTGACGTCGCGCGGTTTTTGGACGCGGAAAGTTTTTTAAAAATATATTTAAGGATTTTTGATAAAGCAATTTAGCGTAGATGCAGTGTTTACTTTATCCGAGTGCATTTAAGATGCGAGACCAGTTTTTCGTAAGTAAAAATACTCTTTTATGGTAATTTTATTGTGGTTTTTAATGATTTTATAATACTTTTTTACTTATTGTCATTAATTGAAATTAAAAATATTTTTTCCCCGGAAATTGACGAGGGATTTGAAAAAAAAACCCAATACTTAAATTAACGTAGCGGCAATCTTATTTTAAATTTATAATGCATTTCCCAAAAAAAAAAATATTACCCTTGCCATTAATATTTTATTTGAAATCTTAACTCCGACGTAACATTGATCGAGCTACGTAAAAAGTTTGAAATCGGAACGTCAGAACTTATAAGCACGTGTTCTGTCGCTCATGTGCGCTCGCCGACCAATCACAGCGTCGCTTATGAGCGGCTGGCCAATGGGAGCGCACCGCTTTAGAGCGCCATATTTGACAGCTGATAAGAGACGGACGGGAAAATGTTCGATTTAATTTAAGAAAAGTTTTTTATTATAATTTTTAATAATTTTTGGACGTTAGCTCTTAGTTTTTGTATGTCGGTTTTATTTTTAATTTTAAATTTCTTATTTTCATATAATCAGTCGCATTTGCAGTTTGTGTTTTTTCTCCCATACGCTACATAGAGCTTTTGCTCGGATTTTTTATACGTTTTCTAAAAATGAAACCTAGCTAGATCGATTTATCTCCCCCGAAACCCCCTGCTTACCAAATTCCATGAAAAACGTTGGGGCTTCGTTCGATGTCGTCATGAGAATAGTTAGATTAGATTTCACTAAGAAAATACATACACATTTTTTTTACATACCTACACATAAATAAATTAAAAGGGATTATTGAGGGATAAAGAAGAGATTTATACGTTATGTACGCAAAATAATTATAAATAGGTGTTTTACTCCCGATTTATTTTGCGTATACTTAAATCGTAGAAATGCATTATTTTTTAGTATTCATTGTGTTAGCGGAGTAATATTTGTTTTTTAATTTTAATGTTCGGAAACGCGTAATAAAATAATTTTGTACTAACGACGTTGGTATAAATATATTTAAATCATTTGCTACATACGTACAAGTATTTTTTTCATTTAAGTAATAAATTAAAAATCAGTCTTTATAACACATTAAACAATACAGAAAACAGGTAAGTACCTACATCGAGAAAATTACAAGCTAAGTGTCGCTTTAGAATCAGTCTTTATTAACCACATTAAACAATACAGAAAACAGGTAAGTGCATCGAGAAAATTACATTATGTCACAATCTCCTTAGTTTTGATACTTTTTTATATTTTTTCTAATCGTTTTGTATTTTGAAGCCTTGTTAGTGTTAGTTGTTGCATATCAGTAAAGAACCAGTTCAGTTTCCTGGTGTTCTTACTTGCTATCGATTCTCCTTCATTTTCGGTACATTATCATACAGTCCTCATATCGTACGCTTGAGTAAGTTTTAGCTTCATCATCAAAGCGATTTCCAAAAACAAATGTATTTAGGTGTATTTTTTTTTTTTTTTATGTTAGATAGGCCAGACAAACGAACTAGCGGGTCACCTGATGGTAAATGATCACCACTGTCCATAGACACCCGCAGCGCTTTACGCGATGCCAGTGCGTTGTCGGCCCTGCAGAAAATGGTACACTCGCCTTTTAAAGTCACCCAGGTCGTAACTCGATGGGAAGACCTCAGCGGGAAGCTCGTTCCAGATTTTGCAAGTTCGTGGCAAAATAGACCGATTAAACCGCACCGTCGAAGACTGCCATTCATCAACATGATGTCGATGGAATGACTTTGGATGAAATTTAACTCTAAAACGAAAATGAGAGCTATAAAGAGCACTAATTGTGTTATATACAACTTTACAGACTACTAAGTCTTCTTAAGTAAGAAAGAAGTTGGATTTTGATAACTAAACAAAAAAAATACATTTCATTGGAACACACAGGGCCACCATGACGTCTTAATGCGATTCAGTTCCAATTCACTTTAGGTTCGCTCGCTGTCAGATCCCTACTAAAAATGACAGCTAAAACCAGAACTGAGTTGGGATTGAATCGCGTTAAGACGTCATGGTAAGGCCCCAGGCCTAACCTGTTCATATTTTTTGTTTCTGTCACCCTGTTAAAATACTTTGCGATATTGAATGAAGAGTATTTGCGTATTTGTATTGTACCTACTGTAAAAAAAGCCGTGGTAGCCTAGTGGACCTATGGCCTTTCAAGCAGAGGATCGTGGGTTCAAATCCCGGCCTCACACCTGAGTTTTTCGGAATTCTGCGAAATTATGTTTGAATTTTGCCATGGTCTTTTCTTCCATGCTGGTCTTGCAGAAAATAAAAAACTTAGAATGTACCAGTTGCTTCTCTTCCCGCAGATGCTAAAAGCCCATCGAGGGAATGGGCGACAATCTTAGGAATCATGTTATAGGCGATGCGGTTAGCAGCCCATCACTATTTTGATTCACGTTTCCACATACGCCCACAATCATGCTAAACGTGGCCCTTAGCTCTTGTTACCTTAGGCTCTGTCTGTATCTTTTCGGGCTGGAGATGTATTGTGTTGTATCAGGGTTAACAACTTTACAAGCCCAGTCTTAAGGTGATATAATTGGTGAGCACAGCGTCCTCATGTATCAGAGAATATCACTGTTGGACACAAACCTTCTCTATATCATTTGAAAGTAATAAAAATCTGCGTAACGCTATAAAAGTTTCAAAACCCTGTGAGTTAGCAAAATCGATCTGGCTGTAGGGCCTCGTGCAAGGTCCGTACGCATCGCTACCACGCCAGATTAGCGATTCATCGCTATTTTTATTCGCCTTTCCATCCACGCCCACAATCAAAGAAAGAAAAAGAAAGAAAGAAAGAAGAAATTTATTCCTTTTTCCAAGACACACAAACATAAGATAATATACACAATTTTATAGAAAATAAACAAGGTGAAACAAAAAAAAAAAACATACGACATAAAAAAGGCTCGCCTTTACCGCCAAATCCCGCCAATCATGCCAAACGTGGCCTTTAGGTCTTGTTGTTTGGCTCTGTCTACCGCGTATGGGATACAGACGTTGTGTATGTATGTAAGCTTCAGTCCATTGCTGATTGAAACATCAGACAGACCATTGAACTGCTTTGTGAGTGTTTCTTCACAATATGTTTCGTCGAAAACCTTCAATCCTTTGCGGATTGAAAACTTTACACGCACTATTGCTTCACTGCTTTACAGGTGTGTGCTTCCTTTCTCAATGTCCTTTATCGAGGTTTAGTTCACGTTTGAACCTACAATCCCCTGCATAAAAGGTCATAGCTCAAACTACTAGACATCATAAGTCCAACTTGTGCCTCAAATCGAACTTTAGTACCCGTGCGGAAAACTTTACACACTATTGTGCTTCTCAGGTGTTTACAGGTTTCTTCACGATGTTTTACATCATCATCAAGTGTAATTTCGCACATACATTCCGAAAAACTCAAGAGCTCGGCATTCAAATCCATGATTCTCAGCTTTTAGAGGATATAGATCCCATCGAAAACATAAATGTGAAATAGACAATGAAAATGAAAATGTTATTTTGCAAATTGGCCGCCAAGGGCTCTTTTACATGTATTTTTGAAACTACCAGCGCATTCGGAAAGACCATCATAGCCAAGAAGAATGCGCCGCAAGAAACTTGGCAGAAGGTCATTTTTTCAAAATAAAATACCGTAAGCATACTTAAATTAAATACATTTATAAAAGGGATGTATAAGGTCCCCGAGGCCTAAATTATTTTAGTCTATCTATAGTGAAGATGTATAACCATATTGGAGATGTATAACAATATTAAACTATGCATTGTTATTGACTTCGCCAACAAAATAATTGTATCTATCTGTTCGAGCTTCATTTGATACCACCAAGATAGTGTTTAAGACCAAGACACCGAGTCTATGTGATTTTGGATTGAATTTTAGCAGGTTTAATGTCTACTCCGTTGTGATATAATATATGTGGGTAAATATAAGTTTTTGTCACGTGATCAAGTTTTCTAGGACAGTATGCTACCAAGTAATTAAAAGGGTGTGACGTGTCACTGTATACGAGTAGTATGTTAGTAGCTATTCTTACTATTGCATAGATTCTAGTAAAGAAAGTACGCAGGGACATATGAGGATAGCCAAGATAAATTTGATTTAGAAAATTTCTATTATTATTATTTGACGGTGGAAGCGTTTTACACTTCCACTGAGCTTAAATTATTTTTATTGTTTTTTTTCTCTATCTTTTTTCCATGGCTACTTTGTCTTACTTTGACTAGTAGAGACTTTATACATCTCTACGTACTATAAAGACTAATATAATTTAAGGCTCTGGGATCTTATACATCCCTTTTATAAATGTTTTTAATTTAAGTGTATTTTATTTTGATAAAATGACTTACTGCCAAGTTTCTTGCGGCGCATTCTTCTTGGCAATGATGGTCTTTCCGAATGCGCTGGCAGTTTAAAAAAAGACATGTAAAAAAGCCCTTGGCGTCCAATTTGCAAAAATAAAACTTTTGTTTTTTTAAATCCATTGAATAATGCCTGTGTCGAAGTATTCTTTCTTGCTGCGCATTCTTCTTGGCAATGATGGTCTTCCGAAATGCGCTGGTAGTTGCAAAAAAGACAGTCATGTAAAAGAGCCCTTGGCGGCCAATTTGCAAAAACAAATTTTGAATTGAAAACAGACAGACATACAGGCAGCTCGTTTTTTTTACGAAGATGTGTGCTGTGCCACTGCATCAGATATTTTGAGAATCTGTATTTCACAGTGCGACTAATTTCTTAATGTCCCTCATCAAAATTCGCGTTTTGATTGCTGCTGACGGTTTTAGTTATATTTATGTGGTTGCTAGCGACCACATTAAAAACATGGCCATAAAATTCTCCGATTGCCACTGCACCATTCGGATTGAAATACAATTGGAATCATTCGGAAGACCGAAAATATTCTCGTCCCTGGTGAGCAGTAGATGTTCCGCGGGAGTTCGTAATTGTGTCGTACAGACACATCATTCAAACAGATGACAGCTAGTAACAGATAGAAAAAGGCTTACTCACCCGCTATGGGTGGTGTAGCGGTATAGCACGCGTCACGGAATGACGAGAATCCGGGTACGATTCCCGGCCATAGCTTTACTTTTCAGATTTTTCTGTGTTCTACTTTTCAGTGTCGTTTAGAAAATTATGAAAATATACGCTCTAACTTACAATCATCATCATCTCCGGCCTATATACGTCCCACTGTTGGGCACAGACCTCCTCTCAGAACGAGAGAGCTTTGGGCTCTAGTGTCCACGCGGGCCCAGTGCGGATTGGGAACTTCACACACACACTATTGAATTGCTTCACCGAAAAGCTCATGGTAAATTTCAATGTAATTTTGCACATACATTCCGAAAAACTCAGAGAGAGCCCGGGATTCGAACCCACTTTCTTGAGAGGCCACAGGTCAAACCACTAGGTTACCATGGTATTTTTAACTTACAATTAGTTTAGTTAGTTTAACTTACAATGCAATAAAGGAAGGTGTATCTCTGAAAGATAGAATAAGGAACAGTGTGATAAGAGAACGTGCTGGTGTGAAAGAGGATAGTGACTAGGATAGAAAAAAGTATGCTTAGTTGGTTTGGGCATGTAGAGCGGATGGATGAAAGTAGACTAACTAAACAGATCTATATGGGGAGTGTGTGAACGTTGGGAGGGGTAGGCCTAGACGGACGTTCCGAGACCAAATAGGAGACGTTTTGGAAAAAGGTCAGGTCAGGAGTACCCGAAACCGACGAGCATGTATGAAGAGATTGATGACTGGATGAAGCGAAAGAAATATGTCAGGACCGTAGCAAGTGGAATAAAGTAGTATCTGCCTACCCCTGTGGGAAAGAGGCGTGACGGTATGTATGTATGTATTGTATGTAATGCAATACAGTCTGCGGGGGAGACCATGTCCAACAGTGGACGTCCTACAGCTGATTATGATGATGATGAGATTCCCACGCGATCGGGATTTACGCATACAAAACCAAATCTCAACGAGAAACTACCGTGAGACTTAATCATAATTAGACATAACGGACGGTGTTCGTTTCGCTGCCGCCGGGGCGAGCGCTCCGAGAGGAAGGACTACGAAATAGTCCGAAACATGTCGAGTATAACTCGACTTTTTATACGTGACTTATCCGTTTATGTGTAATTTAAATCTTAATGTCTAAATACGTGAAATTTAGCTCGAATGTTTTTCATACAAAATGAAACAGTACAATTAGATTTTTGGGAATTGTCATGGAATATTTGTTAACCGTGGGTTAGTAAAATCCTATATCAACCACCAGCACTAGTAGCGAACGAAGCCGCGGTTGAAAACTAGTATAACATGTACCCTTTAAATAACCCAATAACATTTCATTCTAACTCTGATGTAACTTCCAAAACGTACGAACATATATATTATATGCTCCTACAATTTGAAGCTAGGCGTCTCTCAACAGCGGGTGGGCGTGTCTCTTTTCAGCGGCGGCCTATGATTGGTTGACGCTGTAAAGGGGTCCCGCCTGCCGCTTTTCAGGGGGTCTAAGATACGACACTGAAATAAAGTTATATGACTTTGAAATAATTTATATACACGATTAACATGTCATAATTTGCTTGATTAGGTGTTTTAGCTTGTTATAGTGTTCTATGTACAGGGGTTGAGTGATTGTTTCAAATTTAGTAACGTTACTAATGCAAGACAAAAGAAACGAATAGTTACTTAAATATCTTTTGTTTTGGTGTGCCAAAAATATCTGTAATTATAACTATAGCATAAAGAAAATTCAGTCGTTGTATAAGGAAATATCTAGGAAATTAAAAAAGAACCTTAAGTCCGTTTTTCTATCTTCTTCTGATAAAGAGTTTACATCTACGGATACGATATGAAACAAATTGATCTGAAATAATCCTTTTTATGTATTTTATTTATACGTACTAGAATAGCAGAGCTATAACTAATTAATTACCCACAGCTCTACAAACTGATTCATTAATCTAAGTTACCTATATAAATAAATAAAATTTGATTGAATGATTGATACAAAAACCACTCTCAGCCATACGTTTTTCTTTATTTTGCAATATTCTGTTATTAAGTAAAATTATTTCTTGAACAGCGACCGACATAAAAAATGAAAAATATACGAAAATTTCAGAATGAACATAATGAAAACCAAGTCATAGCATGGAACTAAAAGTCAACCTAAACGAATTATTTTGTAATTAAAATTATGACGCGACTGATAGTTACTTTTAATTAAGAAAAAAGTCGATTAAAAGTCAAGTGAAGTGGGAGCGAGAGGGAACATAATTTATTGATCTGCGCGGGAAGAAGACGGAAGATATAGCCATGCTGTACGCGGTGAGGCAGGTAAGTCTTTAATGAATCAAGCGAATTTAAAAAAAAGCTTTGAAATGTTTGTAGTAAGTATATTTTTAAACTATACTGAAACCTAGAGTATATATCTACTATAGCTATTGATTTGAAATAAATATTACGAGAATAGAATAAAGAATTATGGTCTAGAAACTACCTGCTATAGCTATGGGTAGTTTAGGGGTAGCTAAAATTACGCATCACGAATTGATGAAAATCCGGGTTCGATTCTCGGCCATAACATCTTTTTTTTAGTTTTCAATATGGTTTAGAAATATTACAAGTTCAAACAGGAAAATCGTAAAAATAAAAACCAAATTTGCCAAATTGTTTCGAGTCAGCCAAATCAATGAAGTGCCTAATCTATTATTCTTACAGTACCTAATATCTCCTTATTCATAAAAAAATACTCACCTGTCAAAGCAAAATCTATGTTTGACTATGACAAATGTCGGCGATATGCGACAATTCGACGTGCAAGGCTTAGTCAATATAAAGGCTACCGGCGTAGATTCTTGTTCTTCCTTTATGGCTCGAATTTACAAATATAGTTAGTGCATTGGGGTAAATTCGAAAATGGGGGAATTTCGAAACTCGTGGATATCCACTAAACGGTGAACAATTACATGATCTAGCAACACTTACCTAGAAGCTCCCATGTCTTTGACTACTAGATAAGCGTTGCCAGATTATGGAATTGTTCCCCGTTTAGTGGATACCCACGATTTTCGAAATTCCCCCAATGCACCTTACACGTTATTTGCTTGTACTCTCTTTCTATTTAAAAAGTTTTAGAGTAATATAAGTTGCTCGCTCACTCTCTCGTTGTGATTCGAGTATAAGAATATATCGAATTGTGATTTGATTATGTACATATTTTTCATAGCCCTTCTAAATAAACCGAGGCAATATTTTCCCAACATACAGTATGTTTATTTTTCTCAACCCTGTTGTTAAAGTATAAATAACAAAAATATAAATAAAAACGTCCAAAGCTTTATTGTTGCATGTTATGTTTGTTTGTTTGAAAACGTCGGGTTGGGGAAACAAAACATTATGGGACAATATCGAAGGTTTTCAAAAAAGGATTGTATTTGTTACGTTTTTATATTTGAAAACACATGTTCTGTTTTGGTTTTGTATATTTTAGTTAATGCTTGACTTAGTACTGTAAAGACTTCTTTATTCTTTGTCGAATTCGAATCTTAAATATAAAAATTAAAAATAAACTAGATACGCAGATGGTAAAAGACCATCGAGGGAATGGGCGAAACTTATAGGAATCATGTTATAGGCGATGAGGCTAGCAACCCATCACTATTTTGATTCCATTTTCCACCTATACACCCTCAATCTTGCTAATTGTGGCCTACAACCTGTTATCTTAGGCTTTGTCTACCCCGTAAGGGATAAAGACGTGATTTCTGTATGTATGTAAAAATAAACTAGAATTAGAAACAAGAGGAAAGTCAGAGTCTGCTTAGGGCTTCCATTGGAAGCAGATGTAATTTATGATTTATGATTTAATAAACTAAAAAGATAAATAAAATACTGAACTTAAATTCAAGGAGATGCAGTTTAATTAAAAGAATAAATAGTATAGTGTGCCATCTGAGCTATATCATCCCGTCGTAGAGTCAGTGCCTCCTCAGGGCTCTACAGTACCCCTGCTCGTTCAATTGTTTCTTGGTTAAATTTGACAAATGATTGTTACATTTTAGTGGTTAAACAGTATAAATTGCAATTGTTTTTGAGAAACTATTAATTGAAAGTCAGATTCAAAAATTTGCGTGTAATTTCATGTTAGTAGTAAGGAAATAAGTAGCATATTTCTCGTTAAAAATTGAAGATATACGTATAGACGTAAAGACAGGCAACGAAGTGGCGCAATCCCTACGGTACCCCTAAAAAGTTATTTACTAAACTTCTTACAGTTAACGAATCTTCTGCCAAGTTTCTTGCGGCGCATTCTTCTTGGCAATAATGGTCTTTCCGAATGTGCTGGTAGTTTCAAAAAGACATGTAAAAGAGCCCTTGGCGGCCAATTTGCAAAAATAAATTTTCATTTCATTTCATTTCATTTCTTCATAACAATTATGATTCTTGTAGATAGAAAGGGGAATCAAAATAGCAGTGGCGTGGCGTCAAGTATATCAGAAGGCAAGCCGAAGGGAATTTGACTAGCCTTTTCCTCTAACTCTGTACAGTAAAAGTGCCCAACTGCCTTAAAATAGGCAAGCCGGTGGGAATCGAGTGCTATGGACGCCACGCCACTGCAAAATAAAATGCTTGGAGAATCAAAACATTTTTGGTAGGTACAATTTAAATAATTCGTGAATACACAAATTCGACATGTGTACCGTCACGCCTCTTTCCTTTAGGGGTGGGTAGAGACTACTTGTTTCCGCTACGATCCTGACATAACACATTAATCTCTTCATACATTCTCGTCGGTTTAGGGCACTCTAAACATAATCCATTCAATTATTATTTTTAATTTTAATTTTTCTTAAATCAAAAATTAAAAAAATTATAATCACAAATCACGTAGTCACGTGTTTTGGACGCGTGATTTGAACAAACAAACAAAATAACGCCTCGTCAGTATTTGTTAGTATAAATAAAGTTTGTACATACGGCACGTATACTCGGACAGATTATTGTTTTATGTACGCGATAGCGGCTTCGGTAAATAGCATTTCATATCTTTTGCATGATGTAATGATTACCGTTTTAAATCATATACGGTGACTTTGCATTAGTACACAGGAACCAATTTATCATACAAAAAGAAATAAAAACAAATTAAACTTACATACATACATACCGTCACGCCTCTTTCCCACAGGGGTAGTATACTACTTTATTCCACTTGCTCCGGTCCTGACATAATTTCTTTCGCTTCATCCACAGTCATCAATCTCTTCATACGTGCTCGTCGGTTTGGGGTACCCTGACCTGACCTTTTTCCAAAACGTCTACTATTTGGTCTCGGAACGTCCGGCTAGGCCTTCCCCTAACTTTAACTAAATTAAAACCAATCGTTCCTTTTTTGATTGTTTTATTTGCTTTTAATTGAGTTACACTTTTTTTTATATACATACAGATACGTACCTTACTGTCGGGGTCTTACAATGACGTCTTAATGCGATACAATTCCGACTCAGTTCAGGTTTTACCTGTCATTTTTAGTATGGATCTGACAGCGAGCGAACTTAAACTGAATCGGAATTGAATCGCATTAAGACGCAAGGCCCCTTGTAGATTTACTATTCCAATCACAGTCCCCTTTTCACGTCGCAAAAGTTTGTGGCTGTCGATAAAATAAACGAGGAAGGAGTTTTTCAGCCGCCATTAATTAAAATGGAGCTGGCTGCTTTTGCCGTTATTGGATTAAAAATAAAAGCTATTTGGAGTTTGTTCTTGCCTATTTAATGGCCTCCGTCTAATGTTTATATATCACCGACATATATATATACCGGTATATTGACATTGGCGATGTTGTCGTCGCTATAACGACTTACATGCATACATACATACCGTCACGCCTCTTTCCCACGTATAACGACTTGATACGCTTGAGACGATTGTTTGTGGCGACAAATAAGAAGTATATCATCGACACTTAGATAGGTGTTAACAGGTTTATGTTTTTTCTTCCATGCTTGTCTGGGAGTAAAGAAAAAACATAACCCCCTTATTCATAAACGCTCTATACTATAGAGTCTATAGGCTTCTGCTAACTTAGCAATCGTTTGTCCGTCTGTGAAAGGTAAATGTCAAAGTGACAGATAAGGACAAACGATTGCTAAGTTAGCAGAAGCCTATAGAGCGTTTATGAATATCCAAACTGCAATAGCAAAATCAACGTTTGGCTTGACTTGTTTCGGTTTAATTGGTTTAATGCGATTTGAACTGATCGAGTGTTGCCATAATTACATACTTCTGCATATTTGTCAGCTTGTTTGTATAGTGTTTTCACATTGCCTACATCTTGCTAAGGAGTAGGGTTCTGTTAACACTGTATTTGTACGAATTTATACACGGAACCATCGGTGCGTGAGTCCAACTCGAACATGCCCGGTTTTTTTATATTTTCACATACACACACACACACACAAATCACGTCTTCATCCCTTACGGGGTAGACAGAGCCTAAAGTAACATACCTACAGGCCACATTTAGCAAGATTGTGGGCGTATAGGTGAAAAATAGAATCAAAATAGTGATGGGATGCTAGCCTCATCGCCTATAACATGATTCCTATTACAATCGCCCATTCCCTCGATGGGCGTTTACCATCGGCGCGGATAGAGAAGCAACTGGTACATTCTATGTTTTTTCTTTGCTCCCAGACCATAGAAGAATTTATAATCGCCTAAATAAAATAGAAAAAAAAAAACTGAGATAGTAAACCCACGATTTTTTCGGTTAAACGTAACCGCAGTTAAAATTGGTTATATATCATAGCGTATATTATTAACTACACACTTGTACACTGTTGACATAGCTATGTTTTGTGAAACATCTCATACGGCGTTAGGTGAGGTCATATGGCAAATATGTTTACACGGCTAGTGGCTAGTTATAATAACATATGCTATTTTTTATACCGTCAACTTACACAGGGTGCTACTATATGTACAATAATAACTATTATAGACCGACCGCTTAACTGAGTCCTCGCCCGCGCGGCCCAGGGGCGCGGGGTAGGACGACAGAGGGGACCGAGAGAGGTGGGGCAGGCGCACTACCCGCCCGCACCCCTCTCGGCCCCCTTTTTCCCACCCCGCGCCTCTGTGCCGCACGGGCGAGGACTAATAGAAATTGTGTTATAGGCGATGCGGCTAGCAACCCGCTATTTTGATTCCATTTTTTGAGGTACGCCCACAATCTTGCTAATTTTGCATTTTTAGCTTAGCTAGGTAACAGATAGAGAAAATTCGAAGGCTTACCCACCTGCTATGGGTGGTGTTGGTGCACGCGTCACGGAATGGCGAGGTTCCGGGTCCGAGTCCCGGCCATAGCTTTACTTTTTGGATTTTTTTTTTCAGTGTTGTTTAGAAATTTAGTTATTAGTCAAACTATTTAACCCAAAAATCTGCTGAAATACTCTGGAACAATTTTAAGAGATTATGTAGATATTTTTTTAACCCCCTACGCAAAAGAGGGGTGGTTATAAGTTTGACGTCGATATCTCTCTGTGTGTTTGTGTGTGGCATCGCAGCTCTCAAACGCTGGACCGATTTCGCTGCAGTTTTTTTCACTCGAAAGCCAGATTGATTGATAAAATTGTTTTTTTACACACATACACAAATCACGTCTTTATCCCTTACGGGGTAGACAGAGCCTGAGGTAACAAGACCTACATACAGGCCACGTTTAGCAAGATTGTGAGCGCATAGGTGGAAAATGGAATCAAAATAGTGATGGGCTAGCCGCATCGCCTATAACATGATTCCTATGATTTTCGCCCATTCCCTCGATGGGCTTTTACCATCTGCGCGGGTAAAGAAGCAATTGGTACATTCTATGTTTTTTCTTTGCTCCCAGACCAGCATGGAAGTTTTTTAATTTAGTATGATTACTCGATTGATGCGTGGTGGGTTTTTAATTTATCTTTATTGTACTACTAGCTTTTGCCCGCGACTTCGTCTGCGTAGAATTATACATAAAAACCTTCCTCTTGAATCACTCTATCTATTAAAAAACTGCATCAAAATCCTTTGTGTAGTTTTGAAGATATAAGCATACATAGGGACATAGGGACAGAGAAAGCGACTTTATTTTATACTATGTAGTGACTATGTAATGAAGTAATCTACGGTAATGAATTGGTGCCCGCTGTATAATCCTTTGTAAATATATAATATAGTGTTACATCTAATGTTTATAATTCTGCGACATGACGTACATATTGTGTAAACGAAATAATGTAAACAAACTGACATCACGCTGGTGCGAGGCGTAGAGTTCATAAGTCATATAATTGATTTAACAGGCCTTTGCATTTTTCTTTTACACAGGAAAGGCAAAGGGATCATGCCCATGCAGCGAAGTCTGATCTAAATCGCTGCTATGGGTAGCGGTAGCACGCATCACGGAATGAGGGTCCGGGTTCAATTCCCGGCCATAGCTTTACGCATTTATTTACTTACTCGCAGTCTTTAGCTAGAGCTAAAATTAAAAAAAAATAACTTGCTATTCCGCTACGAGTACTCACGTTCAAGACAGAAGATATTCTGAATTAGCTACTTTTCTTGGCTATTTTTCTTATGAGCAACTTTTACAACTAAATTGAGGTTTCTACACGCTACACTAGCGCCTCTAGCGGCGAATCGCGTTGGCTGCCATGAGCATCGCCGGTGGTAGCAACAGCTATTTTTTAAAGATTTTATGATGCTCATGGCACCTCAGTCATATTCAGGGCAATGCTGTGAGCAACACCGGTGAGATCTCTAAAAGTATGAGACGTGGGAGCAACACTTTAAGTGAAGTGCTCGGCCGTAAAGACTGCACATCGGACTTCTCGGCTAAATTCGGCTTTGCAGAGCGTTGTCTCTCTCTAACTTACCTGACGCCACTTGCCTCTTTTCAAAGGCCGGACCAGCCAACGTGTTCATACGATAGCCCATTGATAATGTCTGTTTGTCTTGTAGGGTCCCGAGCCGGCACTGAACTCAACCCCGGGGGGCGCCGCGAAGCCGCCGCTACTCAACTCCTTCGAGCTGGACCGCTGTTTGGACAGGTAAAGAAAGAAAGAAAGAAAGAAAGAAGAAATTTATTCCTTTTTGCAAGACACACAAATATAAGATAATATACACAATTTTATAGAAAATAAACAAGGTAAAACAAAAAAAAAAATACGACATAAAAAATAGATCATCAGCGTTGTGTGTCTTCGTAAAGTGGCTGCTTGACGCGACGTCTCGGAACGAGTCAAATACACGACAGCAAGGCTGGCTCAACAGCACGCGAGAGCTGTCGCGTGTGATATATTACCCGTAGTTTAAAGAAGGAACAGGACAAAGATGGAAGAACTAGTGATTCTCGTGTTATACTGCTCTCGCACGCTCTCGTGCCAGTCAGTGGATGATTGTACAAGTATTTTGGATAATAATCAATTTTTAGGGTTTCAACCTTTTTGGCTGTTGGTAGCTGGCTGGCGCTAGTCCATTGCCACGCGCCGCGGCACCGAATAAAAAGAACAATAAGGCGCCTGTCACTTGTTTTGTAAATTGTGGGTGTACCGTCGGTCTTTTATGCGGATTTATGTTTAAACTATTGTTAATATTAATTAATGTGTGCAGTGGCGTAACTATAACGTCTGGGGCCCGTGGCAAATTCATCATCAGCGTCCCTTCTGTGCTCTAAACCAAGCCAGTTCGGGGCCCCGTAGAGCTAAGGGCCCCTGGCATTTTGCCACCCCTGCCAGCCTATAGTTACGCCACTGAATGAGTGTAATGTTTGGTGTAATAGCGTAATTAGTGTACATAACATCACGGATAGTCTTCGCGGGTGTGTAGACATTTACTAAGCGGCGGCAGTGGCTAAAAGACTCTACGGTCGGACTCTAGACAGCGTTGGTAGAAATGCTTAAGCGGTCGGTCTATTGTGACTAGATTAACATAGTCTATGTTTTCGCAGAGAGGAGTCCGGCAGGTGGGGCGGCGAGTCGGCGCGGCGGCGCCGGCGCAGCTCGCCCCCGCGCCGCGCCTCACCCCCGCGGGACCATGAGCCTCTCGCTCTCGCACGGGTACGTCTCTCTTCTAACTAGCTACATTTGACAGAGCTTTACGAAGACTTAGGAAAATAATGTGGTGGTTCCCCTTGCTGGAGTTCGGAGTTCGTAGTTAGCAATAGAGAACTCTGCTACTCTCACATCAGGGCCCTTAGTAGCCTTTTTCGACACTCACGGTAGATGGGTCCGACCTATTCCAAAACCCAGCACAGGATGGATATGGACTTACATTTAGATCATAGATTTGGATTTTAATTTCTGAATTTTTCGATCAAAAGTCACTTAAGAACTTCGTTTGAAATAATAATGTATACAATGAGTTTCTGTCAAAAATATCATTTTTGAATACAAGCTTTTTTTGCTAACTGTACCTGCATTGTCATCAGTCTTACATAATCTGTGTACCAAATTTCAAGTCTATCGGACCAACCGTTGAAGAGTTCCCTCCTGCGGACACGATCTTAGCTGGGTCACCAGAACTCCACTGCCAGGTTATTGTATTGTCATCCGACTTACATAAGTATGCAGAATTTCAGTCAATCGGTTGAAGATATCTGCTTCAAAATTGAGTCGCAAGATTCCACCCGGACATACATACAAACATAAACTGAAAAACATAACAATCTTGAACATCGTTAATAATTTACATAATCTCAGGCATCAGCTCCGACATCCCCAAATGCGGGATCAGCGCATTCGTCGCCCGCGCCGGTCTCGCCAGCGGGCAGTGCCGCGGGCGCGCGCTCGCCACTGCCACTGGTCGCACCAGACCTGCTGGCGATGCAGCTGCTCGACCAGCACTCGCAGCTTCAGGCGCTAATGAAGCAGAGGCTGTTCCACCAGCATCACATGCAGAAACAGGTGAGGGGACTATTACAAAGTCTTTGCAGGTCGCATCCACTATGTTAAAAGTTGGTCATGCTGCTGGTTACGCCAGATCTGCTGGTGATGCAAACTATTTGGCCAGCACTCGCAGCTCCAGGCGCTAATGAAGCAGAGGCTGTTCCACCAGCATCACATGCAGAAGCAGGTGAGGGGACTATTACAAAGTCTTTGCAGGTCGCATCCACTATGTTAAAAGTTGGTCATGCTGCTGGTCACGCCAGATCTGCTGGTGATGCAACTATTTGGCCAGCACTCGCCGCTTCAGACAATATGAAGCAGAGGCTGTTTTGCTAGAATCACAAATGGCAACAGCTAAGAGAGCTTCAAGGTCTTTTCAGGTCGCTTCTACCGTTTTACTCTTTAATCCTGCCACTGATCGCAGCAGAACTGCTGATGGTGCAGTTTAAAGTCCACGCGTTGATTAACTACTCACAACACCACCTTAGTATAGAATACCTTCTATTGTCACTAACTGATCACGTTGGTTTGGTCACGTAGAGCGGATGGATGAAAGTAGATTAACTAAACAGATCTATATGGGGAGTGTGAATAGTAACGTTAGGAGGTGAAGGCCTAGACTAGACGGACGTTTCGAGACCAAATAGGAGATGTTTTGGAAAAAGGTCAGGCCAGGAGTACCCGGAACCGACGAGCATGTATGAAGAGATGAATGTGGATGAAGCGAAAGAAGTATGTCAGGATCGTAGCAAGTGGAACAAAGTAGTCTCTGCCTACCCCTGTGGGAAAGAGGCGTGACGGTATGTATGTATGTATGTCACTAACTGAATCTTTCTCAACAGCACATGTCCTCGGAGGCAGCTAAGCGGCAGCTGGAGCAGTCTCGGCTGCAGGACCAGATCAACCTTAACCTGCTGTCACAGTCGCATCTGCCGCCACCTGATGCTTCCCCTGGTAAGATGTCTAGAACAGACCATTAGTTAGAGGTCCGTTGTGCCATAGAGAATCAGTACATATCAAGCTGGCTTAAATTGGTAGACAATTCGATGGCTTCAGATCGAAGTAAAGACAAAGTAACACAAAAACAGACCCTTAGATTAGGATGCTACAGGCCAGCTACAGTGCACTACACATTCTTAACAGTGGCGCGTCTATTGCTGCCTTTTTGTTAACTCTTCTAATTATATTGTTCTTTTGGAATCCAATCTCGTACTAATAACGACGAGACTTACATGGGAACTTGGAAGGTAGTTTTCAGTCTATCATTAGCGTTCTATTAGTGGCGTTATCATTAGTGTCATCGCTTTTCGCGCCGGTTTTATCGTCAACTTCTGACCGTTTGATCGCTACTCTTGCAAAAATGCTCGTATTGCTAGCCATAGCGGTCAAATTACGAGTCCGTAACATTACCATCTCTGCTCTGCTTTGATAATATTCAAAACGGTAGGTACAGTAGCATGATGCGAGCGCTACATAGAAAGTTGAAGATCGAAAAATCTTAAAAAGCTTTGAGATTCACAATCAAACTCATGGAAATAATGATTTTATTTATGTCGATTGCAACTTTGTAGAAACAATTCACACTGTATTAAAAAACTGACATTTCCGAAATCCAGCCGCAATCCCAACGGGAAAATCTCAGGAACAATATCAAGGGAACCCCTAAATACAGATAACTTACGCCCTCATTTCGTGGCTCATCTATAGTATCTTTATTCTCTAAGTCTCAATGTACTTCGACTTCAGCAGTTCTCAGACTTCTGAATATCATCGCCAATGTTCTGAATATCATTGCCATTGTTCTGAATGGCATTGCCATTATTCTGAATGTCATTGCCATTGTTCTGAATATCATCGCCAATGTTCTGAATATCATTGCCATTATTCTGAATGTCATTACCATTGTTCTGAATGTCATTGCCGTTGTTCTTGAAGGTTCCTTGGGCGCGCAGTTGGGCGCCCAGCAGCAGCAGCTGGTGCAGCAGCTGCAGGCGGTGCAGCGGCAGTACCTCATGCACGGCCCGCTCTCCGTGCCGCCCAATGCTCCACCAGGTCTGTTCTTAATCCCCGACGCAAAAATACTCATCAAATTTGACGTCAAGCGTCTAGACTCTGTGTGTGTGACATCGAGGCTCTCGATGGACCAATTTCAATGCAGTTCTTTCATTCGAAAGCCAGTTTCTTTGCGGTTGTTTTTAGCCATGTTTGGTAAAAATATGTCTAATGTTACCAGGTCTGATGCTGTGGGGGAGCGAGATGGAGGAGCACCCGCTGTTTGGGCGCGGCGTCTGCAAGTGGCCGGGCTGTGATGCTCTCGCCGATGACTACCAGGCCTTCCTCAAGTAAGACCACCTTCTGAGATCAATTAGAAGCTTCCAAGGTCTTCACGTATTCATAAATTGTCTACATAAATAACGTCTTTAACCCTTACGGGGTAAAGCTAAAGGTAACAAGACTTAAGGGCCACGTTTAGGATGACATTTACAACTTGCGCTGGAAGGAAGAAGCTGGTACATTCTATGTTTTTTCTTGGCTCCCAGACTAGCATGAAAGTATCACTCTTTGTTTTAAATATTTCTCTAAATCGCATCTGGTAATTCTGCTTGCATTAGTTCATGAATTCAAACGGGTATCGTGTGGAATTATTTGCCTTCATTTGTTTTCCTTGATTTTTTTTAATCATTAAAGCGATCACTTTAATAGCGGATAGCGTTAGCAGTTAAGACATGAATTATGTCTAAGTAAATTGTGATTTTAATGAGAGTCAAAAGAATAAAGTCATATTTAGAACCGTTTTATTTAAGACCAATGTTTGCAATTAATTTCTAACGTGCCAATTTCTTCCCATCACGCATCGAGGACAGCCACGGTTTTTGAAATGTGATCAATATTAACTTTTGTTTCGTTGTACTGTTTTTCTTAAAACACTGCTTAAGGAACATCATTTTCAACGATTTAGGTGTCGTCAGCCTCAGGTAATCGCAGTCTATGTCATGTAAATATTGTTCCTCAGGCACCTGGAAGCAGCGCACACCCTGGACGACCGTTCTGCCGCGCAGGCGCGTGTGCAGATGCAGGTGGTGGCCCAACTGGAGTTGCAGCTGCGCCGCGAGCGCGACCGTCTCGCCGCCATGATGCGCCACCTGCACGCCGCCAGGGACTCCGGGCACCACCAGCCGAAGCACCCGCACGGTAACTAACATCCTCAGCCGATCCTGACCAGCACGGCAAGCACAAAAGCGCGAGATAGACTACCTGTCTCTTTCTAGAATGAACGGTAAAAATACATCGCTCTGATCAATGCTGCTTAATGTAATACCATCAGCAGTTAAGGCTACGGTAATTAAATATACGCTATTTGTAGGTAGAGAGGGCTGCACACACCTCCAAGACTTAAAGTATAATAGTATTATAAAGACCTTCGGGTCTGTCTTGCTGTCTCATTCACTCTTGTGAGCTTGATAATCGCAAATGTCATTCTAGCAGCTCACTGTACACATTTCGATTTCCATAAAGACAGATAAACGCTGTAAAAACAACACATTTTGACCACTGAACCTGATTTCCTGCTGGTATTATCAAAGCCGCAATTTAACTTTAATTTCGGCGGCACAAACAATCCAGGCTTTTAAAGATCTTTTACGTTCTTTTACGAACTCCCAATAATTCGCAGTTGCTCATCACGATTAGATACAGGTCGACAGAAAAAATTGCAGGGGTCTTCCCTCATTTTAGCGCCGGCTGTGTCTTAGTGATAAAACCGTGAATCATTAAAAACTATTTCAAAGAGACTTTGCTAAGTCACTATAACAATAACTTTAACCATAGTCAACGATTTTTGACAGATAACCTACAAATACTATGAATAATCGCCGGTTATCATTAAAGCTATCGTTGGTTTTCGGACCGTGTAACCGTACAATGGCCGACATGTTTTAAAACTTTTACTTTGACACTGGCAAAATTGTCCAATGGACAAAGCCAATTTCTTTATGAAAGAGAAAAGTTATCGGTGAAGTAACTTGAAGCAATTCGCGCTTAATTCAAATTCCGATCATTCCAGGAGCCACCAATGAGGGCGCATCCCCTGGCCCTGTCCGTCGCCGAGTCTCCGACAAGTCAGGCGTGGCCATAGCTGGTGGTAAGTTTACCAGAGAATTCCCACTTATCACGAAAATAATATCCAGATCAACAGGGCTGTAATATGCATTTTTTATGCCTTGACACCCAAAAGCTAGTCCCAGTTATAAGAGGCACTCCATCTTAAACTACGACACAAATTGTGACACAAGTGTCAGACACTAATGTCGATACCGGTGAAATAAATATAAGCCGCGAGACGTAACAAGATGTCGCAATTTCTGACACTCGGGTGTCTTACTGAGTGGTGCATACAAAAGTGTCGCAGTCTAAACCTTTTAACACTCTCGCTTATCAACGTGAGAGCGAAAATCTTAGGAATTATGTTGTAGGCGACGCGGTTAGCAACCCATCACTATTTTGATTCCCTTACCACCTTTACGCCCCCAATCATGCTAAACGTGGCATTTAGATCTAGTTACCCTGGGCTCTGTGTTCTCCGTCAGCGATAAATACGTGATTTATGTATGGAATGTATGTATTTACTTTGGCATTGCAGGCGTCTTTGTGCACCGGTGATCACTTTTCCTTTGGTAACTTGTTTGCTATAGTCTCTCCCGGTTTATTAAAAAGGATTAGTTAATTAATTAGGTCTAATGAATTGTATGCGAATCGTTTCTGTTTGTAAGGTCTGCCATACATGCTCGAAAGAGCTGGACTAGACGTGCAACAAGGTAAAACAGTATTACAATTTCAGTCTTTAGGTAATCATTATTTGTTTAGTTTTCTGTTTTGAAAACAGCTGACGCCTGAACGAAATTGAAGCATGCGTTTGGTTGCCGCTTCTTCTTTTGAGTTCATTTTGTGTAGTGTGTCGTTACTCTCATTATAGTTCAATAAATTCGTCTCTGTTCCCCCATAGCTTAATTTATCTATTGTCTCCATGATGAATTCGTTTTATTAAAATCGTTTTAATTATTTGGTTAGAGTTATTATTATTTTTTACTTTTTACAGAGATTCAACGCAACCGCGAGTTCTATAAGAGTGCTGATGTGCGCCCTCCATTCACATACGCGTCGCTCATTCGTCAGGTTTGTATTTCTCATTTCTTAACACACAATACACAATTATCTCACAAAAATACAGTAAACAGATTGCCATCATGAAAATGATTGCTAAAACCACAGCACTAAATTTTCGCCGGATGTACCTCAGGGCTACGTGTTAGGTCCTATGTTTTATATTTAATAGATGATTGTGTCTGATTTGCCTTTGACCGAAAAGCGTCATTTTTAATTTGATTTTTACATTGTCTTCTTGTACTACAAAATCTTCCTCCAAATGAAAAGAGTTATATTATCGTATATGAAATATTTTAGTGAATTTATTTAGTATTTATTTATTTTACTAAGACTTTGGATAAGTGTCTAACACAACTTTAACCGATTCAGATTCGTTTGTACCTAAATAGTGGTTTGGGATAAGATGGTTGATATTCTATACTGTCGTTTCACTTTGTAATGCCACTGTACTGATTTGATGTGTTTAGAAAAAAATTTTTTGACTAATCTTATTTTTTAACTGTTTCCAGTCTATCATAGAATCTCCAGACAAGCAGCTTACGCTCAACGAGATCTACAACTGGTTCCAGACCACCTTCTGCTACTTCCGACGCAACGCAGCCACGTGGAAGGTACGTTTCATCTTTTTTAGTTCAGCCTTCTGAATCAGTCGCATCTGTAATACCTTTAATGCTGCGAGTGTCTATGAGCATCAGTGGTCACTTACTATCAAGTGATGTATTGCTCATTGGACATCATTAAAACATTAATTAGTAAAGAAATGTGATACAGTAGATTTGTAAAATAATAAATGTTTATTGAGGCTACTTAACAAGGAACAAGAAATAAATCATGATCCGTATTTGCGATGAAGATTCTAACGAAAGGTATTTGGAAGACTATAGTATAATTACATAGGTAAGTATTAAATGTGCTTATTAAATAATTTTCAACTAAATCACAATGAAGCAAAATAACCGAAAGTGATAGTGGATTTAGTTGAGAAATATTTAAAAAAAATATATATGGCAAATCTAAAAATATTTGATGACTTTATTGGTAAAATTGATGTTATTATTGATTTGTTAAGATTTACTACTGATGACGATGATTTATTCATTCATATAGAAGAGTACTTGCTTCCAGCGCAACATTCAAAAATAGAAAGCCTTAAAAGATATTTATTCACTAGTTGCGCTTACTGATAAAAACACGACAGTTACATAGACAGTGGCGACCTCATCTTTGTTGTCACACTACGCATATATCAAAACAAAAAATAACAGTCCATGAATGAAGTCGACAGCCTTTAAATTAAAACAATTGCAATAAGTCATGGTCATCCAAAGTATCCAAATTTAGCCATAACCTACGACCAAATATAAACTAGTATAGTACAACAGAACGCAGTACGTCACAACCTGTCGCTTCACAAGTGCTTCATGCGAGTGGAGAATGTGAAAGGGGCAGTCTGGACTGTGGACGAGGTGGAGTTCTACAAGCGGCGGCCGCAAAGGGCTGCGCACGCGCCGCCTCCACCCATACACGCGGGGTACGGACCCCGGCTTCATGACCGATTCTTTGTGTATTACACGGTTACACGGACACACAGACTATTACACGGTTAATCAAACTACTGCGCGGTTACACAAACTACTACACGGCTACGCAGACTACTACAAGATTACACAGATTACTACATGTTTACACAAATTACTAAATGGTTACACAGATTACTACACAGGTTCTACAGCCTTCCACTTGTTATACAGATACTACACGGTTACGCAGACTAATAATGGTTAAACAGACTACTACACGGTTACGCATACTACTACATGGTTACACAGATTACTACACGGTTACACAGATTACTACATAGTTACGCAGATAGACCTGGTTACACTGCTACTACATGGTTACTCAGAACTACTACATGGCAATAGTAACACAGTCTAGTAAACGATTACATAGACTACTACACAGTTACACATACTTACTGCTACACGATTGCTTCGATTACCATACGGTTACACAGATATACTTCGATACACAGCTACATGGTTACAGATATTACTTCACGGTTACACAGTCCACTATACGGTTGCACTAACCACTGGTATAGTGGTATACGATTACACAGACCATTTGGACTTTACTACACCGTCACATAAGACTCCGACATCGGATTGATATCAGTTTCACCAAGACCTGTGAAAAAGATTTGGTACTACTGATTCTAAAACTTTACAGAGATTGACATTGTTAGGTAGTTACAAAAGGGTTAATAATTGGATTGATAACTTAAAACTTCAGGCACATTCATTTCTATGGACCTTTACATTTAGAAAGTTATACTTACTCTCGGGATCGATTCGACAATTAGTTTTGAAGTTTGAGTTCTGAAGCAGCGCTGTCATAAGTTCACACAGACCACAAAGTATCTGATACGTTTATAAAATCTACTAGCAATTGATGAGCTGATGACTTTATTAATGCGTTCAGTTAGGTTTAAACTTTTAAAGCAAATCGACTTAAACCACTTGGACACGTTACTCTTATAAATACTATACTTAATTACACAGAGTCCTGCGTTCACTTTTGGCACTGACATACATTTGACATTACATATCATTTGACACAGAAATCACACGTATACGAAAGATTTTGAACATAGATGTACCTAATATCATACGTCAGAACACACATCCCATTTTACTATGGTATATGTTATACAGGCCACTGATTCATTCAAACATGACTATGCAGGGCCATATAATACTAACAAGACTAAGTATTTTCAAGCTAACACCAATCATATAAAAAACTTAATAGGGCATAGTTTGAAATTACTGGACTCTCGTACACGATGCATACAAATCACAAACACAACACATAAGAATACATACAATTTCTACGACTAACACAACAAGAATTTACAGAAACTATATAACACTAAAACAATTCACTGACCTGTATTTCATTACACACACCATTGACATCTTCAACTTACATTATATTATAAATATAACACACTAAATAACAAGAGGAAATTGACAGTTCAAGTGATTTCACTTAGGCATTGATAGTAATGATTGAATTGATGCCTACCAACAGATAATAGATTTCACAGAAAACAGAGGCATGCATTTGGACCTCAAGAAAGAAATTTCGATTACACAAAACACTAAACATAAATACTATGTACCTACTAATCTGGCTTACAAGATAAATAAAGCTAATGCTAAATATAAGCATTCGTCTATAACCATTAAACAATTTAACATATAACCTATTTCATTATAAAATTTCTGAATTTGAAGACATCAAATTGAAGAAAATCGAAAGTTACATATCACTAAATCACTTCCTACGACACACCTTCTTACACATAAAATACATATGGCACTGGAAACACTCAACAGTTTTTGGAATCTAACATTTTAATCTTCTAAATATTTTCTATCTAACCTTGAGATACTTAACTCTTTTTGTGTAAATAAACGTTTTGTCTCGTTTCAGATTTGGATCTGTAATTATTTGTGTAGTTAATTTTGAATCATTTTTGTAAGTAGCGTTACAACCGATTGTTTCAATTAAAATTTCATATAAGCATTCCACTTTTGGATCGTTTGTTTCATCGGTTGTATGGCTACGATGTGTGAGATCATGTACATTTTATTCGTATTTAGGGTTTGTTTGTGTGATTGTGGGTTTCAGCGCAACGGTGGTAACAGTTTCTCGCTTGCCTATTAACCTCGCTCCCGTCATTATCCTCCCGGGGTCTCTTGACATCCTGCATGACAATCGTTTCTCCACGACGATCTGACGCGTTTCCATCGTTGACTGAATGCTCGATGGGGGCGTTATAAATTTAAGTTAAATCATTTCAGATCGCTTTGCTCACCCTAGGGTGGTCATTGTCGATGATGTCAGCTACTAATCGGGTTGACTTGTAGAACGCTATCCGGACGAACCTGTCTCTCCACAAATGTTTCGTGCGATACGAGGATGACTTCGGCTCTTTCTGGATGGTGGACGACGCAGAGTTCGTGAAGCGTCGGCACCTGAGCCGAGGAAGGCCGAGGAAGTACGAGCCGGCGCCGGGACCCAATGCCGCGCCCCCACAGTAAGGACGCGCCCGCATACAAGCTGCGACCGTCCAACGAACGGGATAGGCGATAGCTTTTTTCTTTGAGATTCAGCAATTTCTAGAAGTATATCTTTGTCAATTTTTTTATCAAGCGTTATTTTGCTGAGAATCAATTCCTCGCCTTGCTAATCCGCGGCGACCTCTTTTTAGTTTCTCTTGTTTTGTTTTCCAAGTAGTTTCATTGAATTTGAAATGAAGAGTAATTTATTAATTGAAAATTGCTGGATCATCAGCGCTGTCATCATTATGAAAAAAGCTACCATTCCAAATTAACTTAACTGCGGACGAATTTATTTTTAGTGAAGGTCTGAAAACCTGTGTTTGAAATCGAAATATTCATGTCAATGTTTATAATGTGAGAATCGTTGGGCGATCGCGTCCAAAATAATAGAATTCGTGTGGAATTTTCGAAAATTATCCCTGATTATAATGGTACGATAATTTTGGATTTTCCATTTAGATCGATGTTTCTGATCATTATGTAAAGTGTTTCACTGTAAAGCTTTAGATTAATTAACTTGTCATGTTAGATTATTACTAGAGACACGTGATTGTTCCAATATAATATAGTTTAAACATATATAATATTATATGTGCTGATACTTCAATCACTTACTAATACCAAAATTTTAATATAACAAAATTAAATGAAGAAATATCAGCACATATTAAAATTATTAGACTTCTAGAGTGCAAAGCTATAACCGATTGTTTTGCTATAGTTTTTAACATCACGATATTATATGACTTGTCTAATAATTAGCTTAATTCATATGTTGCTACTGTAATTTCCGATATTTTTTAATTTTATTGAATACCATTACCAAAATAAGTATTGAAACGATGTTTATTTCGATGATATTCTGCATGTCATAAACGAATTGTAAACGAAGGATCGTCGTTGGATACCCAAGTAAGATTGTAGAAGTCTTTATCTTCTCTTATACCCATTTTCTCATCAGCATGTTTATCCCCATTTCGTAGTGGCCTAAGGTCTGTCTCGGCTTCTTTCGCTTTGCCTGTGCATTCTTGTCGCATGGTATTTTAACCTTTTTCTCTTTTCTCATAAGCTTGCCTTTTATTACTTTTATCTTTCAATTTTATTATTCTATTTATCTTTCTCTCACACACTCACACACATCAACACGGTTTCACTGTCACAGACGAATTGGACGTTGAGATTCAAAATTTGACACTTCACAAATTTACACATTCACACCATACACTCGTATTAATTGTAGTGTGTGATTGTTCACACAAGAAGAGGTCTGAAGTGGCCGGGGGTAACTTATTATTTACTTTAACATTTTTGTTTTTAACAATAGTATCATTCAGATTTGAAAGTTTAATGTAAATTTGGACATCAGTAACTGAAGTATTTACATTTTCTTTTACGTTTGGAGGAAGATCCAGTATTTCATTGCTTGTTAATTTGACAGGTTCATGGGTGCACAGAGCCCTCCAATGATGACCAGTCCCCATGGCTACAGCGAAGCTCTCAAACGAAACCTTCAGGTAAGCATCCAGTTATGCTAGGAAACGATTTCTTCAGCGTGCCATAAGTATCCTAACGGTTATCGAGAAGTGTCACAAAAAGCCAAGTGAACCTACTTCCTTAAACTTTATGAATATTTTTGTAACTTTATAACACCCCATGTTACGTATGATTTTCGTTCACAAAATACGTGTCGAACGCGTTCGCGTTAAAATGACAAATAATCTGAGAACAGTTTGTTGCCGTTTCGATCCGCAAGTGGCGCTGCCAATTATTCCGTAGTAATTGAGACGTTACGTGAACGCATTCGAGACGTTTTTATATGCAAAAACTTACACTAGAGGCTCAGCTTTGGTTACCCCAGTCACACCTGAGTCGATGATCACATTTTTAAATTAATGTACGTTTTTTACAGGGCATGATGGAGGAATGCAACTTGTCGTACATGTCCAGTGAAGATCACATGATGCAAGGCGCTGAGGAATATCCCTCTTCACATGATGATTACAGGTATGTGAATATCAAATTACCTACGTCTTATTAATAGATTTTAGAGTAGACAAAGACTTAACAATAATTTTGAAAAATCTAAAGAAGGAAAGAAAGGAGAACCACGTCTTGGCATTCGTGCTGAATACAGAATTGTTATTGTTCTGGACGTTAAAAAGAAAATGGAACCACTATAGAAACTGAAAGATCATCAACATCCTACTAATATTATAAATGAGAAAGTTTCTGAGTATGTATGGATGTTTGTTACTCTTTCACGCCAGAATGGCTGGACAGAACTGGGTGAAATTTGGAACATAGATAGATTAAGTCGGGAATAACACATAGGCTACTTTTTATCTCGGAAAATTGCGTAATTCCTGCGGGATAGCGATAAATTAATTATAATGCAGACGAAGTTGCGGGCAACAGCTTGTAGTTCATACTTCTCTGTGGCCTAAATACGGAAGAGTATATTAAATAAATATATTTATAATTATAGTTTCAGTTTAATTAATTTATCTTGTGATACATTTATATTTTTATATTTAAGTAATGGATTTAATACATTTAATCTTTATCTTTCGTATAAAGAGCGAAGTTTATTCATGAACAATACAATAAAAATTACAGATTTTATAATTATTACAGATCAGTTTGAGAGGCAAATACTGAGAAACAATGAAGGTTTAAAACGGTACCGTGTCATGTCAAATGAGCCATACTTCGGCTTATTGTTAGGGTCTGAAATAACTCGCATAGTAACAAGGCCACGTGACAGCTAGTAACAGATAAAAAAATTCGAAGCCTTACCCAGACTTTGCTATGGGTGGTGTAGGGGTATAGCACGCGTCACGGAATGACGAGGATCCGGGTTCGATACCCATAGCTGTTCTAATTTTCAGTGTCGTTTAGAAATTTTAATACTACTAAGCAAATGGGTGAAGTCATTTTGAAGGTTTCTTATCCCCAGCCGCCCATCGCTGCTGAATGGCTACGGGAGCAGCTCCTCCCACGAGGTCAAGGCCGAAGACCTGAGCGCCTCCGAGGACGTCAAACCCAACATCTACGCGCTCAAAAACGAGATTCAGGCATCGGACTATTCTAACAAAGGTATAGTGTGAGATATATTCCTCGTAAATAGTTTACTGGTCTAATTAGTGGCAGTGGGCCGGCCATATCTCGCGAAGAACCGACAACCGCTGGGGGAAACGTGTTCTTGAGTGGAGACCGCGACTCGGCAAACGTAGTATAGGATGCCCTCCGGCCAGGTGGGATGACGGTCTGCGAAAGACTGCAGGCAGATGCTGGATGCGTCAAGCTGAAGACAGGGCGCTATGGCGCTCATTAGGGGAGGCCTATGTCCAGCAGTGGACTAATATAGGCTGATGATGAAATAGTTTTCAGTCAATTCTACGTATAAAATTATCACCGCTCCTTCTTCTTCGAAATCTCACCCTTATCTACAATTGATTGATTGAACGTTTTTAACCATACAGCTGACTACGCCAACTCTACTAAAGAGGCTTCTAGCAACCGCTCCGGTGAGACCAGCCCTTACGACGACTACCCTCGCTCCGAAGACCGGTACAGACCCTCAGTGTCCCACATAAAAGATGAGGCCGAGAACCTCTCTCTCAACGAACAGAGATCTGATAAATAAAGGAAACGAAGAACAGGTGTTGAGGACAAAGTTAGTAACAGTGATGTTCTTGACATTAAAGCAATAAGTGAAGTTGGTTAGAATCATAATCACAGTATGTAATACAAGTTTATACTTACGGGTGTAGTTCTATTTCAAGTTATTAGAGGTGTCTCACAATGTGTCATGTGTTCATTGTTGGATTTTTTATATTTGATGGACGATCTCTCGTGGATTCTGTGAGTTAGAGGTAACCAAATATTTTTTGTTTTATTTTATAAAACTGACCCGGTTTAACGGGGAAATTTGAAGTATTATAGTTTATATTTGTGTCTGCTAAGTTTTATTTTTTTATGTTTTTTTTAGGTAAGGTAATTGAGAAATTAGGTCTTCTATTTATAGGATGTAAGTGTTAGGAAATTTTAGATGAAACGAATTGCGCTAATCAGAAGTCAACGATAAAATAACCTTAAAAGGTCCATATCAATATTTAAAAAGTATTTAATCATTATTTGTAAAATACAAATAATACGAACAATAAGTAGTTGTATTGGACTGTTAGGTGAACGTAAGGTACATAAAGTTTTAATATTAACGCTAAGCGTTTTGGTTCTTTACGTTGTGATCGCCTTAACCGAAACAAAAGAACTTTCCAAACATGAAGTTACAAGACAAGTCTCAAATGTGAATGTTGCTCGCACGTTACGAAATGTAACAAGCGGAAATTCCGAAACTGTTTAGTTATTCTGTCACGTCAACAGTAGATAGTTGACACAGTGTCGTGTAGAGATAGTACATAGATTTGTTTTACTTTCTCAGTAGTTGAATAGTACAAAATCTCCAACCAACGTACAATGGTCGTGTTGTCATGTCGCCAAATGTGACAATCAGGCAAAATCAGATTGTCACACGGATTTTTTTTATAAAGATCCTGATGTAAATGTGATTAAAAAAAGCTGTAACACTAAATTAAAATGTATACTTTGTGAAGTATCCACGGTGAAAAAGTACTTATGTTACGAAAATGTTGTATAGTTGGAATCTAGGCAAGAGTCCCATCTCATTAACAGCCTACCCTTTACACGAAGCCATTATATTCTAACTATTATGCCCTTAACCGCATAATCCTTAGTTAAAAATGAACAGAAATATGAGATAAAATAGCTCATTAAAATAACGACTTAATTATTTACGACTGACAGTTGATTTTAATTAAAACTTTGTTAGCAGATAATATTTTTCAAAATTGAATGCGACGTTGATAAGAATGATTAATCTGCGAAAAAAGGTAGGCTGTTAATGAAATCGGGACCCTTGCAAAGATTCCAACTATACAACATTTTCGTAAGATAAGTACTTTTTCACAGTGGATATATCTCTTTAACAAAGTAACAAAGTATAACTAGACTTTGCTATTTGTAACTTTGTAAAACCCTGAGCGGTGCTTTTTTTGCTCATTTTGCTACTTAACGCAAACTTCGTTGTGCCCGGAATTGTTCTATGTTTTATTTTTAAATCGTATTAAGAAAATGATCTGAAGTTTTATGTTAGTTCAAGCTCTTTAGTTCGAGTAGCTTTGGTGATTCCAAGGAATTATTTCTAGTGTACGAATTAGGTTGTAAATATTTATCATGAATGTCATGAGGTGTAAATTGTTATAAAAGGTTAGTCTAGACACGTGTAAGCGTTCACTTATTAAATAATACCTTAATATTGCATATTAAATCGTTCATGTTGTAGAAAATTTAGAAAAAACTTTAGTAGTAAAAATTTTCACTGTGTACTAATACGATACGGCAGTTTGTTTTTTTATTTGCATTTTGTACTTGTGCATTTACGTTTTTTTACGTTTTGTGGACCTTCGATAGTTATTGGTAAACTCAAGAAGGGTTGAATCATATCACAATTATGTGTATACCTACTTATAATACCTAGCAGTGTAACTCGATGTGTATGTAAAATGTATATTCCATTTTGCAATAATTCTTGGATAAGTAGAAAAATAAATGCTGGCACGTTTAACATTGATTTGACACATTTTTGTTTCCATGATAAAATTATAAAGCTATTGTTTACTAAATCAAAAATAATGTGCTATGTATAGTCGACCAAATAACCTTATAACAGTATCTATATCCGAAAAAAAAAAACAAAATGGCTAGTTGCCATAGTGAATTGTAAGAGGGTTAGGAAGTGATTCGATATCGGCTTTTTTCTCGCTCAGGAAACAAGCAAAAGATATAGATGCCGTGTTGGTAAAAGAGACAGATATATTTATAGTTGTTCGCTGGCTTTTCACACCACTGGCCAGGTCTTCCTCCCTCGGTAAGAGCCAGCGACAACTCGCTATATATGCTTCTCGCTCTCTCATTAAGCCTTAAGCGGACCGTTTCACGAAACTGTGAGTTATAATTTTACATACTAGCAACTTTAGTTCGATCAACCAATCGGTGATGAGTATCTAAAGAATGTTGCCAGCTTAGAATTTTAAAATAACCTTGTAGCGCCGAGAAACGGGTCAAAGATGGCGATTGAATTATTTGGTCGACTACACATGTCATTAAAGGCTTAATATATATTTTAAACTATTGATTTATAAATGTCCTTTTTTACAGTAAAGTACAAATATTGTTTTAAACGCATCGAAAATTGACAGAACTTACAGGAATTGAAATTTGTTGTTTATTAATGTAATAGAATAAAACGATAAAAATACTTAATTTGCAGTATCAATTGTTTTAAAACGAGTTGAGGAATGTAGGCGAATTTTAATAAAAACATATTATTTCATTAATTTAAAAGATATATTTTAAGTTGTTTTATTTTTTACTTTATTTACAAACACTATACGTAGGTAAGTAAAAAATAGGTACAATGGCTTATTTTACTACCTATTTGTACTTTTTATTATTTAAAGTTTTATTTCTGGAAGCGAATCGTTAAGTCAAATATGTGGTCTGACACATTCTTAATCTAAAAACCTTTGCACTTCATAAAATCGAAAAGACGTGGCTTTCAACATGAAGGTTAAGACGTGGCTTTCAACATGAAAGTACGACTTTAGCGACATTTTCATTAGATAGAAGGTTGGGATTACATAGAAAGTGATAGACCACTGATTTGGCCGACTGTACAACCGAGGGCATAAATATTGATACTGCCATCATGTCAGATATATGTGGCACCGCCCTTATTGTTTGTGACATAAAGGGGTTAGTTCTTTTTGACGTCTTGGTAACGTTCATATATTTATGCCCTTGATTGTATATTCTATGGACATAAAATTTATCCTGTCGCTTTATTTTAAAAAGATTTTAGTATCTTTTTCGAATTTAAAAAAAGTCTAAGTTCTCAACTCGTTCGCTCGGACTGCAAACAGCCCACTGTTGGGTCAAGCTACATTTATTGATCATTGTAAATTATACTTAATTAGTGTTGTATTAAACAAAATCATTACAATTATTAGGTTTGTTTCATTTTTGACACACGAATTCTTCCCTGCTGGTCTGGGAGCGAAAAAACAGAATGTACAATACAATAACTCTTTATTGAACACCACATATAACAACCAAAACAGAAAAAAGGTATACAGAATATTACAAGGTAACAATAGGCGGCCTTATCGCTACAGAGCGATCTCTTCCAGGCAACCATAATGGACTGGAGAACAGAACAGATCTGAGCAGGTGGTGCAATTTAGAATATATATTAATATACTAAGTATTGAAATACATAATATATTATACATTAAACACACATTTATAATAAATAAATGTATCTACTTGCGTCTCTTCCCGCGCAGATGGTAACAGCCCGTTGAGGGAATGGGCGAAAATCTTAGAAATCATGTTGTACGTGTTGCGGATACAGCTTAACCCATCTGCTGACATAAAACATAGCTGTTGCCCGTGACTTCGTCTGCAAATAATTAGCTTATCGCTATCGCGCGGGAACTATGCAATTTTCCGGGATAAAAAGTAGCCTATGTTTTAATCCAGATTATAATCTATCTCTGTGCCAAAAGATCCAGATCTTTTCAGCCGTTCATCCGTACACAAACCGTAATGTTAGAAGCAAAATCTAAAAACTATCCCAAAAAGTTTATTCGATGAAAGCTGATTTTGTTCTTGGCATTAGGTACTTTATCACTACCGACATGCATAGTATAAAAAATACAGACAAATTGAGAACCTCCTCCTTTTGAAGTCGGTTAACGAAGTCGCTTTTCGCTGTTTGTCCCTATGTAGGTATGCTTAGATCTTTAAAACTACGCAACGGATTTTTATAGGGTTTTTTCAATAGATAGAGTGATTCAAGAGGAAAGTATATGTATAATTCTACGCAGACGGAACCGCGGGCAGAAGTAATAATCATATTTTAAATTTTTTGGGCTATTCACTAATAGGTTTTTGCTTCTAATACGACGATTAAATAATATTAGTATTATACAATAGTTATTTTAATACAAGCTTTTTTGCTGACTGTACTTGCATTTTCATCCACCCTACATATGTGTACCAAATTCCAAGTCAATCGGACCACCGTTGAAGAGTTCCCTCCTGCGGGGACGGTCCTGGCTGGGTCACCAGAACTCCACTACCAGATTATTGTTGTCACCTGACTTACTCGTGTCTGCAAAATTTCAGCTCAATCGCTTGAAGATATTTGCTTCAAAATTGAGTCGCAAGATTCCACCCGGACAAACATACTTATAAGTACGTACCGACGGGGAAGAACTAAAATCTCCTATCTTACAAATTTTAATTATTGTAGTTTGAATTCTATTGAGAGAACCAATAGCTCCTATCTTACATTAATCCGAAATTACCAGATAGGAGGTCTTGGTTCTTCACCGTCGATATGTTACATAAATAGCTTGTAAAAAGATGCTGTTGGGCTTCCTATTTGTCATTTGATATCATCTTTACTTTTTAGTTGATCTTAATCACCAAATGAGTCATTTTACAGACATTACCTAACATTATATTCGTCATCCGCAATGAATATGCAACAGAAATATGTTTTGTTTCGTGTCACATCCGCTGTGACACGCTTCGGCGTCTCCAACACAATATATAACATATAACATTATTCATTCATAATACGAGTTAAATAAGCACCAGAGGCGTGGCATCCATAGAACTCGATTCCCACCGGCTTGCCTACTTTTAGGCAGTTGGGCACTTTTATTGTGCAGGTTAGAGGAAAATGCTAGTTAAATTCCCTTCGGCTTGTCTTCTAATACACTTCTTCTTCTTATTTGTGGCGTATCAAGTCGTTTTAGCGACAACTTCGCCAATGTCAAAGTAATCAAAATGCAATTCAAAAATCTTGTGACCAAATGTCGGCAACTTTGTACGTTGTACGGTTTAGGACAGAATACCTCTTCTGCCAATAATTTCACCTGTTTACTCTCCACACCGAAACACAGCAGAGCAAGCACTGCTGCTTGGCGACAGTATTAGCGAGTAAAAACGGCGGTAGCTTTCAAGTAGAGCCTTACCATGACGTCTTAATGCGATTCAATTCCGAACCAAAGCTGAATCGATCGCTGTCAGATCCATACTAGAAGTGTCAAAAATAACAGCTAAAACGTAGCTAGAATTTGAATTAAATAGCATTAAGACGGCATGGTAAAGCCCCTGATCAACTCTTCTTTTATTAAAACATCCCTGAACGTGATTTCTGCCGCCATGAATGGATAACAAGTGCGTACGCGCCGGTGAAGTGAGCATTCTGTTAATATCATCGACGTGACACGCTAGATGCCGCTAGCTTGATTTATGGCTCGCTGCAAGTGCAGTAGGGACGTGGTTGCTTTAAAAAAGCATCGATATCGATAAAAAACATTTCATTTTTCACCAACTAACGAACACGTACTTTAACATTGACTATTGTTTGTGCATTGTTTTTAAATATACCCAAAAAATTTAAACTAAGAAATTGAAATGTTGTACAAAAAAATTCTATTGCGTTGACAATATTGCCCGTTTTAATGAGATATGTTGGGTTTAATAGGAGCTTTTGCAACTTTATTCATGTCCGTCCCCGTGGGGTCCCCATGCGGGTCGAAGAACTTTTATTAGCACAACATAATGAAAATAAAAACGTCGGAAAAATATCGACCACAATTACGAGCACTCCTTTTATTAAAAAAAAATTACTTTGGTGAAGTTCATCCTGAATTCTGTTTTATATCTTGGTCTTAAAAGTACCTACTTTCTAAACATGTTTATTTATAAAAACGACGGTTAAAAACAGGAATTAGTCTTAAAATTGTATTTGTAATTGTATAGTCAAATTAAACGATTTAGCTGCCTTGAAACATTGAGAGCTCGAGCTCACACATTTCAAATTAATACCAACACCACTGCTCAAAGCAGCACTGTTTATGTCACTATTTGTAAAGATTATTGGCGTGGCCCATCCCTATCGACTCACTGACATGTGGTTCTTAATTATAACTCTTCTCGCCGTCAACTACAACCACTGAACCGACAAAAAAATCTAAAATAACCGTATTTTTAATCCCGATCTGGTTACTGAACTCGCACAAAAAACCACCACATGTCTACGAATGGGTTAAAATTCCTTTTTTTACTCAAAACTGTCGTTTCGATTCGAAATGGAAAGTTAGGGGTTAATTTAGTATTCTCAAATAAGTTTTTAT
This sequence comes from Pandemis cinnamomeana, assembly GCA_932294345.1. Lineage (NCBI taxonomy): Eukaryota > Metazoa > Arthropoda > Insecta > Lepidoptera > Tortricidae > Pandemis > Pandemis cinnamomeana. The sequence goes on along the minus strand of OW028726.1, from coordinate 7,898,748 downwards.
GTTTTTTTTTTCAATTTTTTTGAACTAAGAGATGAGTAATGGCAACACATGGCAATGGTTTTGATTGTTGCCATATGAAACACGTGAGAATTTTTTTTTGGGCTGGATTTAGATATCCTAGAAGCAAACGTACATATTTGTCGCGTGAGGCGATGGATCGACTCAAAATAGAAGGCGAGTGTCATCTTAACAATACGTAGAATTAAATGTGAGATGATTCAATGCATTATGTATCCGGTGCATTACCGAGATCGAGCAAAAATAAACGACGGCATATTTTTTCGGTCGGAGGGACCTCTGCCTTCGTTATTCAAAAATAATATCGTTTTCTATACCTCAGCATCTGTACAAAAAGAGAGTCATTCTAACTACTTAGATACAGAATACAAATATATTCTGATATGTCATGCACTTTAGTTCCCTGTATAAAAAATCTGTTTATTTTGTTACACGTATATTAATGTCGGGGACATGGGAATGCATAGCTATAGTGTATCGAATTTCAAATTAATCGGCTCTATAGATTCGGAGCAAATTGACTGTGATAGGTGCATTTCTTCTCTACAGGTCAGATTTCTCAACAGATTGAGTCCATTGAGCAGGTTCAATAACTATTATATAGGTATATATTTTGTGACAATTCCACTCGCGAGTGGAGAAAAATTGTGCCGAATTTTGAAATACGAATGAGTAGAAGAAATTTTCAGATCTACCTAAGTATCAACCAAGCCTGTTACTTTTTGTAACAATGCTCAACTTTTTTTCACTTCTACTTTGGTACTAGATACAATGGAACTTTCGAGAGATGTGCTTTCAAAAATCAAACCCTAGTACTCGAAATAGTAATAAACATCTAACATTCTTAATCGTACTTTATGAAAAAAGTAAGCTAGCTTCTCCTAAAACAAATACCGAACGCAACCAAGCGCACATTTGTGTACAATAAAAAAAATCCTCTTACATGTTTATTTTTAAATATTTTTTCTGCCACGAGTTAGGCGTGTGGCACAATTACGGGACGGCATTACAATATTTATTTCTGTTGAAGACATGTGCTTGGGTTTACGTGTTACCTATGGAGGATCAAGTCGGGGGCCGCTGGGAATTTAATAATTAAATTAATCATAATTTAGTTTTCGTGTTAAACGGCTGCTTTAGTGTATTTTTATAATACATACACATACACATACACAAATCACGTCTTTATCCCTTACGGGGTAGACAGAGCCTAAGGTAACAAGACCTACAGGCCACGTTTAGCAAGACACTGAGGGCGTAGAGGTGGAAAATGGAATCAAAATAGTGATGGGTTGCTAGCCACATCGCCTATAACATGATTCCTATGATTTTCGCCCATTTCGATGGATTTTTACCATTTGCGCGGGAAGAGAAGCAACTGGTACATTCTATGTTTTTTCTTTGCTCCCAGACCAGCGTGGAAGTAATTTATATAATAATACTAACATTTATAGGAATAAGCCATGTACTAAGACAATGAGTCATGTAGTTGCTCGAAATAAATAATAATAATTATTATTAATAATTCTGCGCGGACAAAGACGCGGGCAACAGATAGTTACTTTTATAAACTCGCTGTTATGATTTTCGGTATTCATTAAATAATTTGTATTGAAATGAAATAATTATTAATACCGGAATTATTATTCCAGATTTTATGTGGGAAATTATATTTAAATTTTACTATGAGCTTTTTGATAAAGGAAAACATTATGATGAAACTTGCACACATCTGCGAATAGCAATTCAATTGTGTGTAAAGTTTCCAATCCGGACTGAGCCCGCGTTTGAACTATGGCCTAAGCTCTTTCATTCTGAGAGGAGGCCTGTGCCCAGCAGTGGGACATACTACATAGTATAAAACTAAGTCGCTTTCCGCTGTCTATCTGTCCCTATGTATGCAACGCAACGGATTTTGATGCGGTTTTTTTTTAATAGAGTGATTCAAGAGGAAGGTTTATACGAGTATGTATAATTCTACGCAGACAAAACCGCGGGCAGAAGCTTTAGTAAATAAAGCCGCGCAGCAAAAGCGGGCCGCGGTTGTGCGCCCGCGCAGTGCGCGAGTGTTAATTCTGTGTACCACCGCGACGCTCACCGCTTCCCAAACTTATACTTTCTTTTACTGCAACTCTATTATTATCCCAATTCCAACTACGTCAAGTTCATCTTAGTCTCAACAAATCTAATATCTTTAAACGAGCATTTCTTGTAGGTGACGGCACCAGTGTTGGACACGTTAAGCTGACAAGCACTAGTAATGGACACTTCATTCTTAATTTAAAGATGATGCGGTTTAAAATTGACTGTTGTAAAATAAATGACTGCCTTAGTGTCTTTTTGATAAGAGTTATTGTGCATTATTGGGTCCATGTCCATTACTGGTGCCGTCACTTCATATAATCCGTCAATTTATATAATCCGAATCTCGGATACGACTTTAACGATTTTCATGAAATTTTGTATGTAGGGGGTTTCGGGGGTGACAGATCGATCTAGCCAGGTTTCATTATTCATCCATTCACTTTTGCGAAGGCACACAACGCTGATGATCTATTTTTCATGTCTATGTTTTTTTTTTTGTTATACCTTGTTTATTTTCTCTTATATTTGTGTGTCTTGCAAAAAGGAATAAATGTCTTCTTTCTTTCTTTCTTTCATATTGTGGTATAATAATATTTGGCAGCCCAATAATTTGCTTGTAAAGTTTGAGAGCCGTGGCTCCTAGGACAAGTGTACGCATCAACTTCTTCAACCCGTGGCCTAGATAAAACAATCGAGTTCATAAATCATCCGAACTATCACTAATAGGTACGTTAACATTACAAATTTAAATGGTTGTGGAAAATTAACAGTACATTAGGCAACATTGTATTGTAACAGAACACGAGGGGCCTTGTTGACGGCCGAATTACATTGCAGGCGCGATTTTCTGACCGTAAATCGGATTGCTGGACTGTTTTTCATTTGTTTTTGACTTTTTAAAAATTCAAGGACACTATGGAATAATGAACAATAATGTCATACAGCCAAATAGATGGTCGAGGGGTGCGCGTTTTGTTCGAGTCTAACGTTTTTATCAATGTCTCAAATAGCTTACGGTGACGGATGACATAAAAAAAACTTAAGAAAAAAGGCGGGAACGTGAAAACCACCTAAGTTGTAAGGAAGTTTAGTGCAAAATTTATTTTCATTTCCTCTCAATGTTTGATTATAATGTTTTTCTCAAACATTGAGAGGTAATGAAAATAAATTTTGCACTAAACTTCCTCGCAACTTAAGTGGTTTTCACGTTCCCGCTTTTTTTCTTAAGTTATATAATTATCTGCCTCAGCTGGAAGAGCAATTGCTGGATTCGTAACTTTAAAAAACACTCACCTGCGGTTCCTGTTTTTAAACAAGTTACTCATCCAGCAAGAGGCTACTTGCCTAAGATGCAAAAACAAATGCAGATTGTATAAGCCCATGGGCGAAAATATTAGGAATCATGTTATAGGCGATGTACTAGCAACCCATCACTATTATGATTCCATTTTGCACCTGTGCGCCCACAATAATGCTAAACGTGGTTTTTAGGTCTTGTTACCTTAGGCTCTGTCCCCATAAGGGATAAAGGCGTGATGTGTATGCATGTATGTATGTACTAAAAAAATACTCAGTCAACTATCGATTAGGCTCTTCTTGCATAATTACTTGTCTCTCAAATAACTAAATGAAAATTCTTATTTAAAATATTAATCCCGTTATTATAATAAAAGGCATAAAGTAAACAGTCGTTCGTTAAACACATCAAAATGCGTCGATTCTAATAAATGTGTACGCCATAATGCTCTACCAATTGTTATTCTACCAACCGAGCGGTAAATTTATCTATGTCTAAACCTTGTGACACACATTAAAATTTACTCACTATTTAATATACTTATACTTCGTTTTTTACATACATATCAATATCACGTCTTTATCTTTTACGAGTTAGACATAACCTTTTTTTTTCGGGAAAGGAAATCTTTACGGATTTTCTATCAAAAAAAAAACATGTTAAGATTGCTTACTTTTTTTTATAATGCTAAAAGTTCTTCCATGCTGGTCTGGAAGCAAAGGAAAAACGTAGGATGTGCCAGTTGCATCTCTTCTCGCGCAGGTAAAAGCCCATCGAGGGAATGGGCGAAAATCTTAGGGATCATGACGTTATAGGCGTTGCAGTGGCAACCCATCACTATTTTGATTCCCCTTTCCACCTATACGCCCACTGAAACCCTAGTGACTTCCCACTGCGTCCCCATCACACCGGATTGAGGCAACGCCGGAGAGTTTTTAGTTTGGGTATACCCCTTCGGGGGGGGGGGGGGGGGGGTCCCACATAGATCTAGGCATCGCCGTGCCTAGGGAAAGGTTTCCTCTCCGTTAAAAAAAAAAGGCTGTGTCTACCCCGTAAAGGATAAAGACGTGATATATGTATGAATGTAAAGCTAGTAAATTTATATATTATAGCGCCAACTCCGGCGCAGGCGCAAGGCATCGGTACACGTGTCATCCATAAGTGCATTTAATAAACCGCTGCGCGTGCACCTTCTTGCTCCTTTTTCAGGCTTTTACTTTTTGTAACGACTGCTATTATACTGGCTGCAATCGTCAACTTTAGATAATCTGCATTATACAACGTGTTTCAGAAATTATCCCAGAATATTAGCACATGCATAGGTTATTTGGATCGAACAATCCTGTGATAGTACATTACACCCCCGATGGTAGTCAAATAAAGAATATCTCAGGGCGCCGATTTTTGAAAGCACAAATGTGAAAATACCACTCGAAAGTGAATTTGAAATGCTAGCTTAGAAGCCAATCACAGCTCTCGTTAATCTTGTGAACTAGTCAAAACTTTGATTAGCGCTGTAGTTTTGAAGATGAAACATATTTATACGACTTTCGAGTGATGTGCTATCAAAAATCGGGCACCAAATCGCAGGAACTGTCGCACCAACCAAAGGCGAGAGCGATACACATGCGACCTGAGGCTTTTTTAATCACCGCCCGAGGTATTTAATTAAACAATTTTACGTCTTCCACTTACGGCTCAGGGTGACATAAATGTTGGCGGGGCTGCGCGAGCGGAATTTCATCACCCTCGGGGTGTAATGTTACTACCTACCTTTCAGAATTTTGTCTCTATCTTTAGGCTGAAGTATGAGCTATGTGATTTCACTACGTAGTATAAAATTAAGTCGCTTTCTCTGTCCCTATGTCCCTATCTCCCTATGTATGCTTATATCTTCAAAACTACACAACGGATTTTGATGCGGTTTTTTTAATAGATAGAGTGATTCAAGAGGAAGGTTTTTATGTATAATTCTACGCAGACAAAGTCGCGGGCAGAAGCTAGTTGATGTATAAAATACGTACATACATACATAAATCACGTATTTATCCCTTACGGGGTAGACTGGGCCTAAGATAACAAGACTGTGTTGCAGCGTATAGGTGGAAAGGGGAATCAATAATTTATTTTAAAAGCGTTCCGATGTATAATCATTTATTTTCAAAACGTGGGGCATGCCCAATATTTCTTTGTGATGTGAAAAAAGCGAGCCAAGCTTTTACAATAAAATATTATACATAGCTAGCTTACACTAGCGTAGCTTACACTTCAGGCCAAAGATAGAGACAGCTTGAAGTTTTTTTTTTGGTTATACGTGCACGTACAAAAGTGTGTTTTCCTAGTGTTTTTTAAACTAGTAATTTTGTATGTATGTATGTATGTATGTATAACTCTTTATTGTACATAAAACACAAGAAAAAGATGAATACAGGACAACACATATGCACAAAGGCGAACTTATCCCTAAAAGGGATTTTAATGAAACTAATTAGGTCACCGAGGACAGACGTCAGTGTTTACGCGGTCTAGATTCTGTTACACTTAGACCCGGCCTTCCTTCTTGACCTCTCCGTACAATGTCGCTATCTGATATAATCACCCTCAAAGGGTTAATGATTGCTTTATTGATTAGTTTCCACGTGTCGTCCTTCTTGATAAGTATTTATCGACAGGCTCAAAGTTTTGTAGCGAATCCTTGGGCTTATTTTGAGGTATGAGAGATTAAACAAGGCAGTGGTGTAACTATAACGTATGTATGTATGCATGTAAACTCTTTATTGCACATAAAAAATTAAAAAATACAGAAAATACAGAGAAAAAGTACAAAGCCGAACTTATCCCTAAGAAGGGTTCTCTTCCAGCTAACCTGCTACAGAAAGGTATAGTTGACAACAAAAAGGCAAGCAGTGCGCAAATAAGTTAGTATTAATACTTAATAAATTAATAAATTAACAACTAAAGTACAATACATTATAAAACCATAATAAAATAATATATAAATAACGGAATAAAATTTAACAAATAAACTTACATAAACACAATCGAATATCAAATGGGGCCAGCGGCAAATTCGTCATATGCCTCCTTCCTCAATATAAGGAAGTGCATCAGCGTCCCTTCTGTGCTCTAAACCAAGCTACTTTGGGGCCCCCTAAAGCCAGAGGCCCGTGGCATTTTGCCACTCCTGCCACCCTATAGTTACGCCACTGAAACAAGATGTCTTGAACTCTTGAGTTCGTGGGGCTGGGGCGTACGTGGGCTCTATTAAGACCCAAGCAAGCGCCTGAGTGAGGCAATAGAAGACCCTCGCGCAGGCAACTTTCTGCCAGCGTGATGAACACCCTGCTTAAGGGTCCATTTTTATTTTTTAGTTTTAGTTTTGTTATTTTAGTTTTAGTTTTTATTTTTTTTGGCACTGTTTGTACTTATTTTCTTATTGAATAAAAATTAATAATTCTATCTGTCATTCATGTCCATCTATCCCACTCAGTGTTGGAGGAAGCAATTTCGTATCTGTAGGTGAAGTAACTTGCACTCGGAGGGAATCTCACCAGCACGTCATAAAAAATCGAACCCAGTTAACAACTATAATACTACAATTATGAATTTTTGACGCCATGAACCATGATATCAAATTAAAAAATTCAAAATTATGAAAAAAAAATGTGGCATCATTTTTGATATTTTATCTCTGAACTTCATAAATAAAAGGTCTACCGTCAAAAAACGATAGTGGCTCATAAAAACTTGTAAAAACACTTTTAGACAAAAAGTCGTTGATTGCTTGTCCGTGTCTGTACCCTTCATGTCGACAAAAGTGTGTTGTTTTTTATGTTGAAGACTGAAGTTTTATGTTTTGCTTTTCATTCTGTAAAAAAATACTTTATTTTTGATAAAAAAATCGAAGACGAGCTTTATTCCCAGTATTTTTTGATTCAAAATTTAATTAAAACCGCCATTGTAAGTATCTTTCATTTAATTTAAAAACCTGCGATAATTTTCATGTTTGGCAAAATCAAATACCTACAAAGCTGTATTTTTTATTTTGGAAAATAAAAGTAGAGACGCTCTATAAAAAACATTTAATAGCTTTCCGCTTCTGTTCCGCAAAATATAAACAAAAAGTGACAAGTGAATCAATAAAATCTTTAAATGGATTATGTGTGGCGCCAAAAGATTGTAAAGACCACGCTCCTTTGCCATTTAAAAAGCTTAAAACAAACGAAACTTACCCTTATTTAAAGAACTTTAAAACTTGATTCAACAAGCTGGTCGAAGAGTTAAAACTGTCACGTGTAAACACACATGTGTTGTTTCAGTTTTTTCGCTATCCCGAATGATCCTATGTTATTCCTGAAAAGGACTCGGGAGAGTGTGGACGCGTCATTACAAACGGTTTTGGCGGCAAACCGAAAGTTAGGTTAAGTGTCAAGTTGACAGCTCGCGCCATTTTGGAACGTGCGCCGGCTAATTTGCGCGGTTGATTGGTGATTTAGGTAAGTTTTTTTTATGTAACTTTGTTTTTTTTGTTGTTATAAATTGTTATATTTAGTTAGGTATTTTTTTATATATATATTTATTGGCGAATAATTTGCTTATTTTCTACTGATAAAATGGGAAATGAACTAAGAATTGCATTTATTTATTTATTTATCACATTTTCATATTCTACGTTTGTATGACACGTGATTATGACTTGACTTTTTCATAATAGTATAAGTTTTGTTTTTTTTGTTTTAAATATTATGATATTTTGCAAAAGTAATTTTGATACTTGAAATGTTTTGCAGTTTAAAAAAACTTACAAATAACTCTATATAGATACTTTATTTTTCTCCTATAACTATTATGAAAAGTTGACTTAAGCCGCAATGCCTCCTGAGTGCTATAGACCTCTAAACCGAACCTCTAAATTTATTAATTACGTCATGTTTTTAAATAATATGTTTGAGTGTTACTTTTTTATCTGTCATTGTCATGGGTACACTTTCTTAATACTTCCCTATGAAGACCATTAAATTTTATGTTAGCCAATCCTCTCCACTGGTTTTATTTAAGAAAAATAAAATTATTGTATTTTAGTAATAATTTGAATCATAAATGTTTGCGAGTTATAAAATTAAGTTATTTAAAATTTATAAGTCAAGCTGAACTTTCATTTTTTTACACGCATAAAGAAGTCTTTTTAGTTACTAAAAGAAAAAAAATCATTTACTATAAAACTTTTATAAGTACAGCAGTTTATTATTGTGTACAACAGTTTATTATTGTGTTTAAGTTCTTTTAATTTTTCATAAAAAAATATACACAAAAGAGCAAACCGTAAAAAAATAGTAAGTACCTACCTACCTAGATTTATTTAGTTCAACTTAGTGTCTGTTTCCTACCTTCCGACGCAAATATATTCGGAACTCACTCCGAAAATGGTTCAGGTACTTAGCGACAATTACAATACAATACAATACAATAACTCTTTATTGAACACCACATATAACAACCAAAACAGAAAAAAGGTATACAGAATATTACAAGGTAACAATAGCAATAGGTAGCAATTACCTAAAATATAATTATCTAATTTACATAATTTTAGGTATCATTAACGGTAAACCAACTTCCTCTCAATGAAAATAGGTTGCAACACTTAACACGTGTTGCCAGTCTGTAATCGCAAAAAAAAAACGATTAAATTTATAATTCGCAGATGGCCAGTACGAGCGGAGAAAGTTTATTTTTATAATAATAGCGAAGCCACATGCGCAGAAGCAAACGCCACATGTCAAATACCTAAAGATTACTGAACCTTAATAGGTAAATGAACCCAATATGGCTGAACTCATCACACCTTACGACGATGGATTATTCAAAGAAACAGATGGCGTCACAGACCTACACGCCTATTATATGTCGCAATTCAATTTAGAAATAGAAAACAACAAGAGAAAAAGCGACAGTTTCAAATACGGAATCGAAGAAAGTTTCGATTTCGAAGTATTAGATTGGAATAATGGAACAGCTAATACAGACTTTGAAATAATCGATGAGGTTATTGACAAAAACTTTAAGGAACAGAACATGAAAGAAGTCCTTTTAGATCTTGATAGTATAGAGTTTGATGACAGTTTTAGAAGTGAATCAATTAAGGATAAACTGATAGATAGTAATTTATATGACACAAATAATGAATACATAGATGATGAATCGTTAATCGATGAATTATGTAGAGAAGATGGTGAAAATTCGAATCCAGGTTTCAAAGAAGAATATTTATCCACTCCCACCGAAATAAATCTTTTACCTTCCATTGAAACAGCATTTTCTAAACGATACTGCAATTACAACGTAGAAGATGCACCGCAACAGAATTTTTACAATCAAATGAATGAAACCCGAGTTCCTAGTAGTAATACTAATGTGATTAACAGTTTGGAGCAATATAGTTATCCGAATAACATATTATATAATCTAGATAATGAAAAAAGCTATATCCTACCAGATACGCCGACTAGTTGCAATGAATTCAACTTTGACAAACACGAACGCAAGATATCAGTGTCAGAATCTATCGAGAGTGACGTACAAAGTTCCACTTACTATGATGAAAATTCTGAATTATTGGATGAAGATGAATTATTTATCAATTTAGATGACTTCGGTTTAACATTGGAAAGAGAGAATGAGGAATTTAGCAATGACAGCAAAGCTACTAATTCAAATGAACGGAAAAGCAATAAAGATAAATCGCAAGGTAATTGTAATTGACATTACTTTTGCAATGTCTAGTGTTAATAATAGTGAAAATACGTTTAACGTTGCCAATTAATAAAATTCAGGAATATATTTTATAATGATGGTTCTAATCTGTCAATATGTTTTCAGGGGAAAGAGTGTGTCTATGGGAGCATTGTTACGAGAAGTATCCGAATCAGAACACTTTGGTGGAACACATCGAGCGAGCACATGTAAACACTTACAAAGGTATTACAAATTACAACTAACTTAATCTTTCTTATTTAAGAACATTACACAACTGGTACCACATTTTGCTTCTGTTAATCGACTGTGCTTGGAATTTGGCTGACACATTCGTTAATTTTGAATTCCATAAAAAAAAGAAAAGAGCAAAGAAAAATATACAATGTATAAGTGGCTTCTCTTGCTGCGCAGATAGTAAAAGCCGATCGAGGGAATGGGCAGTCACTATTTTGATTACTCCTACTTTTATACACCCACTGTCATGCCAAATGACTTTTAGGTTTTGTCACATTACCCTGGCTCTGTCTACCCCGTGAGGGGTAAAGAGTGAACTACGTATCAATGTGTATGTTATTGTTCATCAGGCGATGAGTTCAGCTGCCTCTGGCGAGACTGCGCGCGCGCAAGGCGGCCGTTCAACGCGCGCTACAAACTGCTGATACACATGAGGGTACATTCTGGACACAAACCTAACCGCTGCCATGTAAGTTCAGATAATTTGAATGTTGTATTAGGTTACCAAGTGGATCATGATCAACGTATATTTAGTACTACAGAAACTCATTCGTTTAAATAGATCACCAGAAACACATAAATAAAATTCAAATGAGAAAAACAAGTAATGCTATAATCCTATTAAAAAAAAACATTTTCCAACTAACTAATCTCCCATACCTTCCAGCACCCAGGTTGCGGCAAAGCCTTCTCCCGTCTGGAGAATCTGAAGATCCACGTGCGTTCCCACACAGGAGAGCGACCGTACGCCTGTCCGGCCCCGCATTGCCGGAAAGCCTTCTCCAACTCTTCGGACCGAGCTAAGCATCAGCGGACGCACTTCAACGCTGTAAGTTAGCCTCGCTGTAATTCGTCGTTGGCGTAACTGTAAGATTTGCGGTCCGTGGAAAATTCATCAGATGGTAGTACATCGTCAATATAAAGAAGTGCATTATCGTCCCTTCCGTGCTCTAGGCCAAGCCAGTTCAGGAGCTGTTGACCGCGTGGCATTTTGTCAGTCCTGCCACTCTGTAGTTACGGCACTGCAATTCGTAGCTGCTTCCTTTCCTAGCTTCAATGAATAAGAGCCGTACCCACTGGGATATCATGTGGGCATGGCCAACTACGTAACTTAGGAACACAAATATTAGATGTTCCAAAACCGTCACTAGGTGTGCTAAGCTGCTACGGCTTGGATACAGTAGCTGGCGACGTGGGTCGTAGCGTCCCAGTGTGTTAGCGCCTGATGGTTATTAGAAGTTTTAACATGAAGCGATTGCCTTCCGTGAAGCCACTTCTACTCTCATGGCCTTAAATATGTTCACGCGGTTAGTCTTTTACTACACAAATAATAATGTCACCATTCAGTGCCTTTTGCTTCTGTGGATTTTTACTTCGCATCCCTGGTTAATTCGCAGTTCCGAACAGAAGCTCACACTTTCATTTGTTTTCCAGAGGCCCTATGCCTGCGGAGCAACTGGCTGCGGCAAGCGCTACACAGACCCCTCATCCCTCAGAAAGCACGTGAAGTCCCATCCTCACATTACCAGTGTACCACGCACCTGTCTCCCCCCGCGTCCCCCGCGCCGGCCAGACCACGAACAGCTGGTGCCAAGCTCACCAGCTAAACTGGCTACGTTGCGATGCATCAGGGATAAGCTGACTGTGCCAAGGTTGCAGAGGCTGTAGTATTAGTTGATGATATGGTTATGGTCTCTGAAAACGGGAAAAGGAAGTACTGAAGCTGAAGTCATGGTAGAAGAAAAGGAATTGGCTATGAGCCACCCTGATTGGCGTGACTGGAAGGGCAATATGTATTTTCGTAAAGGGAGAAGAAGGATGCAAGTTGTAAATGACATTCAAAAGCGAGAGTTGCGCTAGTTTGGTCGTAGAACTAACGTAATCACTAATCAGCAATATGGGATGGTAACAGAATCATCGGAAGAAATAGAAATTGGATCTGCTGATGATTTAGTGAGTCTCTGAAAGGATAGATGCTCCACAAAGCTCCATCCTTGGATTTCCCTAGTTGCTTATTATGCGCATGTCGTTGATACTCCGTAGATTCCTTCGAATACTATTTAGGCATGATGAAGTTTTTGTTTTTGCAGCGATTAAGTAGATGCTGTTATGTGTATAATGTTACGTAGAGACAGTTTGAATACAAAATGAGTACAAATCTAGAACCTGGTGAATTTGGTAAAGTTGGGAACGGTAAAATTGGGGACTCTTTTAGAGTCTAGTTGAGTTGCTATGTGTTTTCATTCTGTTGTAAAATTGTTGAATTTCTAAATAAAAATCAACGCTGCTTAATAGCTTATCTGAATTTTAAAATATCTGGTTTGCTCATTGGAATATGAATAGTGCTCATTAATAAAGACTGTAGTTATAAGTTAAACGTAAATTCCATTAAATTACTAGAGTTATTTCTGTTGTTCCTTTGTTTTTAAAACAAAAGATCTCTTTGTCATTTTACTAGAAATATTTTAGATCTTAGGGGCCAAAGTTTAAAATGTTTTAAGTATTAGTGTAATATTGCGTTTTCCATTTGAAGAAAAAATATATTGCATTTATCTATTACCTTGACTAAGTACGTCAGAACTAAGTTATGGGTATATGTATATAAACTGTAGGTTACTTTTTGAGATGTCAATCCAATGTTTGTAAGTTTTGTAGATATTTATTTTATTCGTTGGCGATTATTAATAATAATTCGTTGACCATCTCTCTTTTATAAAAACTCTACATTTTACATTTACACTGTGGCGTCCTGTCTGTATCAAATTATCAAATACGTTAAAAAATTGTACATCTGATATTAAAAAAAAAGTGATACGTACACGCTCTTTATGAAATTTACAAATAATTTATATAAAATCCGGGCAGTTGTAATTTTTTGAGTAATGAACTCAAGACATGTTTATTTCATGAGTTCATTATAAAGACATTAAAAAAATGATTGTTCTTACTTATTCTTTGTACGTAATCTAAATCTTAGATTCTTGTTATTTTATTGATGACAGTATTTTAATTATTGTTACTTTATGTAATACTCCATTAAACAACACCTATATTTGCTCAAATAATTGTAAAAATAAACAATTTTTAGATTATCTAAGGTAGTTAAAATATTGTACAAATATGAGAATTAGAATGCTTTCCAAAGAATCTCGCGAGTTTTTAAAAAATAAGTATTTTTCCATTTTAAGATCTCCAGATGACTTGTTATTTTTAAGTATTTTTTTAAAATAATAATGTATTGCGGTAGTTGCTACCTTTACGCTCATTTTAGACATATTAAAATGTTTTAAATATATTTTAGTTGCATTTAATGTTTTGTTTTAATTTTACCTACCATGCTATGGAAAAAGGGTTGTGGGATAATATAGTAATACTATCCTACTAATCCTACTAATATTATAAACGCGAAAGTTTGTAAGTATGGATGGATATGGATAGATGGATGTTTGTTACTCTTTCACGTAAAAACTACAGAATGGATTTAGGTAAGATTTGGAATGGAGATATTTCTTATCCCCGGAAAATTGCATAGTTACCGTGGGATAGCGAATACCTAATTTTAGCAGACGAAGTCGCGGCCAGCAGCTAGTAACATTATAAATGAGACATTTTGAGAGTATCTGTATGGTTGTTACTCTTTCATGCGGAAACGGTAGAAAAGAGCTGGATGAAATTTAGCACAGAGATAGATTATAGTCTAGAATATAACATAGCAAACATTTTATCCCGGAAAATAGCGTAGTTTCCGCGGAATAGCGATAAACAATCACTACAGATCGCGGGCATTAGCTAGTTCCCAAATAACTCTTAGACATCTTGCATAGATACTTGTCTAACCTTATACAAGCTCGTCAAAACATTACGTAGGTATAACACGCGCCTGGCTAAGGGTTGGGGGTCGAACGTGGACCCTCGCGATATCCAGTTGCGTGCGAGACCTTTGCGCCTGCGCCACAATGTTGCTGACACGACGCTAAAAGATGTTCATGATTGCATGGACGGTTTGTTTGTCTGTGTAACGTGGGGAACTCGTGCAAGGGCTACTACCACCGTCTTACTCGCAAATCCTGCCGCCAAGCAGCAATGCTTACACTGCATGTTCCGACGTGGAGAGTAAGACAACCGGTTAAATTACTGGCACAAGAGGTATTTGTTTAGGCTGTCAACACATCTGCCCTCTAGTGGTGTGGGTGTCCATGGGTTTTGTTGCTCGCTTACCAACAGGTGCCATTGCTCATTCGGTTGGGGGAGACAAGTTCTCGAGTGGTAACCAGGAACCGGAAGACGCAGTGTTGGCAGGCCTCCCACTAGGTGGACCGATGACATCGTGAAAGCTGCGGGTAGATGCAGGTGGCGAGTTATCGTTCATGATGTTTTTTTTTTATATGAATATGAAGGCAAACGAGCAAGTGGGTCACCTGATGGTAAGTGATCACCACTGCCCATAGACACCCGCAACCCCGGAGGGATTGCAGATATGTTGCCAACCTAGAAGACTAAGATGAAATGCCTCTTGTGCCCGTAATTTCCCCGGCTGACTTACTCTCCACACCGGAACACAGCAGTGCAAGCACTGCTACTTAGCGGCAGGATTAGCGAGTAAGATGGTGGTAGCGATCCGGACGGACCTTGCACAAGGCCCTACCACCCGCAAATGTGCTAAGGGGGAGGCCTTTGTTCAACAGTGGACGTCTTCGGTTCGGGCTGATGATGATGATGAAGTCAGAAATCCTGAAAAACATTTACAGGAACCCAACCGCCTGCTGGAGTGCTGAAATGACAGTTTTTGGGCCAATTGCTGGTGAGTAGGTATGATCGGCAAACTCCGAATTTCTCCCTTCAGAGACCGCCCAGTCTGGCAACTATTTCAAAAATCTGACAATTGGCATTTCGATTGTCAATTGTCACTGAATATTGTAGAATGGTTAAATAGTAGTCTGATTCATACGGACGACAAGATGACAAAACAAGATGCGAGCGGGCATCGCCGCGGGCCTAAGCCCTAACTTAACCTTACAGACTCAGTCAGATTATCAGTAGTCAGGTCAAATCAGGAACACGTGTAAGTCTGTATATAAACTGAAGTGCTACATCGGAAAAGGCAGAAGTCTTCTTCTCGTAGAAAGTGGAACATCAAACAGTACCCCGGAAAGTGTTCCATCATGAAACTTTTGGTATTGGCGGCTTTTGTCGGTGAGTACCTTTGCTTGTTGCGGATAAAAAAAAAATTATGTATGTGCGTTTGCGAAGTGTGTATGATAAACGATGTAAAAATATTTCCCTCTTCTTCGTAAACGCTCTGAGGCTTCTGCTAACTAAGCAATCGTTTGTCCTTATCTGTAAAAGGTAAATGTCAAAGTGACAGATAAGGACAAACTATTGCTAAGTTAGCTAAGCCTACAGAGCGTTTATGAATACAGAGGGTTTAAGTTTGAAAATAGCAGTTTCAAATAAATAAATTTTAGTAAGTATTTTACATGTGAAAATGCCAAATGTTGCCATAATTATCAGATTACTTAAATTTGCGTTTATTTGAACCTGATTTCTTTATGATAAAAACTTTTTTCTAATTTGTGTGAATCAATTGTTCGAGTAATATTACGTAGGTACATACCTAGGTACTTATTTCATGCTGTAATCTTAAAAGCGAAATAAAATTTCATGCTGATTGCGAAAGTTACTAATATTTAAGTGTTTTTATATGAAAAAAATCCTCAGACAAAATCTCTTAATCTATACGTACTTAAATTAATGTTTTTATGTGCACATTTTGATTGCTAATTTAACAGATGCGTGTATAGATTGCGTCAATTGCGATATTTATTTTATATTTTTCTGTGCTCAATTGCGAAATAAATTATTTTTTAATAATTATTCGTGATCTTGTTAGTTGACAGATTGTTGGAAACTGGTGAAGCAAATTTAAGTGAAAGGTAGATAAAAAAATAAATTATAGTAGTACCCTGCTAGTTCCGTAGCTTTAGTTCTCGTTTTTAACCGACTTCTAACAGGGAGGTTTAATTTGTCGGAATCTTAAAAAAATAAGGTGTCTAAAAGGCGACACTAAATTGAATTCAACGTAAATAGACACTGATTCATTGACACAAACTAGTGTATCTGTGCCTTTAAGATCTATAAATTAGTACTAGTACCACTTACTTACCGAGGAATATAAAATTAAGTGAATCATAATGACACGGCTTAATTTACATTTTAACAAAAGGTACCTAATTGTCAATTATTTTATCGCATTTTTTTTAACAATTCCAGCGGCCGTCGCCTCCATTAGGGTCGGCACCAACACCGCCGAGAACCAATGGCCCTGGCAGGCCGGCAAGCTTTACCGCTACGATGTGCAGACCAACACCCTCGCCCACCTCGACCAGGGCTCCACCACCGGAGCAGCCTTCCAGGCTCGCTTCATCCTCCGAGCCCTAGCCCCCGGCCACCTCCAGGCCAAGCTAGAGAACTCTAAACACGCACAGATCCACCAAGACTTACCCAACACCTGGTCTATCCCAGATGACATCAAATACGAAGATGTCAAGAATCTGGATCTGCCCTTCGAAATCTATCTCGAAGGAGGCCGCGTTAAGTCCCTCAAGCTTCCTTCAACGCTCTCTCTTTCTAATGAGAACTTGCTGAAGGGTCTCATCAGCGCCCTGCAAGTAGATTTGTCTACTCACAGAAACGAACACACCGCGCATGACACCCACGACCACGTCATACAGCAGGGTCAGTTCAGAAAGATGGAAACGGACGTCACTGGTGACTGCGAGACTCTATACACCGTGGTGCCGGTCGCTTCGGAATGGCGACGAGAACTCCCGAAGTTCGCCTTAGAAGAAGAGCCCTTTGAAGTAAGCAAGACCAGAGACTACAAACACTGCCATCACAGAGTTGCGTACCACTTCGGTGTACCTGAAAGCGCTAAATGGACCGGCACGACCAAGCACCCTGACGAAGTGCAGTTCATGAAGCGTAAGACTGACTCGCGTATCCTCGTTGGCAAGCAGGGCATCATTTACAAAGCTGAGTCCACCAGCACGGTCAACGTAGGAGTCCATCTCTACGGTAAACAGAAAGCTCACGTACGCAGTAACGTCAAACTAACGCTGGTTTCATACGAAGAGGACAAAGAAGCCGTATGGCAGATGCCTGAGGGTTCTCGTACCGTACTGAACCTGTTGTACGCTCTGAGGGCCAAACAAGTGATTATCAAGGATTCTTCTTCCTCCTCATCCTCTTCGGAATCTCATGAGCACCACCATCCCGAGATGCAGCCGGAGCACCAGAGCGCAGAAAGCGAGGAGACCGGCAGAGTGCGTCGTTCCCTGAAAATGCCCAAGAAGATCGTTTCCATCAACAAGATTGTTATCAAGAAGCGTAGTGATGACAGCTCCAGCTCATCCAGCTCTGAGTCAAACTCTGCGTACATCAACGACGACGTGCCTCTTATTAACGAGCCTGCGTACGCTGCCTTGTACATGAGCGCCCAGCCCCATGTTGACAAAAAGCAGAACCCGATGAACGCTCAAAAACTCGTCCAAGAGCTTGCTCAGCAATTACAGAACACCAACAACTTGCCTAAGGGCGATTTCCTCTCCAAATTCAACATACTTGTCCGCGTGATTGCAGCTATGAACTGGGAACAACTAAGCAAGACCAGCCGCAGCATCGAAATTGCGAAGTCCTCGAACAACAACATGAAACTCGACATGTGGATGATCTACCGCGACGCGGTCGTTCAGGCTGGCACCATGCCTGCATTCCAGCAGATCAAGAGTTGGATTCAAACCAAGAAGATTATCGGAGAAGAGGCTGCCCAAGTCATCGCCTCTCTGCCTGCTACGTTGCGTTACCCGACAAAGGAAGTTATGATCCAGTTCTTTAAACTGGCGATGAGCCCTGAGGTCCAAGAGCAGAAGTACTTGAATTCTTCGGCTTTAATTGCTGCTACTAGGCTCGTCAACATGGGCCAGGTCAACAACGGCACCGCTCACTCCTACTATCCCACTCACATGTACGGCCGTCTCGCTAACAAGTACGACCACTTCGTCCTTGAAGAAATCCTACCCCGTCTTAGCCAGGAGTTGCAGAAGGCTATCGAACATGCAGACAACCACAAAGCTCTGATCTACGTTAAGGCCATCGGTCATCTGGGTCATCGTAGCGTCATGGATGTGTTTGCTCCTTACCTGGAAGGCAAAGTCCAAGTTTCGACTTACCTGCGCGCCTCAATGGTCGAAATTCTGCAGTTGTTGGCTTACCAGAAGGATCACTACGCCCGTGCTGTGCTGTACAGCATCTTAAGGAATACCGCTGAGCCTTACGAGGTCCGTGTTCTGGCTGCCCAAGGTGTGTTTGTGAGCGAGCCCACCGGAGCTATGATGCACGCGATGGCTGAAATGACCCACAAGGACCCCAGCCTGCACGTGCGCGCTGCTCTCAAGGCTGGCATCGAGACCTCTGCTAAGCTTACCAGCCCACGCTTCTACAAACTGTAAGTACCTCACAATCAATTTAAATATAACGTCTATCACTTCGGCCCTAAATTAACTTTACTTATCTTCATCACAGTCTACTTCAACAAACTCAGCATAGTAGAAAGCATAAACTGACAAATGCTATTTCAGATCTATTACTTATCCATGTTTTTTGTTATCAGGGCCAGAACCGCTCAAGCCGCTGTGCCTACTTTGACCAAGGACGACTTTGGCAGCCTTAAATGGGGCCAGAAATTCAGTGAATCCTTGAATGAGGACTACGTTCTTGACATCTTCAACGTCCTGTCCTACGTTAGCAGTGAAGATTCTCTCTTCCCTAAGAACCTGAAATACTCATGGATGAGCAAAACAGCTGCGTGGAACAAAATGAACACCGTAGGTTTCGATATTAGACGCTCATGCTTTCGATAACTCTATTTGGCTATTATATAACTTAATAATTATGTAATTTGGGAAGGGTTATTGAGGTGACCACACTTATTTATTTGCAGATCTCTGCTTCCTTCTCAAACTACGGCCAATTTATGGATCAGCTGTTGCAAAAGATGAACATTCTCAAGCACAAGGTGACCAAGAGCTCTACTGAACACAAGTTCTCCGCCGACAACATCGCTAACATCTTCAACTTCAAGCGCGAAGCTCAGAAACCGATGGAAGCCTCCTTCTACATCGATTTCATGAACCAACAGCGATACTTCAGTCTCACGCAAGAAGACATGGATCAACTGCCAGCAGTCCTCGGACAGTTCATGGCTAATCTCGGCAAGGGAATCGAGCACCATTACACCAAAGTTATCAACCAGGCTCAGGTTACTATCATGTTCCCCGTTGCTTCTGGTATGCCGTTCGTCTACCAATACAAGGAACCGACTGTAATCCACATCCAGAGCAAGACCAAGGGACAAATCAACTTACCAGCGATCGAGAACCCTCAATACTCTTCTTCCATGGAGCAAGAAATTCAGTTTACTTACGCCAGGAACATTGAAGGCAAAGTCGGTTTCTTTGACACTCTTGGGAACCAGTTCGCTAGTGCTGGTCTTGTCAGCAAGTACCAGGTCAACATCCCTGTCAAGTCCCAAGTCCAGGCCAAGCAGGGTGAGGTCAAGATTCGTCTGGAACCCCTCCACCCTGAACAGGACACGACAATCCTTTACTACAGCGTGTGGCCCTACACAGCTAACCAGAAAATCGATACGCTTACCCCAGTGTCTCTTGACCCCACCACCAAAGTGATTATCCGTAAAAACAAGGTGGTATCCGTTGATACCAAGTTCGGCCAGGTCACTGGCACTACATTCCAGCTCCAAGGTTACTCCTACTCGAATGACTACCAGACCTTCGGCAGCATGCACCGCGGCATTAACATGTTTGGGGACATTGCGTTCGGGCTCGCCCAGAAAGACATGGCGATGACACACTTCAGCTTCAGATACCTTGGAAAGCAGTCGCAAAACAAGGCCATTGCTATCACTGCTGCGTACGGTAAGCATTTTGATTGGTATCACAGTACTTGAGGGTGGTAGAGCCTTGAACACTATCCAATTTGTAAATCCCAGCTGCAGTGCTGGCGCTGCTGTGTTCCAGCGCAGAGAGTAAGGCACCTTGTGAAGTTACTGGTTCATGAGGTATTCTGTGCCTTTTAGGCTGGCAACGCATCTGCAACTCATTGGCGTCGTTGTTGTCCGTGGATGATGGTCACTTACCATCAGCTGATAAGCTTGCTCGTATGTCAACTTACGAGTATATATATCTTAAAAAAGTGAATCACCTTTCCTAGCGCCAAATAAAAGAACTTTTCTGATAGTTCACATATATACATTTTCGTTATTGTATGTGTCTCTAACGCAGGAATTAAAATCTTGAAATATGTTTCTTCTTGCAGACACTCTGTACAACCAGAAACAAGCTGAGTCACCTGTGGAAGCCGCTGAGATTCCCGACATTGCGCCCAACAGCGTGACCCGCCGCCAGGAGATTGTAAAACGCGCCGTGTCCGGCATCGACACAGCCAGAGCCCGCGTCATTGACCTAAGTGCCGTCTTTGAGGGCCCCCAGAAGGCCGAATACGCCATCACTTTTGCCATCGGTGACAGCAAAATTGACCCTAAGATTAGATACGCTTTCTTCGCTGCTAGAAACTCCGAAAAGTTGGGTAATACCCAACTCAACTCCGTCGGCAGCTTGAAAATGCCTTCCATTACCGCTCTGAACTTCCTCTATGCTCTTAAGAAAGAGCTCAAGTCTAGTTTCGAAGGTGATTTCAACCTTGGTCAGAACAATGGTCAATTCCAAGTTAAAGTGTCAGGAGAGCGCACCGTCAAATACATTGAAAACTTGCTGACGACCCCACATGGCAAGCAGTGTCTGAAGGAAATAGAAAGCAACAATTTATACCAGGATTCGTGCAGAATGATGATCGTCAGAGCGCACGCCCCTAACCACATCAAGGCGTTAGTTACTTACAAGAACTTAAGCCCTGTCGTCAAAAACGTGACTTACCAAGCATACCAGGCGTTCACGAAACTAGGCTTCTGGTATGCTGACTTCAACCCCTTCCATCCCATTGGTCAAGGCAAACTCGAAATCGATGCTGATATGTCCTACGAGGATGACTACTTGAATTTGGAAGTCCTCTCCTACATAGGGCAGTTGAAGATGAAGCGTGTTCCTATTCCGAAATTCAGCGCCGTAGTCATGTCTGCCTACAACCCCTGGAACGTTTACGAGCGCCTTCTTAACCGTTTTACTCAGCAACAGTTTGTGCGTAAGTATCGCTACCAAATCTACACCATGTCTATTTATTTAACCAAACTTCTACTAATACAAGTAAATGACCAAAAAACTTTTACCTTGCTCCGCTACTCACGTTTTTTGTTAATTGAAATGGGCCTCCTCGAAGTAACGCCTGATCCAATTAAACATTCTAATTTACACAATCTATTCCAGCTTTCTGCGCGGTTGACGGCACCAAGATCAGGACTTTCAGCAACCGCACTTACGACTACACCCTCAACCCCACGTGGCACGTGGTGATGCATGATGATGCCCAATACGCTGGCCAGCACGGCTACAGGCACGAGCAGCTCGTCATCATGGCGAGACAGCCCGCTGAAAAGCAGAAGGAAATGTACCTTTCCTACAAGTGAGTACAAAAGAACTGGCATATCTACTTAAGAGTACAAGGAGTAGGATCTCCCCGTTTAGTTGCAACTGGAATAGAAACCTCGTGGTATTTGCTTTAAAACGCTTGTTGAGCCTCGAGAATATTACAAAATTGAAGCCAATCGGGGAGCTTAGTACCTCTTCTTGCCATTAATGAAAAATAAAGACTGGGTCTTCAGCGTTAGCAAAATGATTCTCACTTGACAATGATGATTCTTATGAGCTATTTTTATATTACAGATCCGATACCGGCAAGGACCTAGAAATCCTAGTTGAACTGGTAGCCAACAAACCCACCGTTAAGTTGCAGACCAACGGCAAGAAGGTCTCCGAAGGTGAACTGACAATGTACTGGGATGAGGTTAAGGACGCCCCTCTCCTTCAATACTACATGCTGGACGACAGCGCTCTGATGCTTCTGATTGGCGAAGACCGTCTCCGCGTTATGTACGATGGCATGAGAGTCGTTGTATTCGCCAAGGACAACCGTAACAATATCAGAGGTATCTGCGGGCGCATGAGTGGTGAACCCCGCGACGACTACATGACCCCTTACGGCCTTGTTGACATGCCTCAGCTGTACGGTGCTTCCTACGCTCTCAACGTCGACGCCGAGCCCAGCATCCAAGTTCTGCAGTCTGATTTGAAAAAGTACGTGTACCAACCTAAGTACCAGTACACCGCAATCTTACGCTCGGATGACCAGTGGAAGCAGTCCATGCATTCTTCCGAGGAGCACTCAGACTCGTCTGACAACGTATACAGGGCCCGAAGCTACCTGAAACAGCAGGGCGTTTGCCAGTTGCACCTACAGGTTCAGTACTATGAGAACCAAAACGAGATCTGCATATCCACCACCCAAGTACCCGGATGCCAGTCGCATTGCAGAGGACAGAACTACCACATCCAACCAGTCGATGTTGTCTGTGGATCCAAGCTTGACAAGCAATTCCAGGAGTACAGGAATGAAATTCAAAAGGGAGGAAACCCTCAGGTGACTGGAGAGCCACAGACTAGGCAATATAGAGTACCTAGTTCTTGCCAGGCGTAGAAAATATGAAGAAAGACTTTTATAGATTTGGCGCGATAATGGATTATGATTCAATGCATGTTATTTTATTTATATAAAACATTTGGCTCGATATTTATGTTTATTTCGAAATTTATTTTCATATATATGTAGTATCTTTAATATTTATGTATTTATTGTGATTAATTTAGTATTATTATGTATAAATATATATGAAATGTATATATTAGCAAGCAAATATAAAAATGACAAAAAAAACGTATACTTATTCGACTACTATTCTACTACTAGCGCCATCTATACCTACAGTGTAACAATTTCTTATCGAAAGCTCGTCAAGTGGTACGACGCGAAGTCTATGAGTCTGAAGCAAGTTTTGACAGTTGTCCTATAGATGTCACTTGATTTTAGTTTTGCTAAACAAACGGGGACGGGGGCTGCCATGCTTTGCAGCACACGTGAAGTTTATGTTATTTGCGAGGCAAATAAATTGTTCTGTTCACGAAAAAGCTCTTTTATCAATCCAATACCGTTTTGGTAATACAAACAATCATCTCTAGTCTATGTATTATCGTTCCACTGTTGGTCACAAAAAACAGGTTGGTAATATTTTTGAACCACCTTTAAAGTTAACAATTTATTCTTATTTGCTATTTATAAATAGTTGTCACTTTAAATACACTTTCAGTGATAAATTCAAGTACGTAAGTGCTAAATGTCTAACTATTGTTATTACTATTGTTATGAATTTATGATCAAGTCGAAAACTCATACTTAGTTACCTAATACACTTTTAAAGAATTTCAAGAGCTTACCTGTTACAGTTTAAAAGGTTGAGCCCTATGAAGGACGGACTGACAGGCAGACGGACAATAGAGGTAAACGTAAACTTCTGGTTACTAGAGTGTTATCCCGTGGAGCACCTTTAAGGCACAGAACCAATTGCAACATGTATGACTGATCAGCGCTTGAGAACTGCTTTGAGGTTTTGGTTAAAATTTCCCGAAACGGGACGAAGCCGTGGGAGTTAGCTAACAACAATCTTGTTCTCGGAATTTATTTTTATTAACCTGGCAACAAAAGAAATGCCGCACAAGCAATGAAGTCCGCAATGTATAGGTATAGTCCGCGTAGCAACGAAATTGGCTGACCTGACAGACCGGCAGTCAGCTGTTACATTTCACTCGACGTATAATTGCGATAGCCGCTTTGCGATTTACGTTGTAATGTTACTACTAAAACGTACCTTTCATTTTATTACGTTACTTTTGATTCATAAATTGTGTTTATTACCTGGCAGTGACTTGTTATAAAATTTCAAGAATCTCGGAACTATCGAGCTCGGACCTGTCAAAGTGTGATTTTGGAATCACGCAACCTGGGTTTGAATTTAGAATTCGAGATGTTATAACGTAAGTACGCATTTATATTCAAACTTTTTGGTTCCTTATTGTTACGATGTCTTTTTAACTTCGTTTTTATAGGCGGGGCAGTCGCTAGTGTCCTCGCCATTCACAGTATTACTAGGTACTTACTGTTTTAATTCGGCTATGGGTCGTCGTCGACCACCTACACTTTGTCCACCTGGTTTTAAGGGCGGAGCCCCTTTTTCTAGGTATTTTGCCCTTCGAGCAAATGAAAATACCTAACTAACCTAACATAACTATTTTTGTATTCAAATAATAATCAGGATTCGAAATAATGGCAGTATGTTTTCCGGGTGGAAATTATGTGGACCACGACTCAAGCCTTTTTTAGTTTGATACTAGATTGATTACCTACCTATTTATTGATTAATTAATTTAATTAATTGTCTCAAAGTAAATTAATAAATAATTATTTAACATTTGCTAAACTATACTATACTATACTATACCAATTGGCAATAATAAATCATCATAAATAACATGTTATAATAATATGTTAGTAGGGATGTCTCCGGAACGAACTCTAAAAGCAGAGACTTACTTTTCTAGCAAGCCCGGCAGAGTTGAACCAAGGTGTCCACAAGGTAGCTTGGATAGTTCTGTACCAGATTCCTTCACCCCTTGTAACACTGATCCCAATATTTATAAGATGATGAAATGAGGTGATAATGACTGAAGGTATTGCAACGTTTCTTGCAATGTTCTGATGGAAAATGTATTGTGCAAGTAACTTGAGACCGCTGACTGGCCTAAATTGTGCGTATCAGTCCCAGATTTAAGGCTTCTGTACCATAATTAATGATAATGAATTCAATTAAATATTAAAATGCACCGAGTAAACATCAAAGCGTATTTTTGACATAGACAGCCATTTAGCATGAAATGTAGAGATGTAACTAAGTCATATTACTTGTCATGTTTATGAACATAAAACTTTGAAGTCGGACTAAAATTACCTCTAATAATATCTAAATTTTCATGCCATATTTCAAGTAAGTTTAATTCTAAGCAATTAGCTTTTATTTTAATCCATGTTACTTCTGATCAAAGCTTATTTACTTTTAATGAGTAATTAATCTTTAAGTACAGAAATCATTATATATAAGAAACTTAGATTTTGAAAGTGAGTTACCTAATTTGGTTCTGACAATTGTAGTGCCCTCTGACAATACAAACAGAAACTACTGAAAAAATTGTCTGAGAAAGGCTGGAAAGGATAATAGAATCCTGAGATAAATGTCATAGCAAAGATTCTTTACTGCACATTGCACGGTTAAAATGCCTTTAATGTACCGGATTTAGCACCAATTTATTTTTGTAGTATTAGTTCAAAAAATAGTCTAGGTTTGTTCCGCTGAAAACAGACTAGGTAGATACCTCTTTGCAGTGGCG
This sequence comes from Pandemis cinnamomeana, assembly GCA_932294345.1. Lineage (NCBI taxonomy): Eukaryota > Metazoa > Arthropoda > Insecta > Lepidoptera > Tortricidae > Pandemis > Pandemis cinnamomeana. Next base: position 7,872,837 of record OW028726.1, on the reverse strand, counting down.
TAGCTACCTAGGGACTAGGCGGGGCAGTGCCCCGGGGCCCTCAAGCTCAGAGGGCCCTCGAATCCTTACCAGAAAATCTTGATCGAACTATTATTATTAAAACGTAACCAGTTTAGATAGTAGTGGGGCCCCATTTTTTTATTTGCACCAGGGCCCTTGGTTACCTAGCTACGCCACTGCCTCTTTGTTATGTTAAATAATCAATTTATTTAACATAGACTGATGCAGTGGCGGATTTACAAATTTTCAAGGTATAGGCTGAATAGTGTTTTCATGCTAAAAAAAAAAGCTTGTGCCCCAAATTTGCCGCCCCCAAAATCTGCCGCCCTAGGCTCGAGCCTACTCAGCCTTCTGGTAAATCCGCCACTGGACTGATGAAATCATGAAACCATAGTTACTAAATCATCAGCGACTCAGGGTTTTCTACACAGACATTTTGCAACTAGACAAACGTCCAAATCAAATAATGGTTATCCTGTTTATCCTGTTTTTCATCATTTCAGGTTGTTCTGTGTCCATTCCCGCAATCCTGAAGACGTCCAGCCCCGATCCAAGCTCCATTCCTACTTCTATCTATGAGTAAAAGTTATAATTGTCTGCGGTTGTTCTTATTTAAATAATATGTCTGTATAACTTCGGTTTGCTTTAGCCTTGGCCTATTTGACAATCTAAATAAACATCCTACCGCCAAGCAGCAGTGCTTACGTTGCTGTTTCGGTGTGAAAAGTAAGAAGGTGCATTTGGTCTCAAGTGTGCAAATAATCAAACACATAGGTTGCTAAATGCATAAGTATTAGTAAATGCTTTATTATACAAAAATAAAAAAACAAACGATAAGATAGTATATCTTCCTACGTACATAGGCGAACTTATCCCTATAAGGGATCTCCACCAGATCCCTATTACGCGCGGGTCGCATGGTTTTTTTTTTTTTTTTTTTTTTTTTTATTACGAACTGACCAGTGATTGACCTCTACCTCACTTGGTGGAAGGTGCAGATGAGGCCAAAGGTGTAACTCACTGGTTCAGTAATAGCCTATTCACTCACTTCACTATGGTCGGGTAAAAAGAGCAGTAACTTAACCTCTAGTTCAAGTTCCACCGAAATGCGTCAAGTTGCGTAACTACTGCGTCAGCGACGAGCCTCCGCGCGGCGCGCTGTGATTGGTCGGACGCGACCTCCGTCACGTAGGCCTGCGCCCGCGCAATCTGTGTACTTTGGCGTGAGAGTAACCTTGGCTATAGAAATGGCAAGATTTCTGACAGTGTGGAGAGTAAGACAGCTGGTGAAATTACTGGCACAAGATATACTCTGTCCCTCTAGGCCGGCAACGCATCTGCAATCCACTAGTAGTGCGGATGTCCATGGGTGGTGGTGCTCGCTTGCCATCAGGTGACCCACTTGCTCGTTTGCCTTCTTTGTTGTATAAAAAAATCTTGCGGAATATGATACAATACAATGTCGTAGGTTAGAGTAGAGATGTACTTGTGGCCTGAAAATTGTGATCATGAATAATTAATTTATTCGGTACAATTACATATTGTAAACAACAACATAGCAAAACAAATCATACTGAGAAAACGATTATTGACCATTTTCAAAATTTTAAAATTCCGGTTTTATTGCATATTTTCGCAAAATGTTGTGAAATTCAGACAGAAGATACCTTTTGATTTAGTAGATTATTACCTACTGATCAAAACAGATAAGTCATATTAATTTTTCTTCGAGCGATCGGCTTTTGTTGTCACGACATATTCGCAAACGCCAAAAATATGTATAGGTACCCAAGCAAGACGAGCATTCTATAGTTGTCCTGAGAACATATAATTAGAATATTTTATCCAATAAAAAAGAGTTTCGGTGATGTGAAGCAAGTCGAGAAGTTATAGTTTATAACAAATCCAGTGCCATAACTTTATGTTTCAAAATGGTTTATGCATTTGAAAGCAATGTTTAAAATAAATCCTTGACCTTCTATTTTGTTCAAAAACTCGTTTGAAATGTCACACCTTATTATACTGAAACGCCGTGGCTTTTAAAGGTTAAGTAAAAATATTGTTTTTCTGGTTAAATAAAATTCAAAAGATAAATCATTGACTCTTATCAACTTATCCTTATTCATAATAAAATACAGACCTGTTACAGTCAAATGTATGTTTTGTTTTGTTTGTCTGGCGAATGCAAATATCAAAATGACAAATATAAGTACCTACAGGGTTTAACAAATACCCAAGCGATAACTCACTTATAGTTATGATGTACAGGGGGGTTACCATGAGACTATGACGTCTTAATGTGATTCAATTCCGATTCAGTTTAGGTGCGCTCGCTGTCAGATCCATACTAAAAATGACAGCTAAAACCTGAACTGAGTCGGAATGGGGGCTATCGCGTGTGAATATGCCACTAGAGGCGCTAGTGTCGCGTGAGGTCCAATAACTTTTCACTGATTTTGGCGGCTTCGTGAAAAGTGATCTTCGTGAAATTATCGCAAATACCTATGGATAATTTGGCGATGAATGTAAACGCTTTAAAAGCGGATTTAAGAAAAAGGGGCGCAAAAATAAGCGCCCTTGTAATTAATAAACTTAATGAGATTCAAGATTTAAAACTTTGTTTCGGCGCCGATCTTATAAAGTTGCCTTTGACAGCTATACCTCTGGACCTTAGTCAACAGTGGCGCCAACTGGTGAGCAAAAAAACGATAGTCCCCATTAAATCGCATTAAAGACTTCATGGTCCTAAAATAAACATCCTGTTAGCCATAATTGGGAAATCTTAAAATACAGAAGGGTGTTCTGTCAAAGTACTTACCTCAATGAACTGCAGAAGGATTTAGCATTAATTTTAACACAGTGCACACATGTATGACAATCCCACACCCTTTTAGGGTGCCGCTGTATCGCAAGTCATTAAATTAGTTCTAACAAACGTGACGGGTTGCTAGCCGCATCGCCTATATAACATGATTCCTAAAATTTTTGCCCGTTCCCTCGAGGGACACCAAGCTAAACGTAACCTTTAGGTGTTGTTACCTTAGTCATTGTTTACCCCGTAAGGTATATAGGCGTGATTTATGTATGTGTATGTAACAAACAAGGAAGAAGCATCATATTGGCCTACTTGTTAGCGTCGTTTAGCAAAACAAACCTGTTAAACTTACTGCTTGAATTTGATTAATTTCGCTCTCACAGACGTCAGAAGCTTACGTCAGCGACGAAAACTGTTACCAATCTGAGCTCTGCGATACTGTCTTAGATACTACTTTACTTTGGACAGTATTTAATACAATTAGGTTTGTTTATCACCAAATCACTGCTGATTTGATTGTGATTGATTCCGTTTTGATTGCAAACGATAGCGGTACTGTCAAGGATGTTGTTTTCATAATTGTGAGCAATTGGTTGCGATGCGGGGCGCACCTTCACACCATTTGCTATTTAAAACTTGACATTGAACATGTTGGTCAATGTGGGTTTTAATTTGCTTAATTGATTGTATCAGACGATGCGGAGTTTTTATTAGGACAATAAGGTTAAGTGTAAGTTGTCACAAAACAGTCTGAACTCTGAACGCATTCGCGTCAAAATTTAAAATGGCCGATTGACAATTGGCGCTGCCAATTTTTCACTCTAGAGGCTCAGATCAGGATCCTTGGAGTGGTATCCAAGAAGTACTGACCAGGTAAACAATGTTTTAGTGCACATTTCTCCCTTTCTCTCGAACTTTCAAACTCGTACATACATACATACCGTCCGTCACGCCTCTTTCCCACAGAGGTAGGCAGAGACTACTTTGTTCCACTTGCTACGATCCTGACATACTTCTTTCGCTTCATCCACATTCATCAATCTCTTCATACATGCTCGTCGGTTTCGGGTACTCCTGACCTGACCTTTTTCCAAAACGTCTCCTATTTGGTCTCGAAACGTCCGTCTAGGCCTTCCCCTCCCAACTTTACCATTCACACTCCCCATATAGATCTGTTTAGTTAGTCTACTTTCATTCATCCGCTCTACGTGACCAAACCAACTAAGCATACTTTTTTCTATCCTGGTCACTATATCCTCTTTCACACCAGCACGTTCCCTTATCACACTATTCCTTATTCTATCTTTCAGTGATACACCTTCCATACTTCTTAACGCTCTCATTTCTACTCAAATTGATTAATTAAGTAAATATGTATGTACGACACTACAATATAAGTGTTTGCTTTATGGTATCTACCTACTTGATTATCAACAAAGGTGTACTTACATGTACTAAATTTCAAGGTAATTATTCATACAGACTATTGGATTGGAAGTACGATTTCATATTTTTTTTATTAAGTACATAATTAAACTTAAGTCACTACATAGGGGCGTTACAAAGACAACTCCATACCTACACTGAAATCGCATAAGTAAATAAGTAATTACTTAACCCTAATGATTTTGTAGTGCATTATCAGTGCCTACATTTTATATCTTCTTAATTCCACTTCAAATCTCGGTAAATCAGTAACATTCAGGTTATCATAAAGCTTATTTTTATCTTTGACTAGCTGTTACCCGCGGCTTCGCCCCCGTACAAGATTTTTTCAAAATATTGTTATATACCTGCTTCTGACAATAATAAACAAAACAAAAAGAATTATCGAAATCGGTCCAGCCGTTCACGCGCGATGCCGCGACCAAGGGAACAGTGGCGTAACTGTAGGGTAGCAAGATGCCACGGGCCCCTAGCTCTACGGGGCCCCGGACTGGCTTGGTTTAGAGCACAGAAGGGACGCTGATGCACTTCTTTATATTGAGGAAGGAGCCCCATCTGACAAATTTGCCACGGGCCCCATACGTTATAGTTATGCCACTGCAAGGGAAATATGGATTCATTTTTATATACATACTAGCTGTTGCCCGCAACTTCGTCTGCATAGAATTCGTTTATCGCTATCCCGCAGGAATTACGCAATTTTCCGGGATAAAAAGTAGCCTATGTGTTATTCCAGACTATAATCTATCTATGTTCTAAATTTCATGCAGATCTGTCCAGCCGTTCTGGCGTGAAAGAGTAACAAACATCCAAACATACTCCCAAACTTTCACATTTATAATATTAGTAGGATATATAGTAGATACTCGATCACTTCTACACTTCGAAGTCTATGTTGACGACATGATAGAAATTTAATGATGAACGATTAAGATTATGTTTTCTTTTCTTCTGGTTTTAAGTTTCAAACACACTTTAAGGTGTAACGGCACGTTGTTTTCTTTCTACTTTCAAGGTTAAATGCCTCTTCAATCAAACTGTGTGTCCACATGATGGAAAAAGCCAGTAACTGTGTACTTTAACTAATCGATCTTGCACGAACATCTGTTGTTAGTAAGCAGTGGCAGTTTCCTAATGAAAAACCAGCCAAGTGCGACATTCGTACAAAGCAGGCAATTATAAAGTTCGGCAAGTGTCAAAGTATACGCTGTCAACTGTATCTATGAGAACTCAGCGTTAGTATAGCCCTGCTCCTAAGCAAAATTTATGCAGACATTTTTAGATTTTCTGATATTTTTAACGTTTGAATCTCTTCCTCCATTTTACTCGCTAAGGTGTTTTGTATGTGTGTATAAAGATTACTTTCAATCAGGTAGACCGCATGATCATTTGCCCCCATCGCATAAAAAAGTGTGGGTGTGTGTTTGAGAAAGAGATTTACCACAGTCATTCAACGCAACATATATAATAAAAATTATAAAGGGGAAAAATTTGATTGTTTGTTTGTTTGTTTGCATTGAATAGGCTCCGAAACTACTGGATCGATTTCAAAAATTCTTTTTCCGTTAGAAAACTACATTATTACTGAGTGACATAGGCCACTTTTTACCGCGGTAAAATACCTTTTCCTACGGGAAAATTAATTTATCGCGGGCGAAGCTGCGGACGGAAGGCTAGTATATAATAAAAACAAACAGACGATACTGATACTATAGCCTAATTTAATCGTTATCGAGTAATTAAACCGTAATAAAAAAAAATACAAATTATTTATGTTGTTTTCAAAATTGCGAACTGTATGACGTCAACTGCAATGGCAGTTTCCCAAGGCTAAAAAATAAACAAAACATAATTTTATGTCAAAAATGCCTTGAATCACTTTGGAAGAGATCCGATACCAAACATAGCTAAGAAACATCGCAAGGAAACTGGCTTTCGAATGAAATAAACCGCATCGAAATTGTTCCATCGGTTTGAGAGCTATGATGCCACAGACTCACGTACACACACACACACACACACACACACACACACACACACACACACACGCACACACACACACACGCACGCACGCACGCACACAGCCATCGACGTCATAAAGCAACCCGCTCGATTTCTCGCACCACTTGAAATAGGTTAGGTACCTAATATACCTAATATTTTCATAGCACTTTTCCCAGTTATTTTGCATAGTGATACGTCATAAAATACAGAAACGACCGAACATTCATTGTATGTTATATTATTGCAAGTGCGTCAACTGCAAAAAAACAACGTTCAACGCAATTTTTATTGCTAATTAACATTTATTCATGAACAATACAATAAAAATTACATAAATGAAATTAATACAAATTAAACTATTAAATTAAAAACTAAACTAAAACTAATCTTAAAATAAAATAATTATAAAAGAAGGGGCCCCCGTGGCATAGTTCCACAGACACTGGCAGCATTCCCCCTTTGGACAGCGATACTAATACGCTGTCCAAGGAAGCTGCCAGCTCTGCGGTCACCCGTAGCGTCTATTAGCCTCTTCGAAATATCTTTGAAGAGGCTAATAGCGCTAGGACCCCACGGACCAAGGGTCTCAACACCGAAAGGGACAAAGTTGTATTCGGTGCTGAGACCTCTATATTTATTTAACTTGCCTGATTCGGCCGCTTCTGCAGCCGCGCCTGCTCTACTCGTGGTTCCGCGAAGGTGAGACGAGGCTAGTGTGTCTACGCACGTTGCATCCCACACCAGCACACGCCCCACACTCCACGGAATCATAGACATACCGTCCGGTCTCTTGCCGTCGTCCCTAGCGATGCCCGTTGGTTCCAACAAAGCAGGGACATTGGCAGAGGCAAGTGACCGGCGGATGATGTCGTTCAGCGCGGCGTGCCTCGAGAAGCGGCCAGCGCTCTTTAGGCAAGACAATCCGTGGTGTCCTAAGGGGTCTACATCCTTGCCACAGGGGCATCTATGAGGTGTGCAGCAACGAAGGCCAAGGCGGAGGCAGGTGCATATACGAAATGTTTCGGGGTCTAAAAAGGTTCCGGTGTTGGGAGAAGGGTAGGCTTCTAACCAGTAGCCGGCTTCTTTAGTTCCCGCTGCTAAAAGCCTCGCTCGATCAGACCCCGAACTATTGCTTATGAGGTTGTCAAAAACTAATTTGCAAGTTATGTCGTCCCAGCTCCTTTGTGAATTTGGGTTATCGGGAAATTTTGAGCTTGGGTTGGCAATTGTCCAAGCATTTTTGGCTTCATCCAAGCCAGCAGTCAAGTAGTTAGAGGACAAGTCCTTAAGGATTTTACCTACTAGACTAGCTGAGCTATGAACCGAAGACAAAAATGCTGGAACAGACACACTCGTAATTTTGCGGATCCCAAGCCCACCATAGCGGATGGGTAGGGATGCTTGAGACCAGGAATCTTCGCTGAGTTGAATGTTAAGGATCGATTCTAAATTTTGTTTGATAAAGTCGTCAATTTCTAATAGGAGATTTTGATATTTCCAAAATGGGCAACAGCGAAGCAAGTAAGTAAATTTAGGTACGAAAAGACAATATTTGAGAACCGAAATTGCAAAATGAGAACTAATTTCTAAAAGACGATCCGAGATCAATTTGAATTTGGAAAGTGATTTTTGAATACTCGAAGGAATAGAATCTTCGAAAATGGGAGATCCTAGGAGGGTTAATGAATTTTGGTCTACTAGAGTGATACTGGGTGTAAGCTGGTCAAATTTTTGTTTAATAATAGCCAAATTATATGAAGAATTCTGTACAAATAATTCACATTTACTAAAATTGAGTTCCAGACCAATTTCTTGGAATTTAGTTTTGATAGTTAAAAGGTCGGAAAGAACAGTGTCTACGTCGCCTCCTAGGGTCCCGTCATCCAGATACCACACGTTAAATTTTGATTTCAAATTTTGGATTATTGGATTAATGGCCAAACTAAAAATTGCCGGCCCAAGTGGATCACCCTGCTGGCAACCGACTTCGGAAGATAAAGTATTTTCACGGTACAATAATTTTGATGGATCTGCGTAACAATGGAGTAGGTAGTTGTAAATTTCCGGGATGTTTTGTTTGATTTCTGCCAGAAGGGTGTCTCTATTGACCGAATTAAAGGCGTTTTTGACGTCAATTTTGATCAACACATCGCAGCCAGCGGAAGAGAGGTACGTACGTAGGGCATGTACGGCAGCCTCACAGCCTCCTTTTATGCCAAAGCCTAGCTGAACGGGTTCGAACTGAGACTGCAACTTAGATACGATGTGACGAACAGCAATTTTGGACGCTAGGCGGCGAAGTGTTGAGCCAACGGCTATTGGTCTCACCCCTCCGTCCTTTTTAGTGAGGGCGATAAGGTTAGCGCCGTATAAAATGGACACAATTTCGTGATTCACATTGCCAGAGAACATTAAATTTATTAATTTTGTAATCGAATTAATAAGCTGAGTACCTGCATCGCCTGCTGAATGTGATATTAGATCTTTAAGGTGTTGAGGTGAGATTCCATCCAGGCCCGCAGCAGATCCGGTCTTAAAAGAATTGATCGCATTAACAACGTGCTCATTGTCGATTTGTAGGCAAGCCTGGAAAGCCGTTGGCGGGTCAAAAAAGTAAGGAGATGAAGGAGCCGGGGGATGTTTCGTCTGTAAGGCCAAAAGAGTGTCAGGTGTGTCTGGTGATAGCACATCACTAGAAAATAGCTAGAAAATTGCTAATTTGTCACGTCAGAAGTGGTGATATCATTCTCGTTACGTTGCTATTTCGCGCGTGTAGAAATAGGCGTGGTTGCTAAAGTGTATTCTACAGCTGACTGGGAACTTCTTGCACACCACACCATGGAACTGCGTCGCATTTGTTTTCGGTCACAAAAAAAATCAACCGCCTTTGCGTTGAAATGTCAAATACTTGAAAAGTTTGTTGCCGTTTTGATCCGCAAGTGGCGCTGCTAATTTTTCCGTAGTAATGGGGACTATCGTTTCGTTGCTCACACACCAGTTGGCGCCACTGTTGACTAAGGTCCAGGGGTATAGCTGTCAAAGGTAACTTTAAAAGATCGGCGCCGAAACAAAGTTTTAAATCTTGAATCTCTTTAATTTTACCTACTAATTATGAATAATAAATAACCATCATCATATCGAGTAGCTATGCCGCTATGTTGTGCAGTTCCCTTTTGTTCTTAAAAAAATCTGCTTTCAAAGCGTTCACATTAATCGCCAAATAATCCATATTTGCGATAATTTCACGAAAGAGATCACTTTTCAACCGGTAAATGAAAGAAATTACAATTTATGTCACGAAACCCCACAAAATTAGTGAAAAGTGAATGTTATTGGACCTCACGCGACACTAGCGCCTCTAGTGGCAAATTCACACGCGATAGCTCCCCATTGAGACGTTTTTTTCTATGACAACTTCCGTTAGAGGCTAGGGAAACAGCCGCAGGCAGTGAGGTTTTTGCTGAAAAGTCTATTACGTTTTCTGTGATACTCTTCTGACTAAATAAGTCAGCCTAACTGTATAGTTAGGACTCAGACCGAATTGCGAAAGCACGCCTACCTGTTGCATCAGACAATACCGGCTATATTTTTTGCTGTCTCGAACAGAATGTCATATTGCTGTTGTCTGCTTCCTGTTCGCGAATATAATTTCAAATTAACATTCACCAATTCCTTGTAGTCCAAAGATGTGTTTGCGTTATTAAGACGTATGGGGGTGTTTATTAGCATTTGATTAGCAAATTAAATAGCGATCGAGGAATAGTTATTATAGAATTGGAGAGAGAACGGCTAATTTCCGGGTACCGGGGTAATTTGGAGCATGTTGGGGCTCCTTTTGAATTTTTGTTCAATATGCTTATCAGATGTGTTATACTTTCGTACCCGAAGAGTGCCGACTGACCGTCCGCTGGCCGTTCTTCCGTACGCCTAAAAAGTAATGGTGCTACTTTATTCCTTTTAACATTGCTAGAAATTCGATAGTGTCCATACGGTGAATGTTTGACATGTAGACGAAAATATCGATGGAGATAGTTTGGGAGCAGGAAACGGGAATAAAAAACACATACATACATAGGTACATACATTCATAGCCTGTCAAAATCATAACCCTCCTTTGGCTTTGCCGTAGTGGGGTAATGAGTGAGTTCATCATCATCCTACTTACTTTACGGTAGTGGAACGTCTCTTGGGTAATAAGAAAAAATTATTGCTTAAAACTGACAATAAAATTCATCCAATTTATAGTACATAATTAATATATGTGTGCGTAAAATTGCGTGAGTGCTTATTTTAATTGTTTAAATACATGGTTCACAGAGACTCCAGATTTTAATGGTTATATATCTGTCTGTATCTGTGAAGTAAACGCGCACATTACCTTCAGTGTCGGCTGATGCTTAAGAAAGTACATCTGTACGCAGAACTGGCGGGGGAGAGCTAGTTTATCATAAATTGCACATGTCGTTCGTTATCAAACCGTATCGATTTTACATACATAGATGCGTACATCGTACAAGGCCTTTGATAAAGTTGACACACCCACTTCTGTCGTATCGCAAAATGGATCTGAATTGTTTATCGCTTTGAAATGGTGATGCAATCGTACTTGTGTTTTTAAGTTTAACGCAAGATATCGTTCTTGTCACCTACCTCAATATTTAGCGAGATCATTGACACAGAAATTGAGTGGATTCAAGATGTAATAATATAATAAGAGATGAACTTGATAAAAGAGAAAGGCAAACAAGAGACGATTTAGAGATAATAATGAGAGACAGAGATGTTGTTCCCTCGTTGATCCAAGAACTGCTTATAAATAAGTACATTGTGTAACATCTTTAAGTATGTGGCAGTGTATACGTAGATTACGTTGAAACTATTTTATCGACACCCTATAGAGAGCGGAACTAAATTAGCGATTTGTTTATAGGTTAATAGTCGCAGGCCCCTGTTTCACAAACGCGACAATATCTGTGACAAGTGACAATTCTGTTTAAATTGCGAACTCGACAAGAATCTACGCCGGTTGGCTTCTTATTGACTACGCGTTGCATTTAGAATTGTCACTTGTCAACGAAAATTCTCGTTGGTAAAACAGGGGCCAGGTGGCGCTGCTAATTTTTCCGGGTGGTAGGGCCTTGTGCAAGGTCCGTCCGGATCGCTACCACCATCTTACTCGCTAATCCTGCCGCTAAGTAGCAGTGCTTGCACTGCTGTGTTCCGGTGTGGAGAGTAAGACAGCCGGGGAAATTACGGGCACAAGAGGCATTGCATCTTAGTCCTCTAGGTTGGCAACGCATCTGCAATCCCTCCGGGGTTGCGGGTGTCTATGGGCAGTGGTGATCACTTACCATCAGGTGACCCACTTGCTCGTTTGCCTTCCTATTCACATAAAAAAAAAAAAAAAAAAAATAGTAATTACGATTTGACGTGAACGCGTTCGAGACGTTTGTTCGTGTGAAAACTTACACTAGAGACTGATACCTAAGAATTTTATTCGCTATCAAGTATCATAGTTGCCTTTAAGTGTTCTGCTAATAAAAACACTAATTCTGATGACAATGCTAAAATAATGTTATTCAATAAACTGCGTTGTCATCTCTTAGTCACAGAACGCCTCTCCAGTATTGGTTAAATATGTTGCAATATTTATTCCGTTTCTTCCTTCAAACTAAGCAAATATAATTTTGTCGTTGTCAGTAATACAAGATCAACTGTTTTATAAATGTTTGCTTGTTTAATACGCGTCTGTGGTTTATTATGCTTGCTTTTCACAAAGGCTTGACGTATATTAAAGCCGGTTGTATTTGCTTTGGCGTTGTTATGTTGCCTAGGTGTCGCTGGATAATCGTCAGTATTTGCAGGCTTAGTAGCAAGTGCAAGTGCGTCCATTGTCACGATATAGTCCACTATTACTACATCATTTAGCTCGGTCCTGTTGCTACCTTACTCGTTTGCATTTGTCTCTTTTAAAGCTGGTAATATTCTATACAGCGGGACGGATTTCCATGCGCTCTTTACCAATGGATAATGTGATTCACTAGGAAGGTTTATATACATAATAATTTGTCAAGGTTTTGTGTAAATTGATTGAAATATTACGATAATTGTGGCAGCGCTGTGTTAGTACGCTAGTCAATACATAGTATAAAACAAAGTCGCTTTCCGCTGTCTGTCTGTATGCCCCTATGTATGCTTAAATCTTTACAACTACGCAAAGGATTTTGATGTATTTCTTTTAATATATAGAGCGACAAGAGGAAGGTTTATTATGTATAATTCTACGTAGACGAAATCGCGAGCAGAAGCTAGTTAAAGACATTTGAGAAAAAATACTCCGGGGGTCATATTACAAACGTTGGCAGCATACATTGCAATGATTTTTGGGATGTCTTCTGTCTGTTTGTTCACGCTAGTCTTGATAATAATTTGGTTTGCTTTAGATATCGCTTGGATTTTATAATCAGTATGCAGTCCTCTTACTAAGGGAGTGTCTTTGGCAGCTCAACTTGAAGTATGACAATTTAATTGAACCCTTTCTAACCCGTTTTTGCGTGGAGGCTTGCGTGGTCGCAGTCAGGCAGGCGAGGCCGGCTACTTTCTAAACGCTCAGCCCATGGGACAGACGATGGCGATAGTTTTTTTTTTTTTATATGAATAGGAAGGCAAACGAGCAAGTGGGTCACCTGATGGTAAGTGATCACCACTGCCCATAGACACCCGCAACCCCGGAGGGATTGCAGATGCGTTGCCAACCTAGAGGATTAAGATGAAATGCCTCTTGTGCCCGTAATTTCCCCGGCTGTCTTACTCTCCACACCGGAACACAGCAGTGCAAGCACTGCTACTTAGCGGCAGGATTAGCGAGTAAGATGGTGGTAGCGATCCGGACGGACCTTGCACAAGGCCCGACCACCCTGCACTTGCTACGATCCTGACATCTTTCGCTTCGTCCACACTCATCAATCTCTTCATACATGCTCGTCGGTTTCGTTTACTCCTGACCTGACCTTTTTCCAAAACGTCTCCTATTTGGTCTCGGAACGTCGGTCTAGGCCTTCCCTCCCAACGTAACCATTAACTCCCCTATAGATCTGTTTAGCACACAAATAGTGTGCACACTACGCCGAAGTTACGCGACTAAAGTTCACCTCGGCATGAGTAATGTTTGAATGCGGCATGTCGTCAGTAATTAGGCCGACACCGTTGGGACCACCATTAGCCCCCTACTGGTCCCGATGTGCCCTTTTTGCCTTCTTTCTATCTCTTAATTATGTTAGGACTTCATTCCGAAATGTCGCAGACGGCAGTTGGCGGTTACGTTGCATTCGGAATGCGGGCCGTGTGCTTGTACTGGCCCTAAAGAATTTCCAAGTCATCTCCCCTCTGTAAAAATGATGCCTTCAAGTTTTTCCAAATGTTTGTATTCGCATACATACATACATAAATAAATCACGTCTTTGTCCCTTACTAGGTAGACTGAGCCTTTTTTTTTTTTTTTTTTTGCGGCGGAAAAATGCGTTACGCATACGACCGCGCCGTGGGGACGGCGCGGAAGTTATGTGGGACTCTCCTCCCCGGCCCCCCCCCCCGAGCGGGGGGAAGCGGAGGAGGCCTACCCACTAAAAAACCGCCGGTTTTCCCTCTCTGCCATTGGAGGGGCGCCGTGGGAGAACTATGGTGTCACCACGCACGCCCCGCCGGCCGCCCCAGCCTAAACGCCGGGGCTCCCGCGCCAAAGAGGGGGGGGGCCGGGAAAACCTGGCCCCCCCCTAGACTCGTGGGCCTCTACGCGCTAGCAGGGGATCCCCATCCCCCGCCAGCAGGCACCACTAGGGGAGGGCAGCGGCAAACTGCCGCCGCCTCCTCCCCGTTCGTCTGCGCCGGAGCGGGGGCGCGAGGGGGTCATTCTCGCGCTCCCGCTCCCTCTCCTCCTTCTGCGAGATTACGTCCTCGCAGAAGGAGGCGACGGCCTCCCAGGACCCCTCGCTCCCGACCATAGCGTGCACTACGCCGGGAAGCGAGAGGTCGCCGCCGATAGTCGCCACCAGAGTGCGGCGCTGCTCCGACCAGGCAGGACACAGCTCCAGCGTGTGCTGTGCCGTGTCCGAAGCCGCGCCGCACTCGTGGCACGACTCCGTCTCCTCCCTACCGACTCTTTTTAGGTACCGCCCGAAGCAGCCATGCCCGGACAGTACCTGCGTGAGTCGGTAGGTGAGGTAGACTGAGCCTAACGTAACAAGACCTTAAGAACACGTTTAGCATGATTAAGGGCGTATAGGTGGAAAGGGAAATCAAAATAGTGATGGGTTGCTAGCCGCATCGCCTATAACATGACGTACTCGTATATAAGTAAATAAATCACGTCTTTATCCCTTACTCTGAAACAGAGCCTAAGGTAACAATACCCAAAGGCCACGTGTAGTATGATTGTGGGCGAGTTGCTAGCCGCATTTCTGTAACATGATTCCTAACATCTTCGCCCATTAGGCTTTTACCGTTTGCATTCACCCTATTCCTTTTAAGATGACTTAAGCCACTACACTGTAACAGGGATGTTGCGGATCCACTTTTTTCCACATTCGCGGAAGCGGGTGCGGATGCGGATTTTAAGAGGCTCACATCCGCGGATGCGGATGCGGATCTGTATAAAAACTTAAGTGTTGGGTTGGTAGAGTTAAAAAAACACAGTAGCGCGAGTCAGATCTTGTCAGTTGTCACAACAAACCAGTAGCGAGCCGCGCCACCGTCACCGATTCACCGAAGTCCGAAACAAAATTACCGCTTTCCTATTGGTCAATCAGCACGCGCGGTCGACACGTGCCACTCGCCGGGCCCTCCCCTTTCTTTCATGTCGCGACCTGCTACACATCCGCATCTGCTTCAGCTCCGCATCAATTTATGCGGATGCGGATGCAGATGCGGATGTCGAAATTGATGCGGATGTTCCGCATGTGCGGATGCGGATGCGAATATTCGCAACATCCCTGCACTGTAACATAGCCATATCATCTACTATCTTGAGTGCCATTTGAGATTGAGCCGCGCCTCTTATTCTACATTCTAGCCATAACAATATTATTTTTAGTCACGCCGGAATCAGATACGCACGTGATTACTCTTATGATATGTACCTATTTTAATGCTCCTGCTTTATACCTAAGTATATAACGATAGATAATAATAAGGAACAAGAATGAGACGTGTTATTGTATTCACAAGTTTAAACCCCGGGTGGAGTCCAGAGGTATTGAGGCAGAGCAATGTTTGTTTTACTTACTTACATATATACATACATAAATCACGTCTTTATCCCTGACGGTGGCAAGGTAACAAGACCTAAAGGCCACGTTTAGCGTTGTGGGCTTATAGGTGGAAAGGGGAATCAAAATAGTAATACACAGCCGCATCGCTTATAACATGATTCCTAAGATTTTAGCTCACTCGATTTTCCCTCGATGGATTTTTACCATCTGCGCGGGAAGAGAAGCAACTGATACATTCTATGTTTTTTCTTTACTCCCAGACCTGGAAGTGGTACTTACTTACTTGTTTCAAATACGTATGTATGTATACATATGTATAACTTTCTATTGTAAAAAAAGAACATGAAATAGACAGGTAACAGAATAAACAGATGTACAAAAGCGAACTTATCCCTTAAAGGGTTCTCTTCTTTTTATTATGGTTGGTTATCAATCTTCCAAACTGTGGAAGTAGGTGGGTAATTTGAAGTACCTACCTAATATATGCTGCAGTGATTTTTTTAGTCACTAATAGTCATGATGAGTAACTAGACCGTTTTGGTTGGTAAATAAAAATCACCATGTATACAGCTTATACGTAGAATATTCCATACGAAATCTTCATGAAATCGAGGATTGACTATTGAAAGCCAAAACGGAATAATACTATTTTTAACATTTATATTTGATTGACCATCCAGAAAATAAATTGCCACATAAAGGATCGTCTACTTAGCTGTTGCAGTATTTTTCCTCGATACAATCATCAACATACCTACACAGAAATTCCCCTGTGCTATTTTCCTTGATTTACAATGTGCAATATATGATCAAATAAGTAACTAAGCAATTATTAACTAAACATACATGCAAACACACACAAATCACGTCTATATCCCTTGCGGGGTAGACTGAGGTAACAAGACCTATAGGCCACCACCTAACTAACCAAAGCACATCCTGCAGTATTCCAGGTCCAGATTAATTTCAAGACACAGTGTTAAGTTCATTATATACTCGGGAGCAAAAAAACCTGGTCACATCCCATAGAAAGTGGAATGAAAAGTGACCCGGTTTCTCTTGCTCCCGAGTCTATATGTTGCTTGCCTTTGCGCCTCATTTTAAAACTAACAATGTAAATTGTACTGACACTAAAAATTAGAACACGGAATGATGAGGATGCGGCCAAAGCTTTACCTCGAATTTATTTTTCTCTGTGTTCCAATTCTTCTTCTTCTTCTTATTTGTGGCGTTTCAAGTCGTTATAGCGACGACAGCTTCGCCAATGTCAAAGTAACAAAAATATGATTAAAATCTTGTGACAAAATGTCGGCAACGTTGTACGGTAATGGTCAAAGACCCCCCTCCCCCCCTGTCGGGCTCTTAGCCAACGGTCAATGATATCCCTCAGAAACTGCCAGGAAATCATTAGCCGAAGCCCAGGGTGCACCGGATCAAGCACTGCTCTTCCCCCCGGACGGATCCAAAAGGGAACCGCAGCTCTTGACCACACGTGGAGGTAACCCGACTCGCACCCCAATTGTTCCAATTTTCAGTGTCGTTTAGAAATTGAATTTCTAAAGGGTACCCTATAAATAAATATGAAAATCAAGAAGGATTCTTGATTCATTTGACGGTACTTACTTACAATGTAGCCCCTCAACGAGGTTGTCCTGGCTCCCACTCTTAATAAATTGAACTAACAGTATTTATTACTGCAATTGATTCTATCCTTCTACATATACCATAAATATACCATGGTACGTATTATGCACTTCAAAATTACCTACATACAGTCAGTGAGCCCTTACAATGCAATTCGGGATTGTCTTGCTGTCTCACTCGCCCTTTTGGGTTTCATACTCGAACCGACCGATTATCCCAAACCCAATTGGAATTCCATGAGCTTACGAACTGAACTTCCTCAGTCTTGAAGTTTGTAAACGAGCCATATAAAAAAGAGAACCCTTTAAGGAATCAGTTCGCCTTTCATCTTCTGTTGATATCGTTACCTGTAAATTTATAGTGTTATTTTTTACAATAAAGAGTTAGTACCTGGATGACGATTAATCCATAATCGCTGCCTCCTCTGACTTAGGTCCGCCCGTTTTCCGCCGCAACTTGCGCCGGAGTGTGTGACGTCATGGAGGCGCGTTCCTCTCGGCCAATCAGCGTCGAGAACCCAGAGGCACGGCGCGGCGATCACGGCCGCCGTGCCCATGTGTGGGTTTCCCGTAAAGAGTATTGCGGCATTCATGCATTCCTTAGCGCGCATTTGAAACAGGTAGCCTTTTATTAGCTAGTGGATGTTATTTACGTAAATATTATCTTGAACAGTAGGAACGATAGTGTGCGTCGTGTAACTAGATGATACGCTTACCTCGGTTCCTTTTGTTTGTCCCAAAATGTTCATACAAACATTTATCACGTCTTTATTATGGGGTAGACAGAGCCTAAGGTAACAAAACCTTAAGGTCACGTTTAACATGGGCGTATAGCTGGAAAGGGAAATCAAAATAGTGATGGGTTGCTAGCCGCATCGCTTATAACGTGATTCCTAAGACGCCCATTCCCTCGATGGGCATTTACCATCTGCGCGGGAAGAGAAACAACTGGTAAATTCTATGGTTTTTCTTTACTCCCAGACCAGCATGGAAGAATTTTCATTGGACATAAATGTCATAATTATTCGTTAGCCATATTTTTGTCACTAGAAATGTCAGCAAAAGCAGACGTACCATACTTAATAATAATAATGTCGGCAAAATTAAGTAGGTTAGGCTAGATTACCTTATATGATAAATTCTTAAAAACTTCTTTTTCCGAAGTACTAAAGATCTATGACTAACGAAAATAATGTCTAAGTTTACAGTCGCCTTTGTACTATTTTCTCTGTATTTCTGTATTTCTAAAAATTTTATGTGCAATAAAGAGTTTACATACATACATACAGTCAAGGAACTTAATCCCCTACCCTCCATGGAATCGAACCTCTTTACATAAAACGTCATAGTGACATCGGGTTGGGAATTAAATTCCTTGACTGTACTTTCGGAATCGGAACTTCAATTTTATTGGACAAAAATATAGACCCCTCTGACCTACATTAATACCATCGACAAAAACCGTTACTTATTTGAGCCTTAAATGTAAAAGCAGTAATTTTTGCAAGCTTTTCATTAGTGTCACATATCCCGGTTTTTGTAATTTCTTTACTGTAGCAACCTTGAAAGCAGTCTTGTAATGTCACTTCAACAGGTTTCGGATGTTGCTGACTTTGCTTGTTATATTATGATGTGAGTCATTTGACAAGATATTTAATCGCTAAAGATCAGTGTCAGGTATAAATTACACTGGCTTCATTATTAAGAATATACCTACTCGTTAATTAATGCAGTGGGAGGTTTTGCGGGTGGTATAGGGCCTTGTGCAAGGTCCGTCCGGATCGCTACCATCTTACTCGCTAATCCTGCCGCTAAGTAGCAGTGCTTGCACTGCTGTGACGGTGTGGAGAGTAAGACAGCCGGGGAAATTACGGGCACAAGAGGCATTTCGTCTTAGTCCTCTAGGTTGGCAACGCATCGGCAATCCCTCCGGGGTTGCGGGTGTCTATGGGCAGTGGTGATCACTTACCATCAGGTGACCCACTTGCTCGTTTGCCTTCCTATTCATATAAAAAAAACAAAAAAAAGGTCAATATTCTATTTTATTTGTGCTGTTTGAAAAATAACTTAAAAATTTTCAAATCTTTTAAACATTAGCTAGATTAGGTAGTATCAAATGAATCAAGAATTTTTATTTCATGTTTTTGTATTTTTACTTTTACGCTTTTATACCGTTAGAAATTAAATTTCTAAATGTCACTGAAATACACACACATAAACACATAGAAAAATCCGAAAAGTAAAGTTATGGCTAGGAATCGAACCCGTGACCTCATATCATAGCTTTACTTTCGGATTTTTCTGTTCTTATTTTCAGTGACATTTAGAAAATTTGCTTGTTTTATCAGGTTTACCCACTACCGTCGCATTATTGGCATAGGTAATTATGTTTTCAACTTAATCAAGAAAAAAACATGGTTAACAAAAACAGCTGCTTCGTAACTAGTGTTGGTTCGAATGGAAAACACTTTAATAGCAAAAAAATACTGCGTAAAACTTTATTAACACGCACGAAATTTTCGGTCTTTCCGTTGTGACCGAAGACAATCGGGACTGGTAAATATGATGTTTGCATTTGGCAGGGTTCCATTTTCCATTTCAAAGTTTTTTTGTTACATTCTTGTTCAATCATCCAATAACTGCTTGTTTATTTGAGACTTCAGCTGTTTTAAATAATAATCGTAGGAAATGTTTCTATTTCTGTTTCATATTGTTAGAAATCTGAGATTAATTTGCATGGTCAGGGTCACCTTAATATAAAAAATCTTCAGACCAGGGTTGACCATTCGTTACATTTAATTAACCTATACACTTTTTAACCCAGCCCGACTTATTATAGAAAAGTATGTAATTTTTTTCATTGTAGTTGAGACGTATACGTAAACGCGTTCGACCCGAGGTTCTGATCATTGCAAAATGGCCGACTTCAAATGGATGAATATAATGTAGAACTAAACAAAACGTACACACTTGCGTGGCAATTCAATGGTCTGTGAAGTTCCCAGTGGCCCAGCAGTGGGACGAGTATGGTCTGGATAAACCTCTCATGACACGAGATGATCAGCCAAGGTGTTCATGAACGTATTCATTGTACGCTAGTCTTAAATCACCGCCATGTGACGAAACATTGCTCGTGCTGTAACACGTGTCGCAGACGATAAAACGATCCGGCGTTGCTCAAGGCACGTGGCTCAAGGCATAGAAGAGATAATACAAAGGTTTACGAAATGCTATGAACTTTTAAACTTCTACCTAAGTATCTTCACTTCATATGTCTCAAAATTAATCCAGATTACTTGAGCACAGTTTCTTAAACTGTGGTCCGCGGACCCTTGAGGGTCCGTGAGTATATTCGTGGTGGTCCACAGTCTCATCTCTATACCATTCAACAATAATAAATGCCATCAAAATCTCCGTAACTGCTTCGACTTCTTTTTTAGGGGGTCCTTGAATATTCTGCTGGATTACCTAGGTCCGTGGCTGAAAAAGCAGGTGGAAGGGTAAGTTTGTTCAGTACTATAGCGGACGTGTAATAATGTTTTCACGTGTACGTCGAAAGCGTCGATTATCAAGTTTACTGTTCTCCAAATATCTACCAACCCGTAAAAAGATGGAAGATTAACCACCCTTGCATGTTTAGAACTAGGGAGAAGTTTTGTATTGAAAATACAACGCATGGCCTAGCTAGGGTCCCTGTGATATACGTGGGCATAATAGGAAAGGACTGGTTCGAATAACTTGAAGCAGAAAAGGCAAGAAATTAAAAACAACGGACTGCACGGCGTGCCCACTCCATACTTTTTAAATTTTTGAGCTGGTTTTTCACATTGTTTATCAAACTTTGCAACTTAGACCACATCGTAACATGACAATGAAAATGTAAAACGAAGTACACTATATCACTGCATCCATTAATGTTCGAGTGGTTGCCGTTGGAAAATCATCACTGTATGTACTACTAATTCAGACGCTATTCTCGTAGAGATGCAAATATATTTCGCCAGCTTCTGTGGTATAGTTATGTAAGCCGTTGGTTTACGCTAATTTACGGTTTATTCTTGTCTTGAAGATGTTTTATGATCAAGACAAAGATGTGAAGTTGTATACCAAATACCAATGTAAAATGCTACGAGAAAAATCGCGCAAAGTATAAGATTCTATTGTTTTTTTTTTAGTTCGAGGTGAAATGCGGTTCAAAAGATGACCATAATTTTAAGAATTGACATAAATTGCGTACCTAAGTAGCTTAGCGAGAACAATTGATACAGCTGCGTCTATTAGCACAAATTAGCCAACCAATGGTTTCATGGAGAGCTGGCTTATTGTCTAACTTGCTCGCAATCGCCATCGTGTTCATTTTGACAGTTCTTGTATGAATGTGACAGCTGTGATTCCGATGCCAATTGTCAGCCCATACATGAACTGTCAAAAACGATGGCGATTGCGAGCGAGTTAGATAATAAGCCTACCGGTTTCTATTCCGATTCTGCATTGGATTTAATCATTATCATTTAATTTTACGCCTCTACTCTGCCACATGTTGCTACTTCCTTACCTTTACCTTAGATACTCTACTATCCTTGTCCTCTTTTAATTTGTTTCATATTCCTAATCCACAACGTAAAGTAGATCCCTGAAACTTATTGACACGTAAGACAAGTACGTATGTTTATTTACAACTAGATTACCCTTGATTTTGAAACGCCTTCCGTGCTTGATAAAACTTTACTATTATCATTCACATCTAGCCAAAAACGTGATAGCAAACACTCTGAAGTTACTTATCTTTTGATAAGTCTATTTATAATCTCTAATCAGATCGGCGGATGAATTAAGATTGCACTCTGTCTCTATTGCGTTGACTTGACATTCTTGATTTGAGAATGGATTCCACATTCTTTTAGAGATCTGCGATGTCAGCAATTCAAAATCTGTACGATAAGTAACAAAATTAATTTTAGCTGTCAGCCCACCTAGGTCTTTTTACTTGAAAGATGGAAAAGTAAAATATAACAATTGAGACTTTGGGGCCATAAGGTCAACCGATATGAAAGGCTTCATAAAGGCCCTGTGGTTCCGGTTGACAGACGCCTCGGGACCCTTTAGCTGGCGTGTAGGTACTTATGCCAGCGGATAACATTTGCAGTTACTTATTCTGTACTTGCAGACCAAAGGGGTAATGCGCCAGCGTCATGGGGACCCTGCCGCATTCAAAGGGCTCGGACAGATTTTCTTTTTAAAAGTATTTTTTTGTATATCCCACTAATATTATACATGTGAAGGTTTTTGAGGATATGAGTGAGTAAGAGTGTGTGTTTGTTCCTTCTTGACGTTGAAACCGGATGGATTTC
This sequence comes from Pandemis cinnamomeana, assembly GCA_932294345.1. Classification (NCBI taxonomy): domain Eukaryota; kingdom Metazoa; phylum Arthropoda; class Insecta; order Lepidoptera; family Tortricidae; genus Pandemis; species Pandemis cinnamomeana. Next base: position 7,850,312 of record OW028726.1, on the reverse strand, counting down.
GGTCAAATTTGGAACGGAGATAGCTGCTACCCTAGATTAAAACATACATAAATCACGTCTTTATGCCTCACGGGGTAGACAGACCAGGTAACAAGTGCTAAAAGCCACGTTTAGTATGTTTGTGGGCGTATAGGTGGAAAGGGGAATCAAAATAGTGATGGGTTGCTGGCCGCTTCGCTTATAATATTATGATTCCTAAGATTTTCGCCCATTGGCGATGGGCTTGTCCCATATGCGCGAAAAGAGAAGCAATTGGTACTTTCTATTTTTTTTCTTTGCTCCCAGACTTTTCTAAATTGTGTTATTCTAGAACAATAACAGTATAGTCTTGATATAATTCCGCTGCATTCCTCGCGCTACGATGTTGATTGATATTCGCTTCCGTCGTGAGATCGTAAGACACTGCGCAGCCAATCGGAGCTCTCCTACACTGCGCATGCGTGTCCGAATTTAAACCCGTTGTAGTTATAACCATATCAACGTTACTGAAAATACAAGAATGTAGACCTTAACAAAAATTCTTGCAGATGAAATAAACAGTTTTTTAGTTTAAGTGACATACATACATATATCACGTCTTTACCCCTTACGGGGTAGACGCAGCCTAAGGTAACAAAACCTTAAGGCCACGTTTAGTATGATTAAGGGCGTACCTATAGCTGGAAAGGGAATAGTGTCAGAAACAAAGTGTGTGACGAAAGCACGGCGCATATTTTACCCCAGTTCTACATACGTACTTTACATACGTACATACATAATACATAAAACCCTACTGGGTAGACAGAGCCTACGGTAACAAAACCTAAGGGCCACGTTTAGCATGATTGTGGGCATATAGGTGGAAAGGGGAATCAAAATAGTGATGAGTGGCTAGCTATATTCCTAAGACTCGCCCATTCCCTCGATGGGCTTTTACCATGGCATCTGGTAAATTCTATGTTTTTTATTTACTCCCAAACCAGCATGGAGTTTAAGTGACGAAATAAATAATAATTATAACAGATTGACTTGAAATTTAAGTTAGAATGACAACGCAATAATTTTGTCATGTAGGGTGGAAGTTTGACGTAGTAATTTGTGCGCCTTACATACATTTTAGTGTGCCACACAATCTACCGGTATATCGAAAATCCATCTTTTTCTCCTGCTCCTCTCCATCAAATTGTAATTGGCAATTCCTTTGGCAATATGTTACTTTCTCGTTCTGAAAACATACATTAAATTTCTAAACGACACTGCAAATTAGAACACATAGAACCGAAAAGTAAAGCTATGGCTGGAAATCGAACTCTGATCCTCATCATTCCGTGATACGTGCTACCGTTACACCACACGTAGCAAGTAAAAATATTTCAATTTTTATTTTCCTAACCTCCTCCTGCCTGTATCACCAGTCTAAATTATCTCAGTTCAGACTGATCTGTCTAGAATTTCAGTGAAAACGCAATTACTGCTTTTTATTTGATAAAGGCTTAGTGTAACGCCATTTTGTAGCTTGTCGCTTATCTTCGTTATCGCTATCAAATGCCACAACTGTTTAAATTAGGGTTACGAAATGGTCCGTATTGAATTTGTTGTTTTACTTACTATATTTAGAATCGCTTGGTCGTTAATGTTGTTTTCCTTGTTGTTTTCATAAAGCAACTTTGTTTCAGTCAAGTTGAATCATGTTCTTGGAATTTCAGGTGTTTTTGCTGCTTATGTATTTTCAAATACAACCTTATAGTTCATTTTATTGGGATACGTTGCTTACGCATAAGATTTATAGACGACACGATTTTCGATAAAAAATATTCAATTTGTAGAAACATTTCCATACTTCTTATGTTACGACGAACATTGAAATCATTTCGGTGGCATCAATAATAAATTTTGCTGTTTTCGAGTAAGAACATTGTGATGTTTTTATGACCTTGCTGCACTAAAGTTTCCTTTATTATTCACGAATACTATAACATCGTCATATATTCTAAATTCATCGGAAACATTTATTACACCCAAGACTTCATCATCATACATGCTGTCGCTCCTCTTTATCGTAGTGGTAGTCAGAGACTACTTTGTTCTACTTGCCTCGGTCCTGACATAGGTACCTTTATCGGTTCATCTCTTCGTACCGTACATGTTTGCGGTAGAGTACTCAACTAATAAGTTATTTTCATTTTTGCTTATGTCACTAACTGGGCCAATGCTTTCAAAATCTTAATTGCAAGCCATGCCTCCACAAAAGACATGCACAAGCATTCTAACCTAACCTACTTATTGCTACATCGCATTTGGTTTACGTAATGCGCACGCCATTTTTTTTTTCAGTTTTTGCGACCACGTCACTCGAAGTTGGCCGGTCGACTATCGTTCAAACGTCACCGCTGTACCTATCCATGTGTGCTTACCCAAGTGTGTGGAGTGGAGTGTACGATCATTCAGTTTTTACCTGTTCGTCGCGCCAGGCGGACGTGTCGTTCCCAACGGTGCTTCGTCGTTTCTTTCTCGAGTGCTAGTGTTGTGTTTTGATTGCCTGGTCAAATTTCTCGGTAAGTCAATGCAGTTGTTTAACACGTTGCCGTGATCTTGATTTGTGTCCAGAAATAGCCGTCTGGCACTCGCCGCTCTCCATCCTTGACGTATGACTGAAAACGACTTTGTTCGCTATTAAAGTTTCGTTATCTTCAATGCAAAATTGCAATTAACAACCAACATCATAATATATAAGTCTAACAATTTTTCTAAGTATTTTGTGAGCATTGCATTGTCTACCTACACGTCTTGATCGTCAGGTTTTTGCGCTAGTAATTGAAGATTGTGATTACGTATTCTTACGTCAAAATCTGTTAGGTGTTGCATTGTTTTTTTCGAATTTCAACTGTCGAATTTGGATAAATGACGTAATGGACAGAAACGTTTGCGTCAAAGAAACTGGCTGCCAGAAAGGTTAGACTTCCTATTTCAATTGCTTCATATAAATGTTCTTAAAATGATATCTTAGAGGAAGGAAGAAATAACTCTTCAACTAAAAATTCTATGTGATCAATTTTATTATAAGCTTCATAGTATTTTATTATTGTCATTTTATTACTGTAGTTTGATGCCAAGTTTTCCTTTCATGCCCATTAGATATATGATCACTTCAAAAATGTCAATGACTGTCAGCAGCTATAGTAAACAATACCTACCAAATTATAACCTGTAACACTGTCGAATGAAACTCAATAACATACACAAATCATTGCGTTAGTGATGACCAGATAACTTCTATTGCCCTTCTATGAATGAACTGAAGAAACTGAATAGAAATAAATGTTGCATAGTCTCATGAACAAAATGCATCGACAAGATCAATTGCCTCTAACTAACCTTTTCACACCTCTCATTCAGAAAATTAAGCTTTGCTCTGTCAAGAGGGGTCAAATTGCAACTTTTCTGTTAAATTTCTGTTCAAGTTGCTAATAGCTCTTTAATTACCCATATTTAGAATTCTTTTTTCAAGTTTTTTATGTTCGGTGTGTAAAGTTGCTTGAGCCACGCGGGAGCAAAATTCTTTTCATCTTGGGCGTTAACAACATACACTTGAATCCCTCATTCATTATGCTCTGGATTCAATGTAGCGCCCTCGCCGTAACACACGCCGCCACAAATGACTATTAAAACTCTTGTAAATTGCTGAAATGACTACAACATCTATTAATACTAGCACTACGGTAGATCATTTTAAAAGCTTTCGAAATGTATCATCATCAAATGTTCATTAGTTTCATTGTCTCTATGTACCTATATTTCCTTTATCTTGAATATAACGTTTACTGGTTTAATTTGGCTTGCAATGTTGTATATATTGTGATTGCAAGGTCATCGCGTTAATTCATCCTTTCACTGTTTAAAAATAAAGATGTTCAAAGAAACCTACTGCAACAATTCGAAGCTATGAATGAGCAAAAAAATATTTACCTTGCTACTCCGCTACTCACAGACACACAGACAGTAGCGGAGTTATTTTTTGTTCATTGAAATGGACCTCCGCAAACTAACGCCTGATTCAAAAAAATATTTATTTTTTCTATTTTTACCTCCTTTTTTTTGTTAATCTGACCACTTCATAATTAATGGTAACCGTGTCTTTTTTGATATTTCTTGGCTGCCACGATACAGGCTGTGCCTAGTGTGGAGTCATTGAACTTCCTAACATTGTATGTATTTCGTGTCTATTTTGGAAAATAAATTTTACTTTACTTTACTTTACTTTATTAAACTAAAATTCATACCGCCGGAACATTTTTTATACACACCCCCTTGCAATATATTATCCCGTAGAGGGATTGAAACGCGTCAGTGTTTGTGTGGTGTAAGGGATAATTAAGTTTGTGGGATTTATGTGTGTTTTATTGGCAGCAGTGGAGGGGAGGGATTGCATGAAAAACATATATATTTCACACAGGCTTGGTTATTTTGCACGTGAGTAGCGGAGTAGCAAGGTAAAATTTTTAGTTCATAGAAAAAATAAAATCAAAACAATAACAATAATTATTACATGTCGTTTAGTTTCATAGCTTATAAACTATAATAAAGTAAAGCTCTATGCTCTGGTTTCTGTTGTCCTGTCAATCGTTCGAAGGTTAACTGGAAGAGATCCCTTTAAGGGGCTTCTTCGCCTTAGTATGTACATCTGTGTTTCTCATTACCTGTAAAACGAAGGTGTGTTATGTACAATAAAGAGTTATATTTACAAATCCCAGCTCACTATAACAAATTACCAGAAAAATGGAGATATGTCTAAAAATATAACTAAACTACTTTCAGAGCAAGTTGAGCCAAAAATTTTGAGTAGGAAGTGAAAACAAAATATTACTTCTATCCCTTTTCCCCCCGCAATCCCTTCTCACCCCGTTTTACAGCAAACTGTCTTTTTTGACAAATCAATTTCTTACTTCAACACGCTCGGCCCGTATTTCTGTAAAATACTAGAAGCTTTCACAGTTTAGTCAGGTCCATCTTTGAACCTTTTTCACCTGACTACGTCACAATTCTCATATAAGCTTGCAATATCGCTCAAATTGAAAAATGAATTACATATTATAAAAATACAGAAACAAATATCACGCTATAACATATCTTTCCTCCGCTGCTCCAATACAATGCTTGCTCGTGATTAAATAACAAAATACAAAAAGTAATCTCACCCCGATTTACGTATAACGGAACGTATTAAGCTATCCATAACCATGACATTGCTGCGCGACCTTGCACGATCGTGATAACCTGAGCGAGGCTTCCAACCGTGAAACGGAATGCGATGAATAAGTTTTTAAACTAAATTAGGGCGCCACTTGCTTCGTAGCTGTCAGATCTTTGAGATCTTGAACATGACAGCTGGTCATACTCCTAAATTCTAAATCCGAATCGTATTGTCTCGCTGACGTTCAGTTGAACTTATTGCGAACTAGTAAACTGATAGCTTTAGCGCTGGGATAGCGTATTTACTTAATTAACGAAAAAAACTTAATTAAGTTTTTTTCGTTTCTACGGAACCCTTTATGTCCTAGTTTGATTTACAATTGGCCGGTTACCTAGTAGGTACATAGTTTGTAATCAGTTTTTTTCCTGTTATCTATATTATTATAGTATTATTCTGTAGGTATTTTCGTGATTGGATGATTTATATTACACTAGCTTCTGCCCGCGACTTCGTCTGCGTAGAATTATACATAAACCTTCCTCTTGAATCACTCCATCTATTAAAAAAAACCGCATCAAAATCCGTTGTGTAGTTTTGAAGATATAAGCATAGGGAAGACATAGGGACAGAGAAAGCGACTTTGTTTTATACTACGTACAAAGTATAAAACAAAGTCGCTTTCCGCTGTCTGTCTGTCCCTATGTATGCTTAGATTTTTACTACGCAACGGATTTTGATGCGGTTTTTTTTAATAGATAGTGATTCAAGAGCAAGGATAGTAGAGAAACACAGATTGCACCCGTCCGAAGCCGGGGCGGGTCGCTAGTTAATTTATAACACATTACATGCAGAGGATGGTGAAATAAAGAGTGTCGCAGATCGCAGGAACTTGCCGCACGAGCCAAAAGCGAGGGCGATAAAAATGCGACCTGAGGCTCGATTTGTGAAAGCACATAATTATGTAAAAATACATAGGTATAAATCAGCTTTCATATCTTCTAAACTACAGCTCTAATCAAAGCTTTGACCAGTTCACAAGATTAATAAGAGCTGTGATTGTCTTCTAAGCTACTCGTATTTCAAATTCAACGCAATTTTTCACCACTTTCGAGTGGTATTTTCACACAAATGTGCTTTCTCAAATCGGGCCCCTGGCTTTCTGTATCACCGCCCGAGTGTACCTATACAATTTTACTTTTCCCCTGGCCAGGAAGTGGAAATTTCTGGCATTTATAACTGAAACGATCCTTAAAGTAAACAGGCTATTATTTGGCATGGACCATATACCGAATCAAAGTTTGACATGTCGCTATATATAGGACCAAACCGTACAAATAACGTGGCACAATGAGACTGGCTGTGAGTGGGCGACTTTAATAAGGAAATTAGAGCAATTTGCACTTGTTTGCGAGTGTATGTATAGCTATGGTACCTTTCCGGAGACTACCATCGAGGACTACGGTACAAACATAACTAGGTGCTTAGAATTTAGCTTTGAAATACCTAGAAGAATGAAAAAATTTGACATTACTCCTCACAAACGGTCACTAGGCTCATAGCAGTGTTAGAAGAATAGTCGCATCTGTCTCTTTCGCCTCGACAGGCTTATTCCATCGATAATTTTCTTGCGTTGCCTTACAATACAATAAAAATGAAAGATCAACTGCACTTTTGCAAATTTGCATTGCAGTGGTCTTTACTCTTTACTACTAAATTCACTAAAATCAAAAACACTTCAATGAAAATGAAAATGAAAATGAAAATGAGAACGAAAATGAACTGAAAACGAAAAATTATTTTTTTGCAAATTGGCCGCCAAGGGCTCTTTTACATGTCTTTTTGAAACTACCAGCGCATTCGGAAATACCATCATTGCCAAGAAGAATGCGCCGCAATCGAGAGTATAGTGAAAATGAAGAAGACAAAGTGAAAATGAAGAAGACTTTTCGACTATATTCGCAGGTTGTATTCTCGATCAAACTTGGCAATAGACATAGATCTCTAATGTCCAGGCAGCATTAAGTTGACACTCGCGGCACGACATAGCCCTGATCTTCTGACGACGATCAGAAGCGGTTCTATCCGGTATTGTTTAGAATCGTGACCATCCACTCACAGTTTAAAGATAGCCGACGGTAAACCCACCGAGAAGACTTTTATGTGACTCATACGTGTAGGTACAGTCGAAACAGTGCCGCAGCAGTTGCCATTTTTTATTAGTCTCATTTGTTTTTACGCCGTTATGCGGGGTTACTTAAAGTTTGAGTAGGGAGCTAAATGTATTTTATTTTGTAAAAATAACTCTGCCAAGTTTTTTGCGGCGCATTCTTTCTGACATTGATGGTCTTTCCGAATGCGCTGGTAGTGTCAAAATAAGACATGTAAAAGAGCCCTTGGCGACCTATTTGCAAAATGGTTTTGAATCTATTCCGAAATATTTTAGCAGATGGTTGGATAACTTAAGGTTAACTGGAAGAGATCCCTTTTAGGGATAAGTTCGCCTTTGTGCATGTGTGTTGTTCTGTATTCACCTTTTTCTTGTGTTTTATGTACAATAAAGAGTCATACATACATACATACTTTGACTAAATAGTCCTATAGTTTTTCAGATTTTTTGACAAATATTTCCTTTGATCGATGCTCAAAGTGAATCGCGTTAAGGGCTATAAAAAATCTTTGTGGGGGTGTTCAGTGGACCTAACCCAACCACCAGGCGCCTATTTCATCATCTCGACAATAGTCGGTGACAAATGACAATTCTGTTAACATTACAAACTCGACAAGAGTCGACGCGGGGTGCAAGTCGGGTGACCTCCGCCTGTGGTCAAGAGCTGCGGTTCGTTTTTGGATCCATCCGAGGGGAAGAGCAGTGCTTGGTTCGGATCGGACGTAGTGTGAAACCGCTCTTACTCTAGAGTTATCAAAAAACCAGTAGGTGTTAATACAAATTCCGAAACGTCAGTTGAAAAACAATTGCTCGTCTGGCCTTTGTCTACTAAAAGAGTGCTAAGCCAACGACCTTATGGTATTGTTATCACTGAAATTTATTCTGTTTTGACCCCATTTACCTTGGAAACTAAGAAAAATAGTTATAGTAACACCTGGACGTGCAGAAATAATGGAGAGTTGTCAAGAAAACAAAAAAAATACAGATGTTTTTTTCAACACTCCTCTGCTAACCATCATCATCACATTTACATTTATGTAACGGCTTTGGCTATCTGTAAAGCTGGCACAAGTTTTGCTAGGTATTATTTATTGGAAGAGTACTTTGGTCTGCCTGCCTTTGTTTAGTACCTACTGGAAAAAAATATTCATATGTGGCAAGTTGATTTTTATAGATAAAAAATGTTCCAGCGGTATGAATTCTAGTTTAATAATGATTACCTGTGGTTTAGTTCCATAGTTTAAATAAAAACACTAAAATGTACGCAAAACCCAGCTCACCCCGCAGCGGGGTCAGAAGGGATAGAAACAAAAAAATTACGGTAACAAATTACCAGAAAAAGAAATATTATATCTTAAAATATACCTAAACTTCCTTCAGAGTTAGCTGAGCCTTCTGTTTTAAGTAAAGTGAAAACACAAAATAGTTATCCCTTTGCCCCTGCTAACCCTTCTCACCCCGTTTTACGGTACGTTGAATTCTGGTGACGTTTTTATTTGCACTACGAATGATCCGCGAAAAAACGGCTTCGCCGAGTGATTGTTCAGAACTCTTTTGTTCATTGGCAACCTGCTGCACAAAGTCAAAACGAAAGTAGAGTATGCAAATACACAACCTTGTTCAGTAAGAGTGATCTGACAAGGTCATTTTTAACGAATAAAACTATTTCGAATAGCTGTCATCACTGCCTATCATGGTTTAACAACACAGACAACGTCCAGTTTTGTCAAAAGCTTCTGTCCTTTCTGTTTTTCTTTAACCTTGCTTGGAATTCTATTTTGGTTTGCTAGTTACTTTGTGTAAATAGCAAATCCTATTTGATATCGACAGTTGTGTTTAATTTATCTATTTCGATGACTATTTCAATTCGGGACATCTTAGAAACAGCTCCAACGATTTTCATGAAATTTGGTATGCAGGGGGTTTCGGCCCAGCAAAGCTTTTTCATCCGGTACTCAGTTTTTTAGACAGTTCCTACATTACTAAAGCAAAACAAGGCTGACTGAGTTGCAAGTGGAAATTGGAAGTCTTTGTTCTTTGAAACCGTCGTTGAACCATCGGGTAATAAAGGAATCACTTGACCAACTACACGAACATTATTTACTGTGTGGTTTACGTAAATGTGTACTCGATTCCTGTCTCCATTTGTTCCGCTTTTAGCGAAGACAAATTACCGTCACGGAAGATCACTGGCACGGCACCCTGCCAATGCCCACTCTATACTGAGCACAACTTACGCAAGTATTTTGGACACACCCACTTTTAAGACTCCCTGCAGAAATCTTTAAAACACCGTTATTTCCCAGCTTTCCCAATGATCAGAAACACTAGCTTGCTACGCTACTATACGTGTAAGACAGCCAAGCCTGTGTCAATTGATATCTATGTTTACATGCAAACCCACGTTCCTCTGCTTCCACAGAACTATTTTTGTTCACTGAAGTGGACCTCCGCAAAGTAACACCTGATTCAATAAACGTTTCTCACCTTGCGGCCCTTAATATTTCCTTACTTCTAGGTATTTTCGTTGATCTATATAGTTGAAAAACTATCGTAAATTGTAGTGACTCGACTTCGAATTCCAAGTAACATACGCCCTCTTTTCCAAGGTCAATATAAAGCTAGATTAGATTAGGTTCGCAATGTCAATAAGCTTAATCGTGTCAACGAATCGGAAGCAGCGATTACCGATTCTCGATTGATTAGGCACGGGAAATTACCTTGGGAGTTTCTTCATGCAGTTTCCAAGATATTTTTAATGACTTCTATTTTTAACCGACTTCAAAAAAGGAGGAGGTTCTCAATTAGGTTGTTGTTCACCTCAGAACTCCGTCAGTTGTGGGCCGATTTGGAAAAATATTTTTTCATTATCTTTACATTATAACAAAGCCGCTCCACGCAGTCTGTATGTTTTATATGCACATCTTTTAAACTACGCAACGGATTTGTATGTGATGTGATGTAACAAAGGCCTCCCCTATAGACCTCCAGTTGTCTCGATTGGAAGCGGCTTGTAGAACCGTGACTTTAACCAGGAGGAAAATCTGAATGTTCCCAAAAATGCCCGGAATTCGTACACGATCCTCTGCTTGAAAGTCCATAGTTCAAACCCATGGCTTCTAACAACGTGTACCCGTTTATTATTATACTCGTAAGAGACGTAAGTATAGATATTTGCAGATTTAACTGCGGTTTACCTCATGAGCTGTGTCGTTTGGAGGGTGTGACCAATGACTCCCAATGCCCTCCTATACTTGGAGACTTGCCCGGCTACGTGAGTGCGCTCACGGACACCATAACAAGTCACATTTTAATGTGGGAGGGGCTCTCACGTGGCTGTGACGTCATTGACATGTGCTTGTGACGTCTGTCATGTTAATAGAAATGAATGATGATTGACGAGTGATGAAAAAGAAGATAATGTGCTATTATTATAGCTGTGTTAGTTTTTTGTTTATGTACACAGTCAGATGTGTTGGCTGTGGTTTGATTAATTATTATGTTGCGAAAATGTCATGTTGCTTCTATTTTCGCGTTGTTTTAGTTTTCAGATCGCTATCCCCATCTTACTCGCTAATTCTGCCTCCGAAGCAGTGCTTGACTTGCGTTGTTTCGGAGTGTACTGGCCCATGAGTTATTTCGTCATAGTCCTTTTAGGCTGGCTACGCAAGTGCAATTCTTATCTTTATTATTAGATAACCCATTTTCTCATTTTCCACTCCATTTTATGAAATAATAAATAGTTAACACAATTACAATCTACATCTATATTTTGTTGGAAACAATCGAAAGCTGCATAAAAAGTTGTGACAGTTGAAATTGATAAAAAATAATTCCTGTTTAGTAAATCAAGAGTGCAAGGTCTTCCATTCTGGGCACATCTCATCATCATCACACATCATCTATCAATACAGTTTACAGTCATTTACGCACTAGTTTCCGAACCAAGATTCTACATGGTTACTATTGATTAGATGCAATAAAGACACATTTGTAGGTAGATTAGTAAGTTGTTAAATTAAGTGGCTTATACCTACATATTAAGTGATGAAAGAAGTCCATCAAAACCTTTAAATCACCGATCCACTAAACAGCCATTCGGCTGAACCAAGGTCAACACCAATCTTTCAATTGATATAGCTATAAATGTCAATTGTGCGGCCGTATATCATGCAACGGATACTCGCACTTATTTCCGCGTGTGTTGACTCAGAATCTTCCAAAGCCGCTTCCTTCAAGACCTGCCTTTTTCCATGATCATAAAAACAAGTTCTTTTCCATGTATGAACTCATCAGCAAAGCTTAGCCAATTATTTGGAAAAATCGCATCTTAGATCACTTCGCCTAGCACTACCACCCAAACACAAGGTGAAGATGTTCGTATTCTAGTGAATCCGGCGTTACTTTGCAGAGGTCCATCTCAAGATGTTAGTCTTCCCAAACGAGAAACTTAATTCATGGGCTCATCTCATTGTTTTTCACCGTCTACAAAACTTGCTGTGTGATCATGAGGTGACATAGTTGAATCTTAGCCAATAGTAACGGAAGATACTGATTGATCTCATCAGATGTTTGTGTGGCGATTCATTGAGATCACGAGGTTGTATCATTTGTATCGTAAAAATAAGTCGTTGATTTTGATTTTGGTTTATTTTGGCTCTACATTCAATCATTCTGCACCTTCCCGTAATCTTTTGCTTCTGAGCTCTCGTTACTTTGAGTAGCGGAGTAGCAAGGGTAATGTTTTTTTTTCGTGTGTTCTGCTTGCTTACTCCAACTGTCCCGAAACTTCCAGAGCTAATCACAGATCGTCGCACCCATCACCGATCTAATCATAAGGTAGGCGTCATTGCCATCCGGCTTGTTCCCGACCGCGTCAATTGCAATTTAGCGGATTGGCCAATTGGCACAATGACGCACCGGGGTGAGGGGACGTCACGCCGACTACTTTTTGTTTTTGTTGTGATTGCCATTTTTGCAAGTGGCATCGCGGTTTGCGTCTGAAGCCGAGTACTCGTCTGCAAGCTGCAACCGTAATTACTTATCTAAATATTTGTACTCCAAGTTTGTCAATTCTTAGAAGTCAGAAGTCAAACTTTTTGTTGACACAATGTCGTCTCCAACTCTTTATTGGTATAATCGACCAATCAAGTTGTTACCTACATGGTTAGTTATTCCTCAATACGGGGTGACATCAACTTCATATCTATTAATAGAACAAGGCCTGGTTTTGGAATAGGACGGACCTAACTCTTACTGTGGGTGTCGTAGAAGGCGACTAAGTGACCTGCAACGAGAGTGGGCAGCGCTCGCTATTTCCAACTACGAACTCCGGAATCGAGCACTGTGGTGTAGAAGACATACCAACACACTCTTTTCCCAAAAAAGGCAACATCAAGCTTAGTTAACTTACGACGAAGACCATTTGTCAAGCGTACCAAGATACAGGGTCTGCCTAGTTGGGGGTCTAGATTTCCTGCAAACACATGAATTTTGGAAATATCCTGTGTTTTGAAATTTATCCGGAATAGTTCAGCTGGTGGTTGGAATTGGACTTTAGAATAGTTTGACTTGAATACCCCTGTAAATATTTTTGAGGGTTTTAAATTGTAGTTGAGTTTTCACGGGAGTTTTCAATCAAATTAATCTGCTGAAATTCCAGAGCAATTTAACGACACCCTGTGTATTATACTACATTACAATGACATCTCTGAATATGCCAGTTAGTCGCAAGAATTACTTAGGAGGTTTTAAATATCTTTTCACCCGTTTTTCGATCAGCTAAGCTAGATCAAATTTTTTAATTCATAACACGCATGCGTTTGACCGTTGTCACGCCAGGCCAATATTTCACTAACGCGACAATTGGCATTGTTCATTTTTTTTAGTATGCTCCGATTCGAAAACCATTTCGAGGAAAACCATAATTTATCCGATTTATCTTGTCCGATTTCAAAAATACTTTATGATTGCAGATATTTTTGTAAAAGTACTTTGAACCTTTGTTTGACCGAACGACCCGGTTTTTAGACAGAATCCAGCATCAAATGTTTGCCACAAAAATGAAAAAAAAAAGTTTAGCGTCACGTGTCACTGTCAAATCGACAAAACCATAGACAAAGCCGTTTTTTTTAATAGCCAGCCGAACGAAGGCGATTGGAATTCTGTCTTAATTCACGAATTATCAAACAGCGAAAAAATATTTATTATTAATTAACAAAGCTACGTAAAAGCATAATATTCAAATAAGTTGCTTGAAATAGTCCATTTTATCAAATAAAGGTGTTAAAAGCACAGCTTAAAAAAATGAACAATGCCAATTGTCGTATTGGTTAAATAGCGTGGTAAACCAATGTTACGCTTGCCTAGAAAATGTGTGACCAAGCTACGGTCAGCTGGAAGTATCGTATGATGTATAGCAAGTATACATATACAAAGTACCTGCCGCAATTGTCATCCGAGCGCCGATTGCCTCACTTCGCCATTGTATTGTCCCGCGTATAATTAGGGCTGACATAAAACGTAAGACGCAGCGATTTGTGTTAAGCGAAAACGACATTCAGTGGAATCTTTTTAAAAATCAAATCAAAACCAAAAACTTCTATTTTGCAAATAGGCCGCCAAGGTTTACGAGTAAATGACAATTTTCGAAACTACCAGCGCATTCGGAAAGACCATCAACGCCAAGAAGAATGCGCTGCCAGAAACTTAGCAGAAAGTCATTTTTTCAAAATAAATACATATACTTCCTTTTTCGAAGTCGATTAATAAGTTCTTGATGGTCGTGTTAATTCAATATATAACTGAACTCAGATGAGAACTACGTAAGAGAGAACTGGCGATCGTTGACAGTGTCTGAACGTATAGTCTTAACAGTTGGTATGCGTTGGAATTTTAAGTGTCATGTCTCTTCGAAGACTTCCACTGCTATATTTTACGACTGCCTAATTTCACATTAGGTCCCAAGCCAATAGCAGCAGGAGAAACGATGTTTCTTTGTTGGAATCCATGATTGGAATGAAGTGCGCCACCCTAATCGAAAGGAGTCTCGCAGTACCTGTTGCTGTCGGGCTGCTTAAGCTAGACTTCTGAAGTCACTGTCACTGACGCCAGAGCCTGTTTGCTCGGAAGTCTAGCGTTACGACTTAATGTGAATGCGTCTTAAAAAAAGTGTTAGCGTTATCGTGACCCTTACTAGCCATAAATAGGTATCCTCTCCCAACATAAGAAACCCCTAGAATGACTAAGGTTTCCGAAGACCTAAAAATTTAGGAACCTTCGCCACACTATTTTGGTCTTGTACTCCGGAATCAAACGCGAATTTTGTGATCCTGTCGTCCTGCTCACACTAATAGTGTTTAATAGGAGAGAGAGAGACCCCTGTTGGCACGGTCGTTCGTATTTCAAAAGAGTTCTGGGTACAGCTTAACATTGAAACCAAGTCTATTTTCGGGTGTCCTCTGGCATACCTTGAGTACTGAAGTTCGGTCAGTGACCGTGAAGTCTTTATTAATGGTTTAAAAATATAACAACAAATGGTATGCACTGATCTTCTGTTTTCTTGAAAAATCGTTGGACCAAATGGATTGGAATCCGGGTGGTATGATGGTTACGATGGTATGATCATGTTTTTTCCAATAGCGTAACTGATCGAAATCAAACTACGAAATAGTTCATAGTTTATTTATTAATAATAATTTATATTAACTAGATGTCAATTATAATACTAAATAAAAAAAATACAAACATGTCCAAATTCAAAATACAATGAAAAGTAAAATCACATAAAACATCGAATAAAAATCAAATAACAATCTAGTAAAATTACAAAAAATAATTTAAAATTTACATTATTTTGGAAAAATATGTAATAGTACTATTAGCTGTCAAGAGCTATTCATAATAAGACCTCACTCCACAAGTGAGGCGTTATTTGCCAAGACTACTTTAAGCCTCACAATCAACAAACATAATATGAGAACATTTCGCTACCGATAATTTGTCCCTAGTAACAGTGACATTAACACGAACGCGTTCAAGGCTTTTTTATAACAAAAAATACACACATTTGCATGCAACTGTTTATACTTTAGTACCTACTTATATTTAGTCCGTATATTTTGGCTTGTTATTAAATTTATTTACCTTTATTATTTGGTATTTTTGGCTACCACGACACAAGGCATTGAATCATCTGTTTTTGTAATGTACTTTAATTTATTCTTTAATTTTTGGAAAATAAAATAATATGTAGTTCTTTTGCTATGTTTAGCCTGTCAGTTTTTTATTTGTGTCAATTATTGTGTTAAATAAATAAATATTCTATTCTGTATACTAGAGACACTGCAAAGTCTTATGACTTGCACGGCTAGTCTACCAGTGTGTCCGCCGGGTCTAGTGTCAGTTCGCATTCGACGTTCTTACTCGTCGCCACATCGCGACTGTTCATATCGAACCAGATTATCTACGTTCAAACGTACGTTCAATTCTTCGATACTAACAGCTAGGTGTGTTGTGATTTCGTCTCCGTTTGTGATATCTGTTCAAATTATGTGATCTTTTTACGATTTATCGTTAACAATTACGGTTTGTGTGTCTAGTGATTGGGTTTTTTTTTAATTAGCAAAATAATGCTTGCAACAATTTGGTCTTGGGAGTCGCAGTTATAAAATGTGTTAAAACGAAATTTGCGAATGCTTAAAACTATCAAATTGTCATCATTTTGAATTTGATCTGACATGATGACATCTTGACTGTGGATATGTAATGAATGACTATTTACTTCATCGTCAATTCGAACAAGATCCTTTGTTACGCTACTCGTTACATAATCTTTCAGTTCTGTTAAATTCAAGTCTGTATTATCATCCACTTTTCCCAAGCGTGTCTGTATTTAATATGGAGTCTTCTAGAGCTGTTTTGTTTACTATCAGTACATCCTCATTACGATCAGCGAGATAAATATTTCAAATAACAGGAACATTGCCAGTTTTTCATCCTATTTCATCGCCAGTTTATTTTTAAACAAGATTAGTTTATTAATAACTTCTTCTTTTTCTTCTTCTTATTTGTGGCGTTTCAAGTCGTTATAGCGACGACAACTTCTTCTTCTTCTTCTTCTTATTTGTGGCGTTTCAAGTCGTTATAGCGACGACAACTTCGCCAATGTCAAAGTAACAAAAATATAATTAAAAAATCTTGTGACAAAATGTCGGCAACGTTGTACGGTAATGGTCAAAGACCCCCCTCCCCCCTGTCGGGCTCTTAGCCAACGGTCAATGATATCCCTCAGAAACTGCCAGGAAATCATTAGCCGATGCCCAGGGTGCACCGGATCAAGCACTGCTCTTCCCCCCGGACGGATCCAAAAAGGAACCACAGTACTTGACCACACGTGGAGGTAACCCGACTCGCACCACGTTTATTAATAACCTTTTTTTTTCTTTCCAGATACCACAGTCATGCCAAGTGTTAGCTGCTGAGCTCCTTCACGTCCATACCATCAAAAATGCCCAGCGTACTATTCAGAAGGAAAACATTCAAAGTCACAAACACATACCTGAACACGTAGAGCCAAAACTTTAACTCGACCAAAATACTTTTAAAGTGATATAGAAATAGGTTGTTATAGTTCCTTTAAATAGTGATATTAGTGTAAGTGAAGTGCCATTGGTAGTGATGATGATGATCTGGATTGTGTCGGTGATGGTGGCGGCGGT
The DNA here is from genome assembly GCA_932294345.1 of Pandemis cinnamomeana. Classification (NCBI taxonomy): domain Eukaryota; kingdom Metazoa; phylum Arthropoda; class Insecta; order Lepidoptera; family Tortricidae; genus Pandemis; species Pandemis cinnamomeana. The sequence continues at coordinate 7,833,256 of OW028726.1, read as the reverse complement.
GATGGCTGATAGAAGTAATTTACCCCCGACCTGTGATAGGTAAGTTGTTTTCTATTTGTAACTAGCGACTCGCCCCGGCTTCGCACGGTATATTATGCATGTATTATACATACAAACCTTCCTCTTGAATCACTCTATCTATTATAAAAAACCGCATCAAAATCCGTTATGTAGTTTTAAGGATATAAGCATACATACGGACACGGGGACAGAAAAGGCGACTTTATTTTATACTATGTAGTGATGATAAGACGTCTGAGTAACTAAGTGCTTGCTGGGGCCAAGAGGGTTTCTGGTCAAGACTTCCCGAAGCGAAAATTCACGAGAATTCTCGAGATTAAAAAAAAGCGAGAAAGCAGAAACGTTGTATAATCCAAGGTGTCAGTTAAACCAACTCAATAGCTTGCTGAAGTATTCTGTATTATTCATAAGACGTAGTACACAAGCACGCCGTAAAAGGGATTGCATTTCGTCTGTGTCGCCTATCTTAAAGCCCGGTTTTAACAAGAGAAATGCTGTAAGTTTTACATTGCCAGGTCGTCATGCGAAGAGGATAGAAGTCGTCGACCAAGTGCGGCATTGTAATGCTTGCAAGAATTCTTGCACGTCTATAATGGGTTCCAGGGTGCTCTTCAATCGACCAATAGCAACACGTCAAATACTCATCGCATTGTAACAAACCATGGGAGTGTAACTGTATTTTTTTTCATATCGTGATCCTATTAGCAACATCAATACCGACATAGTTAGTCGCAGACACTTGTGCTAGGCGCTGGACTGAATCAGTTCTATTTTTACCGAGGTCCGAGGTCACGTGTGACAATGAGACCTGCATAATAGGCAAACGTTACATCTCTACCGATACGAAAGGTACACTCCCACCAACGAAGCGAAGACGTTTTGCTATCCTGCATGCTGGCATGCTTGCACGCTTGAATTCTGGTATGCTTGCCGCTTGCATACACGAATTCTTGTTTGCATGCTCGCTTGCTTCTTAGAAACACAGTTCACGCGAGTAAAGCCGCAGATGTAGTCGGTATGTTAGTTACGTTTGTTTTATCCAGGGCACACTCCAGAACAGAAATGCTCAGTTAAACCAACCACCCAAGCACCACCAACCGCCAACCAACACCCAGTCAACACCGCAACCTGCTGATTTTTTTTATAAGACAAGGAAGGTAAACGAGCAAGAGGGTCACCTAATGTTAATGTTGATGGCGAGTTCATTATTCCGCAATAATAGTAGAGGACCTTATATAATTTGTGTATTCAAAGTTTCTGACAACTTTTGTCGGTCCCTCGCTTTATGCTCCTCTCGTCTACTCAAAGGGTAACTGGTAGAGATCCCTTGTAGGGATAAATTACCCTTTGTGCATATATTTAATGTTTATTTTGTGATTTGTGTCTGTTTGTTTATATTTGTACAAAAGGGCATTTGCTTACTTTCTGCTTTGTCGGCTTATTTTCTCGCGGAGCTGAATTCTCGACTATGAATTTTCGAGAATTCTCGATCAGATACTCTATTTGTGGGATATTCTCGTGTCAAACGTTACTAACGTTAATAAACGTCTGAACATAATAATCTCAAACTGGGTACCACACATTCATATACTATGTAGGTAGCCGGAAGTACGGTTGCTAACGACCTTGTCCGCTGACTACCGTGAATATGATTCTTGTGTGCAGAAAAGTCGACGCGTTACGTGTGTGATACTGAATCTAGCTGCACATAGAAACCAGGCAACGACTTAACATACTTATCTACATAACTAGGTTCTTCCCGCGACTTCGTCTGCGTAGAATTGTACATATAAACCTTCATCTTGAATCACTCTATCTACTAAAAAACGCATCAAAATCCGTTATGTAGTTTTAAGGATATAAGCAAACATACCATGTAGTCTGTTAAGTATCTATTAAGTTCAGTATGTCTATTAAGTGATTAGGTATGTAGATAAATAACATAGAATGCACCAGTTGCTTCTCTGCCTGCGCGAATGGTAAAAACCCAAAAAAAACTTAGGAATTGAATACGCCCCCTGATATTTCCCTACGCCCTCCTGGTTCGGAAGTCCAGCCCTAGATGCTTAGATAGCCGGCGAAGCTTAATTTTTTATCAACACGTGTAGAAGCACCACGTGCTCGTGATAGTCACCATACCGGCGCGTGCGCAGGTCAACGACTGCGCGAAAACGGAAAAAAAACGTTATGACACAAACTTGAATAATCTATGCCAAGATTCCATGGTTTCAATAGGAAAGTAGAAAGAAGAAAGAAAGACGACGTTTATTCCTTTTTGCAAGACACACAAATATAAGAGAATATACACACATTTATCACTATCATCACTACATAGTATAAAACAAAGTCGCTTTCTCTGTCCCCATGTCCCTATGTCCCTATGTATGCTTATATCTTCAAAACTACACAACGGATTTTGATGCGGTTTTTTTTTAATAGATAGAGTGATTCAAGAGGAAGGTTTATATGTATAATTCGACGCAGACGAAGTCGCGGGCAGAAGCTAGTAGAAAATAAACTCGAAAAATAAACACACACATGAAAAATAGACTTACTTACTTAGGATTTAGAGGCTTTGAGTCGATCAATTTTACTTGTCACTCGTTGCTATGTCATTCTTCCCAGTTTAATTTGAAACGTCATTGCGTCGCGCGGAAACATTATGTATGTGGCGATATGTTTATCATCATCATCGGCATCATCAGCCCGTGACAGTCCACTGCTGGACATAGGCCACTCCCTTGGTACGGCCGGCAACGCACCTGTGATACCCCAAGTCTTGCAGGTGTCCTGGGCGATGGTGATTACTTTCCATCAGGTGACCCGTCTGCTCGTTTGCTCCCTCTTATATAAAAAAAAGCCACTAGACTCTTCAGGTGTCCTCCAATCCCTGGCCGCTGCCTTACGAATATCATCGCCCTACCTATATCCTTCCATGCTGGTCTGGGAGCAAAGAAAAGCATAGAACCAGTTGCTTCTCTACCCACGCAGATGTTAAAAGCACAACGAGGGTTTCGGCGAAAATCGTAGGAATCATGGTGTAATCATTCCCTATTCCATCTATACACAATCGTACTAAACGTGGCCTTTAGGTCTTGTTACCTTAGGTTCTCTCTACCCCGTAAGAGATAAAGACTTGATTTATAGTATGTATCAAGACGTTTGCCAGCCGATATCAATACCAGGTGTTAAGCCAAACCGGTTATAACCACTTGTATCCAGATTACTCAAGTTCCAGTTTACTTTAGCGACCTCGTATCTCCAACAAACTTACAGTAAACCACTACCTTATTCTATCAAAGATAAAGTTGAAAATTTCCTGCAAACGCAAAGAGATACAAGCTTGGGAAAGTAAACAGGTATTCTTTAGGTCTCAAGTCGCTAGTTTGTACCTTGTGTTGAGGAGGATAAGATTTATATTAGGATGAGCTGTGGTGTATGTTTAGAATATCAAAGGCGGTTTGCGATGGAATTATGACAATGCATGCTTAGTGTTTGATGCAAGTTTCGAGACAAACCGCCTCGAACGAGTTCGCGTGATCATCTGTTACTAAAATAACACACAATCACGTCTTTATCCCTTACGGGATAGACAGAGCCTAAGGTAACAAGACCTAAAGGCCACGTTTAGCATGATTGTGGGCATATAGGGGGAAAGGGGAATCAAAAATAGTGATGGGTTGCTAGCCGCATCACCTATAACATGATTCCTAAGATTTTCACCCATTCCCTCGATGGGCTTTCACTATCTGCGCGGGAAGAAAAGCAACTGGTACATTCAATGTTTTTTCTTTACTCCCAGACCAGCATGGAAGATACTAAAATAACCTAACCTAAAAAAACATTTTTAGTCCAACCTTTTTTGCCGACTGTACTTTTTGTTGACTGTACTCCCATAGTCATCTATCCTACACGTGTATACCGAATTCCAAGTCAATCGGATCAACCCTCACGTTGAAAAACACTGTTTGATTCTATGTAGATGTAGAAGATGTAGAAGATACCAAGTCACATTAAAATCAGGTGATTGATTGGAAATGTCTGTTGGTTCCAGTTTAATATACTGCCACGGCCCACTCTTGGACACAGTGCAGATGGCTGGGCTGTACACGGATTCAAAGACCTTCGTGGACATGAAGATCAAGGTCTCCGCTGAAAACACCATGTACGAGTTCCAGAAGATGATGAATCAGTAAGTGTTAATGGCAATAAGTGTACCCCCTATTTTTTCTGAGAGCTGAGCCCTCAGAACCAGGAGAACATCCACGTATCGTTAGGGTAGGCAATGGGAAAGTAACGCCAGACGCCACACAAATTGTATGTGCTCAAGATTTTGACAAATCCCCCCTCCCATTGCTCGTCCTATTTTGAGAAGATGGGGGTGCCTCCCTATCTGATACCCTGGGGGCACGGACGGTAAGAACCACTTTGGGAACTGCTCACATTCATAAAATCGAAAATCAAAACTTGTTTTGCAAATAGACCGCCAAGGGCTCGTACATGTCTTTTTTTTAAACTACCAGCGTATTCAGAAAGACTATCATTGCCTTGAAGAATGCACCGTAAGAAACTTTTCAGAAAGTCATTTTTTTTTCAAAACCAATACGTACAATAGTTAAATTCTACGTAATATTCATTCATACAAGGAATTTACAATAACTATTCCTTATTAGTGCCTTAAATTATAAAAAAGCTTTAAAGATATACCTCTCATTCATAAACGCTCTGTAGGCTTCTGCTAACTTAGCAATCGTTTGTCCTTATGTCACTTTGACATTTACCTTTCACAGATAAGGACAAACGATTACTAAGTCAGCAGAAGCCTATAGAGCGTTTATGAACAAGGGGATAGTTTCTACTGGTCAAAGTAAAACAAAATATATATAAAAAAAATCTAAGATCAGCGGAGGTGTAAAACGCATCTACCGTCAAAAAATTCTAAAACCATACACCTATAAAGTTTGTTAATCTAACGATAATGTATTGCAGAACGGCATCCCACCCGACAAAGGCTGACATCATGAAGTTTGTGACTGACAACTTCGACCCTGAGGGTTCAGAGTTCGAGAAGTGGACACCCGATGACTGGAAGGAGGATCCTGGTAAGTCTTACAACATCCCAAGAGCGCCGCCAGTCGATGATCAAGACCCTCGGGTCTAGTAGAAGTATACCGTCTATAGGTCAAACAGTATGGCGGCACTTAAATTCCAAAAATAAAGGCCTACCTAAACTAGACTGTAGTATCCGCAGAGCCAAGAGCCGTCTGGCCATTAATCATCGGAATCATGCTATCTCTTTCGCACCTGCACTGCCTTATGGAGCGGGCCGTGCAACAATAATATATGTATACAGTTAGCGTGCGGCATAATTATCATGATCATAAGTTATCGACATGTTAACTGGAAGAAATCCCTTCTTAGGGATAAGTTCGCCTTTGTACTATTTTCTGTGTATTTTTTGTATTTTTTAATTTTTATGTGCAATAAAGAGTTTACATACATACATACATGTTACCCCTACGGTAACTGACGCTTATGCCTAGCCACTTGGTTTTGCGGATACTACATCTGTCTTCCCCGTAAGGGATAAAGACGTGATCTGTGGGGCCACATCTTTCAACTGTCCCTCTTGCCCCCTCGGCGTTCCACATGTACCATCCCTATCTCTACTAGCTCTTAGAATAAACATAGAGAGCAAAGCTAAGGGTACTAGGAGTCTAGGACAGACAATAAACACTTATTTATTGAATAAGGAGCTTTTGCGGAGATCCAATTACATAAAAAACAGACATAAGACAGCCAAGCTTGTGCGAAAGATATATGTTTTCAGATGCAAATCCACCCTCATTTGCTGCCACAAAAAACATACATAAATCCCACTCGCCTATCACCTACACCTCACAAAATATTTGAATAAAATTTGGAATGGAGATAGCTGGTACCCTAGATTGAAACAAATGCTACTTTTTATCCCAGAAAATTGCATAGTTCCCGCGGGATAGTGATAAACATGTCAAAGGTAGCTGGCTAGAGTCGCAACGTAAACAATTATAGCAGAATATACTCTCAATATCCAGGTTCTAAGTCTTATTCTACGCGGACGAAGTCGTGGGCTGAAGCTAGTTCTATATACTAAAGACCGGGGTTCGAACTCGGAACCTCAGTATTTTAATAGTCTATTGCAATTTAAAGTATGTACAAAGTTACGTTACCAAGTTATGATAGATAATGTTCATGGATGTGTAGCGAATATAAAATTTCACGCCACTTAGCTACGTGACTGCATAGTTTTTTAAAAATTATATATTCTCTTGTTTATTTCATTTAAACGTTGAAAAATAAAGTCTTTAATGCATATGGAAATTATCTTATGAAAGGAATTCTAAGATTATAAATGCGAATGCGAGTTTGTTCGTTACGCTTTTACGCGTGAATTATTCAACCGATCGTGTTAAAATTTGGCATGAAGATAGTTTGAGATCCTGGGGTTACCATGACGTCTTAATGCTATTCAATCCCGATTCAGTTTAGGTACGCTCGCTGTCAGATTCATGCTAAAATTGACAGCTAAAACCTGAACTGAGTCGGAATCGAATCGCATTAAGGCGTCATGAAGGCCCCTGGAAAGGACATAAAGTAGTTTCTATCGCGAAAAATTGTATTATAATCTACTAGCTGTGCTATCCCGCGGGAACTATGCAATTTTCCGGGATAAAAACTATCCTATGTCCTTTCCCGGGACTCCAAACTATCTGTATACCAAATTTCAACTAAATCGGCCCAGCGGTTTAAGCGTGAAAAGGTGACAGACAGACAGACAGACAGACAGACAGAGTTACTTTCGCATTTATAATATTAGTAAGGATTAGTAAGGATTGGAATGGGCTATAACGTTGTCAACTTCGGCAAAGATGAAAAGACTATCATGCATGGTCATGTCTTCGTGTTCCAGGATTCCTAAAGCTGATCGAGGACCCCCAACTCCTGGCGTGGGCGTCTGAGCTGAACCGGCTCTGGCTGCAGCTCGGCAGGAAAATGTCCAAAGACGTGGAGATGAACCAGGACCTGTACTCCATCATCTATGTCAAGCACCCTGTGATAGTGCCTGGTGAGGATATGCTCGTACCCTAGAACTGATCTTACGGCTATAATTATATAGGGTATTTAATACTAGCAATTCTTGTTGCCTTAGGCTCTGTCTACCCCGTGCGTAAGAAAGAAAGGACTATCATATTTTAACTATTAACTCTTTATCTTGTACGCAGATCAGTAGCAAGGCATTACTATATTTTCCAAAAAAAGCCGTGGTAGCCTAGTGGTTTGTACGGCCTTTCAAGCAGGTCGTGGGTTCGAAACCCGGGCTCGCACCTCTGAGTTTTTCGGAATTTATGTGCGAAGTTACATTTGACATTTACCATGAGCCTTTCGGTGAAGTCCCATATTTGCGAATCCAATGGTGTGTGTGAAGTTCCCAATCAGCACTGGGCCCACGTGGGAACTATAGCCCAAGCCCTCTCATTCTGAGAGGTGGCCTGTGCCCAGCAGTGGGACGTATATACAATACAATAGAATACAATAACTCTTTATTGAACACCACATGTAACAACCAAAACAGAAACAAGGTATACAGAATATTACAAGGTAACAATAGGCGGCCTTATCGCTACAGAGCGATCTCTTCCAGGCAACCATAATGGACTGGAGAGCAGAACAGATCTGAGCAGGTGATGCAATTTAGAATATATATTAATATACTTCTTCCATGCTGGTCTGGGAGCAAAGAAAAAACGTAGAATATACCAGTTGCTTCTCTACCCGCGCAGATGGTAAAAGCCCATCGAGGGAATGTGCGAAAATCATAGGAATCATGTTATAGGCGATGAGGCTAGCAACCCATCACTATTTTGGTTTCATTTTTCACCTATACGCCCGCAATCTTGCTAAATGTGGCCTATAGGTATCTGTTACCTCTATCCCGTAAGGGATAAAGACGTGATTTGTGTCTGTGTATGTGTATGTATTAATATACTAAGTACTGAAATACATAATATATCATACATGAAACACATTTACAATAAATGCTTTTATATATTGATTTTATAATCGACACCTCCGACGCAAAAGGTCGTAACCCGTTTTTTATGCATAATGAGATTTTTCAGTCGGTACAAAGTCATTAATCCAAGCTATAACTTCCTAAAACTCAAGTTTAAATATTTTGGATAATTATGGAGTTTTGTGATTGCTAATAGTCGTATCATTTGAACTTTTCCACGCAAATCGTCGCATCACAACATTCGACGCTTTGCGCCACTCCATTAGTGTTCATTACACCCCACGCAAATAGCCTTAACTTCTAAGTTACGACTTTATGCGTAAACAATAGTAGTTAGGTACGACTTTTTGATGCAGTTTTTTTACAATCATGGGTCGTAACTCGCACTTGCGACTATATGCGTTGCTTTAGTGAGAAGGTATATCCTTTTAAATATAGTCGTATTTATAACATACGACTTTATGCAATGGACGTGATCAATCGCAAAAGGTTGTAACTTTCTTATACGACGTTTTGATAACGAGCACAAAGTCGTAACTTTAGGTTTTTTGCCATAATTTTGAAATTATGATATTTATTTTAATAAACAGATTTGCTTCGTGTCAATTAACCCGCTGCGGACAGATATAACCACTGCTTTAAACTTTGGACATATTTCAACTTGAAAAATACATGAAAAATTCTTATAATCGCGCTCCTGAAAAATCGTCGATTTTGGGATACGACTTTGTGCGTGGGAGGTGTCGATATATGCTTTTATATATAGGCTGGTGATGATGCTTACTATCTTTTCCAGGTGGCAGATTCCGGGAGTTCTACTACTGGGACTCCTACTGGATCATCAAGGGTCTACTGCTGTCGGAGATGAGAATGACCGCCAAGGGAATGGTGTCCAACTTCCTGGATGTCGTCGATAGGATCGGCTTTATTCCCAACGGGGGCCGGATATATTATGTTATGAGGTACTATACAATATAAATACTCTTTATTGAACACCACCAATCAGTACAAAACAATACAGAAACAAAGAACAAGGTAGACAATAGGCGGTCTTATCGCTTAATAGCGATCTCTACTAGACAACCAGTAAGAAAAGTAAGTTGGAGACAGATTAAGTAGGTGGCGGAAACAAATAGACAGGATAAACGCAGGGATAATAAAAACAACAATATCAACATAAATATAATACATAGCTAAATAAATAAAATAAAATAATACATACATACACACGTAACATTACTGTATAATACATAAAATATGATAAAATAAATGTGAGAAAGTAACAATGAAAAATTAGAAGGTCATACAGCAGAAAAGGATTTGATCACAAGCAAAAAGAAAAGATAAGGTACTAAAGACAGGGAGTGGATTAAATTAGTGATAAATAGTGAGATTTGAGGTACGTCATGATAGCCAGCTTTTAGGCTTGTTACACACGTACCATAACTACACATCAATTCTACAACCACACCAAGTGATGGGTCGCATATTTTGTATTGAAAATAGCACAATTTACACCAGAGGTTCCTCCAAACTCCTTTGTTCCATAGACCACTTTCAAAATTTGGCTGGATCCGGTGGACCCCCTGCAGCTACATTACTACCAATTTCTAAATCTCAAAAAAAAGTGAAGATTAGCTCTATCTGTGGAAACTTGCGTTGTTGCCGAGTTTCAACGTTAAATTAGCAGTTTTGTTGTGTTTATGATATGTAATTTCACACAAATACCAGGCTTCGGAAAAGTTACACACACACACACACACACACACTCTCAAAAATCACGTCTTTACCCCTTACTCCAGACAGAGCCTAAGGTAATAAAACCTAAAGGCCATTTAGCATGATTGTGGGCGTATAGGTGGAAAGGGGAATCAAAATAGTGATGGGTTTGCTAGCCGCATCAGCTATAACATGATTCTTAAGAATTTTGCCCATTACTTCGATGGGACTACCATCTAGCACAGTGTTCTTAACCTTTCAGACATGGGGGACCATTTGACAAAAATGTTGTCTTGCCAAGGACCACCTAAGTACCTAACTACAAAAAATCTAACGTATGGCTTCGATCGCCCCCAATGGATGGAATTGCACATTCACGCGTTGTCTGGTTGTCACTTATCTAATTATTTATTAGAAGATTGGCCCCGCGGACCACTTAGGATGCTTCCAGGGACCACCAGTTGTCCGCGGACCACCGGTTAAGAACCACTGATCTAGCAACTGGTAAATTCTATGTTTTATCTTTGCTAGGACCAGCAAGGAAGTAGTGAATCTAAGTTTTTTCTGTATTTTTGTTACAGATCCCAACCCCCTCTCCTGATTCCGATGGTCAAGGCGGTGCTTGACGACTCCAACGACATAGAGTTCCTGCAGCCGCGCATACACAGCATGGACAGGGAGTTCGACTACTGGATGAACAACCACACCGTGGAAGTGGAACACGATGGCGTTATGTGAGTTTGTTACCTTCATCACCTCCAGCTGGGCATAGGCCTCCTCTAAGAATGAGAGGGCTTGATCTACGGCTCCCACGCGGACCCAGTGCAGCCGGTTTATTACGTAACTCGCTCGCAATCAGCATCTTTCATTTTTGACAGTTGATTCCGAGTTTTTTTTTTTATATGAATAGGAAGGCAAACGAGCAAGTGGGTCACCTGATGGTAAGTGATCACCACTGCCCATAGACACCCGCAACCCCGGAGGGATTGCAGATGCGTTGCCAACCTCGAGGACTAAGACGAAATGCCTCTTGTGCCCTTGACACAACCTTCTTGTGCCTTGAGATTGGTTTCAAAATGAAAACAATCGTTCCACGTGACTCGATCGGCTTGACATCGCATTCGAAAGCGATTGCGAGCCATTATTGAAACCAATTGAACGAATGATTTGGGTACTTTACCTACATGTGTGATGTTTTCCTTCACCACAAAGCTCGTTTATAAGTTTCAAGTCAGTTACATTAACATTTATGCTTCTCATTTACAGCTCTTTAAGGCTGGTTTTAGTCCAGCAGTATCGGTATAGTATCGGTGTAGTATCGGTGGCGCTGATAGCTACGCGTCATTCAAAAACGCTTCCTAGAAGTTCATATATCTCGGCCATCAGCGCTGGCGGTGCGCGTGCCGTCGGCGTGAGACTAAAACCAGCCTTAGACTTTGTTTTACTACTTTAAGTCTTAACAGTGACTGAGTACTTGCAGTGGCGTAGCTAGGTAACCAAGGGCCCTGGTGCAAATAAAAAATGGGGCCCCACTACTATCTAAACTGGTTACTTTTTAATAATAATAGTTCGATCGAGATTTTCTGGTAAGCATTCGAGGGCCCTCTGAGCTTGAGGGCCCCGGGGCACTGCCCCGCCTAGTCCCTAGGTAGCTACGCCACTGAGTACCTGCTATGAGTGGTGTAGGGGTATAGCACGCGTCACGGAATGACGAGGACATGGGTTCGATTCCCGGCCACAGCTTTGCTTTTCGGATTGTTCTGTGTTATTATTTGCACTTTAAAAATTTAACAGTGATTGTTTTGTTTATAAACTCTGTTTTTTGATTGTTAATTTATTCCGTTTAAGGTATAAAATGCTGAGGTATAATGACATGTCGCAAGGCCCGAGACCGGAGAGCTACAAGGAAGACGTAGATATCGCCAGGTAAGCTTCTAAACTATATTTTTTATGTTGAAAAACGCTTTTTTTAAATTCAGCTAGGTACTTGTAATAACATTAAATTTTAAAAAATCCCATGCATTTATCGATTACTAAAAAAACAGACAGACAGAGAGACAGACAAACAAACAGAGAGACAGACAAACAGAGGGACTGATAGACAGAGAGACAGGCAGACAGAGGGACAGACATACATACAGACAGAGAGACAAACAGACAGAGATACAGACAAACAGAAAGAGATACAGACAGAGAGAGAGAGAGACAGACAGAGAGAGAGAGAGAGACGACACAATACAAGGTCTCTGTAAAAAAAATCCGGAATATTTATGCTGGCTGTTGGGTTACTTTGACTAAATAGACCTGTAAATGTTTTTTGACTGATTGAATTTGTAGTTAAAAATCTTTGTAGTGGTGTTTATTCCATAACCGAACCTCCTGCTAAAAAGTTCCAGAACCATTTTAAGATACCATGTTTATTTGTACCTATGTGTATTTAGAAAGAAAGAAAGACAGCATTCATTCCTTTTTGCAAGACACACAATTATAAGAGAATATACACAATTTTATAGAAAATAACCGAGACTTGAAAAATAGAACATGAGCGTTGTGTCTTCGCAAAAGTGAAACGGTCGCTGGCTCAGCATTACGCTGAGGTGTTAGGGTGCGGCTCCACTGAGGCGGAGACGAGCGGAGCGGAGAGGAGACGTGTGGGGATCGACCAATCATATTACAGAGCGGGGACGGAGATGTGGATTTCATGTAATATGATTGGTCGATCCCTACACGTCTCCTCTCGTCTCCGCCTCAGTGGAGCCGCAGCTTACGACACCTACAGCACTGATTTTCAGCCAGAACCGTCATTATTTCGTTCTTAATTGATGTAAAATTCTTAAAACCATGTTTGTTTTCAGATATTTGGACAGCAACGACAAGCGGGAAGAATTGTACGCTGAACTCAAAGCGGCCGCCGAGTCGGGCTGGGACTTCTCGTCCCGCTGGTTCGTTCTCAACGGCACTAACAAAGGTATTTGTCACTTTCAACATGAAACTACCGTGAGACTTAATCATAATTATAATTACACATAAACGGATAACTCACGTATAAAAAGTCGAGTGATGCTCGATATGTTTCTGACTATTTCGTAGTCCTTCTTCTCGCCCCGGCGGCAGCGAAACGAACACTGCGCGCCAGCGCTCTGCTCGCGCGGCTGTTCGACGCAACTGACAGCGGCGCACAACTACCCTCGTTTTCATCGTCATTTTATAAGTCCGAAACATGTCGAGCATCACTCGACTTTTTATACGTGAGTTATCCGTTTATGTGTAATTAAAGGTATTTGTCTTTAATAACCGACAATAAGTTTATATTTTTTGTATTTTCACCGGGTTTACCGATAAATTTGACAGTTAAGAATTTCCTTCCAAGCTCGTGTGCGAGCTAAAAACGTAGACTGTACCAGTTGCTTCTCATCCCGCGCAGATGGTAAAAGCCCATCTTGGGAATGGGCAAACATCATAGGAATCATGTTATGATTCCCCTTTCCACCTACACGCACACAAACGCTAAACGTGGGCTTTTGGTCTTGTTATCTTCGGCTCTGTCCACCTCATGAGGGATGAAGACGTAATTTATGTATGCACAGTCAAAGTACGTTACCAAGATGTCAAAAACATCTATATACCTTTATGAGTCGTTTTCAAAAAATGGCACGTCCTCAATATATAAAAAAATACTCGGTAGGAACTACAGAAAGATAGAAAATATTACAATGTTGCTCAAAGTTGGTAAGTTTTTTGTCAAAAAACTGCAAGTTTCGATGTCTCTTTAAAGACGATTTATATCTAGTAAAGTACCTACCTAATAACATGGGACCCCATTGCTGGGCGCGCTCATGAAGATTCCAATGCCCAACAATCACATGCTCAAGAAGAAACTAACTAAAAACCACGTCTGTGCCAGGGAACCTGACGAACCTGAAGACCCGCTCCATCATCCCAGTGGATCTGAACGCCATCATGTGTTGGAACGCTGAGATCATGAGGGACTTCCACCTCAGGCTCGGGAACCAGGCGCAGGCCGAGTATTACAGGAAGGAACATGCGAAGCTCTTGCTAGCTATCGATAAGGTAATCACTACATAGTATAAAATAAAGTCGCTTTCTCTGTCCCTATGTCCCTATGTATGCTTATATCTTCAAAACTACACAACGAATTTTGATGCGGTTTTTTTTTATAGATAGAGTGATTCAAGAGGAAGGTTTATATGTATAATACATGCATAATATACCGTGCGAAGCAGGGGCGGGTCGCTAGTTTAGTATAAGGTGAAGAGTAGTTTAGTTAGAATAGTGTCACAGTATTTTATCGAATGCGTTACCTTGCGGAGGTCCATTTCAATGAATAAAATATATTAGAGAGATCGTAACGCGTCAGATTTCCATGGGGTTACACCAATCGTTAGAGTGATGCACAAAGAAGATTTAGGTGTATAATTTGTCAAAACTTTGTGCCATTTTCTTAAAAAAACACATTTCTTAATAAAATATGAAAATATAGTAAAAAAGATGACAAAAACTGAAATTAAAATTAAAATCGGTAAAAAAATACGGAAAATATAAGAAGTTTGAACTACTAATTAGTCAGCGATTAGAAAGAGAGATCCGATATGACATATTGTGACGTCAATTGTCACAACGCCCATACACAACATATTAAAATTCCGTTTTTCTAGAAATAGATAGAGACAAATCTCTGATAGCTTATAATATCTTTGTTCATTTTATAGTTATTTGATAAATATTTTTTTCATATTTTTTATTACATAAATGAGCTTCTATAGAAAGCCATGAAAAAATCGTTAATATTCCATGCTGGTTTGGGAGCAAAGAAAAAACGCAAAATGTACTAGTTGCTTCTCTTCCCGCGAAGATGCTAAAAGCCTATCGAGGGAATCGGCGAAAACTTTAGGAATTTTGTTATAGGCGATGCGGCTAGCAACCCATTACTATACGCCCACAATCACGCTAAACCTGTAGGTCTTGTTACCTTAGGCCCTGTCAAACCCGTAATTTATGTATGTATGTGAGATACGAAATATGAGAGCTCTTAAGAGCTGAATCTCATCCAATCTCACTTGGTAGAGACGGAAGGTCCTTGCGTTTTTTATTAAACTTACGTAAGATGGCTAACGATGCAAGCACAGCCGACAGAAACTATATGTATATTCAGCAAAAAAACTTGTCTATAAATGTAAAAAATATCTTAGTTTCTATAGTTGGAGAGATCGCTCTGAAGCTATAAAGCCTTGATATTTTCTCTATGTGCTTGTTTTCTGTGTTGTTAATGATGTGGTTATTCAATAGCGATTGTAATGACGACCGGATAGCCTAGTGGTTAGTGACCCTGACTATGAAGCTAGAGGTCCCGGGTTCGAATCCCGGTAGGGCCAAACAGTTGTATGATGAATACGAATGTTTGTGCCCGAGTCATGGATGTTGTATGTATTTAATTATGTATTTATCTACATTATATAAGTATGTTTATCCGTTGCCTGGTACCCATAGTTCAAGCTTTGCTTAGTTTGGGGCTAGGTCAATTGGTTTAATTTGTCCCAAGATATTTATTTATTTAATGTAAACTATAAACTATGCAGGTATTAATAAATCTTTTAGGTGCTCTGGCATGAAGATGTAGGCGTCTGGTTGGACTTTAATCTGGAATCGAGAAGGAGGAGGGATTACTTCTACCCTTCCAACGTGGCGCCTCTCTGGACGGGCAGCTATGACCAAGCGCGGAAAGAGTACTACGTCAATAGAGTCATCAATTATTTGGATATTAGTAAGGTTAGTTGAGCATATAAAAAAAATATAAATATATGACGGCGATTGAGCTGACTACTTAAACCATACGGACGAGGGTGTTTATTTTACTCTGGCGGAACGTCGAAGCATCTTTTTGCGCGGACAGTGGCTCGTGAGAGGAATGAACGTGACTGCCAAATGTCACTGTCACTGTCACTGTCATGATTGGGGGGAGAGGCGCGGAAGGGTTGTTGTTCGACGGATCGCCGACGTCCGCATTTGTTTTGTTTTATTTTCTTAATAATTTGGTTAAAAGTACGAATAGTAATTAAATATTGAGTATCGTATCTTGGATTTTAATATGTCCGGTGAAGAAGATACCGGAAAGTCGTCATATAAAAAATATAAAAATAAAAAGTCGTGGTAGTCTAGTAGTTTGACCTGTGGCCTCTCAAGCAGAGGGTCGTGGGTTCGAATCCCGGGTCGCAACTGAGTTTTTCGAAATTCATGCGCGATATCTCATTTGAAATTTGCCGTGAGCTTTTCGGTGAAGGAAAACAGCGTGTATGGAGATTGATGAATATGGATGAAGCGAAAGAGTTAGATCGTAGCAAGTGGAATAAAGTAGTCTTGCCCCTATGGGAAAGAGGCGCCTTCACTGTGTCGTAATAAATAGAGACATCGCCTTAGATATCTGATACAGGCCTGTTGTCAGTGCCTTTACCAGTTATGTTATCTTAATTACACATAAACGGATAACTCACGTATAAAAAGTCGAGTGATGCTCGACATGTTTCGGACTATTTCGTACAGTAATAAAAATGACGATGAAAACGAGGGTAGTTGTGCGCCGCTGTCAGTTGCGTCGAGCAGCCGCGCGAACAGAGCGCTGGCGCGCAGTGTTCGTTTCGCTGCCGCCGGGCGAGCGCTCCAGGAAGAAGGACTACGAAATAGTCCGAAACATGTCGAGCATCACTCGACTTTTTATACGCGAGTTATCCGTTTGTGTAATTATGATTAAGTCTCACGGTAGTTTCATGTTATATTTTCTTAGGTGGATATCTACGAAGGTGGTATTCCGACGACCTTCGAACATTCCGGGGAGCAATGGGACTACCCTAACGCCTGGCCGCCCCTCCAGTACATAGTGGTGGAAGGGCTGGACAACACGGGGCAGCCGGAGGCCAAGCGCTTGGCCAGGGAAATGGCCACCAAGTGGGTGCGGTCCAACTTCGCTGTGTGGAAACAGAAGACTGCTATGTTAGAGAAGGTGAGACAAGCGAATGGTTAAGGGGCCGTCCATTAATCATGTGATGTTTTTTAGCACTTTTAAACCCCCCCCCCCCCCCCCATGGTGATACGTGGTGAGGTTTAAAACTACACCCCCTTCCTCATCAAAAATCACATGTTTTTTTTATATGAATAGGAAGGCAAACGAGCAAGTGGGTCACCTGATGGTAAGTGATCACCACTGCCCATAGACACCCGCAGCCCCGGAGGGATTGCAGATGCGTTGCCAACCTAGAGGACTAAGATGAAATGCCTCTTGTGCCCGTAATTTCCCCGGCTGTATTTTTAGTACCTACAAAGAATTTTAAATGTTTTAGAATATTAACTTTAAATACAGGTATAAAAGTATAATTTTATTTTATTCTAGAAAATTAAGGAACATGATAAAAATACCTAGACAGACAGTCAAGGGCACACTACACGCCGCTTTTCGGTTTAAAAATCGCGCGTTTGACGAATAAATAAATACACGTGATATCTTACTACTAATTATTTTCACTAAGTATAATTTTCAATACAAAACATACCCGACCACGTGGTGTGGTTGTGATACGTGTGAAACAACACTTAGGGGTTTGCGAAATCTAAGAAAGGTTATAATTGCAGTACGATGCGACGATTTTCGGCGGCTACGGCGGCGGCGGCGAGTACGAGCTTCAGACTGGCTTTGGTTGGAGTAATGGTGTTATTATGGAACTGCTCACCAAATATGGAGGTTAGTTTGCTTTTGATACTTAATTTACTATGGGTTACTATGGGTACAGCTAAAGCCGGGTACTCATATGCGAGCTGTAAACGTAATTGTTGCACGTTGCGGTAACGAAAAACGATAGTGTGGACGTGGCTGAAAACCCGTTCCCTTTACATCGAAAAAAAAACGTAGGAGAGGGATGGTACGCATGCGCGGCGGGTTTTCAGCCAAAATAAACACGCACTAAATTGATGTGGTTAAATCAAAATAATATAGTTAATGGCAGTGGCCGATTTACCTTAAAAATGGTTCAGAGAAGCTATTTTTTTAATAAAATATTTTTTTTATAAAATAAACTCGCTGAAGTTTCATGCTACAAGGTGTTATAAAAAATCATTGAAACATGCATTATTAAAGACTGTTTTAAATTGAATAAAGACCATTTTATATCCAAATAAACTTTCTGTGAAACTTCATTCCGCCATTTTTGTTCAAACGTCTTTTTTTATAATATTGGATTTTGTTCAAAACGTCATTGATTAATCTATTTTTTCGTTCATTCGCCATCCACCGATGCAGTTGGTCCGATAGGTATGTCATTCATTCAGTTAGATGTCGTTCGTATGGAAATAATACATCTTTATCTATTTCCATTTTACTTTTTAATTTTATTGTAGAATTCGGAGCGTAGAACACAAAATTTTGACAGGAGTTGCGTTTAGTTTGTTCTTGCACTACATTTTTTCTGCCACTTATTGCGGGGGCGAGGTATGAAAGTGTTGTAAATTCAAGTAATAATTGCTTGATTTGACTTCAACTTAAATATAATATAATAAAAAGTTTCATTAAACATTGCAAGTAAGGTGAAACGAAACGTAGTGTGTGAAAGATAGAATGAAAAATATATTGATGAATGAGTTGAAATGAAAGGTCGATGAAAGAGATAGACGAAATTTTTGTATGTAAGAATGAGATACCAATGAAAAGGATTATGGCTTATGGCAGAATCTGAGGCTTACACACTCATTGCAAATGCGAGACAAGGACACAATTGAACTCCTGTCAAGGTGATATGTGATGTGATGATAATTATTTTTTATTATTTTTCCCATTCTCCTTTTTATTTTACTACACATAAAATATCACCTTTAGTTGCATGCTATGGTTATGGTCTTTATCGTAATAAACTCTGCCATGTATCTTTTTGTAGTTATATTTATGTAGGGGTATTGAGGCAATTTTATTTCTTACAGCTTACCTATAGTTTAATATTTTTGTTGTTTTTAATATTTTTTAAATTTTTTACAGATTTTCTATTTATTTTATAAGTTTTTTTGCATGCGGTGGGCGCTTCGAATATTGGGTTTTGTGGCTTCTTATTTAGATTTTCTTTTTTTAAGATATGGTGTACTTTACTTGCATATTTCTTGTTATTAAATATTAACATACTGAAAAAATCGCACTTAACTAAAATGTGGACTAACATTTTATAGTTAATTATGTAATTTAATCGTATTTATTTTATTAAAATGATTATTAAAGGCGTATTTTACAATAGTAGAGATGATTAAAAGTTTGGAAAATAATATCTACATTTTTGCAGTTAATTTGGACGAAATATTTAAACGGAAAACGTTCTACATAAGTCTATAACATATTATGCAGTAGGTACCAATCTTTATTTTTGCTGTGTCATTGTTATAAATTATGTGAGATGGTGACATGAATTCGGGTTGCCAGGATCAAACTTAACAAACGCTAAAAACGATTAATTCTGTATCTAACTTCATAAGTTCTGTTGCATGCACAGATTTAAAAAAAAACCGAAAAAAAAACTTTTTTTAAAAAACGTTGCATGCACACAAAAAAAAATCGAAAAAAAAAAAAACGTTTTTTTTTTAAAAAACGGAAAAAGTTTTTCGGTGTCAATCTGCATTTTTGAGCTGGAAATAGTTGCCCCATACATTTGATAACGAAACCGCTTAATACTTTGAATGTCCACAAAAACCTTTGCGAAGCGCCCACCGGTCTGACCGGTGCCCGTTTCTCAGGCTCCATGACCGCAGCGGAGGCGTTCGGCACGCGGGCCAGTGCAGCAGTCGCCGCACAGGTCGGCGCCGGCGGGGTCGCCACCGCGCTGCTGGTGGTCGCCGCTTCCTTGGCCGCCGGGACGTTAGGGTGAGGTGAGTGAAAAAAAAATTTTTGCTAAAAAAAAATACATACGTAATACATGTATACATACATACCGACAGGCCCAATAATAGGCGGTACTCCTGGACACGGCTCGGATAGTCAGGAGGTTCCTCTCTGTCGCCCTGACCACCGGTAGCTTAGGCCCCGCGTCGCTGCCGGCGGCATCCTAGGTTAGGTTTTTATAATGTTTTTTATATTTTTTATTATTATTGTTTTATTACTTTTTATATGAATATTGTAAAAACCTAACTAGAGCTCAAAATAAATGTACATAAAATATAATAATAATAATAATATCATTTATTTGCTTAAAAACAGTAAGTTATAAACGGTTGGCAGAGACTACTTTATTCCACTTGCTACGATCCTGACATACTTCTTTCGCTTCATCCACATTCATCTCTTCATACATGCTCGTCGGTTCCGGGTACTCCTGACCTGACCTTTTGCCAAAACGTCTCCTATTTGGTCTCGGAACGTCCGTCTAGGCCTTCCCCTCCCAACGTAACCATTCACACTGCTCAGATCTGTTTAGTTAGTTTACTTTCATCCATCCGCTGTACGTGTTTGGTTATCAAGTCAAGCGTAGTCAAGCGTCAAGCATACTTTTTTCTATCCTAGTCACTATATCCTCTTTCACACCAGCACGAAAAATATAACATTAAGAAAACGCACCCTGTGTACAAGATTTTACAAGGTCACTTAAAATTGTACTATCAAATGAATCAAGAATTTTTATTTCTTGATTTTTATGTTTACATTTTATTGTTTTTTTGTTTTATGTGTGACGCTTAGCGACAAAAATTGGCATAGTAACAAAGGTCACGTGACATCTAGTAACAGGTAGAAAAATTCGAAGACTACCCACCGGCTATGGGTGGTTTACTTTTCGGATTTTTCTGTGTTCTAATTTTCACTGACATGTAGAAATTTCCAGTGTATGTTTTTGGGTCAAATTTTGGATAGGATTTGACATAACATTTGGTATTATTTACATAATCAAGATAGTTGTCAGTGCAATTTTATTGTAATTAACAAAGAGTACATTGAACAAAAACCTAACCTTGTCTTTTATTGAAATATATTAAAACCACTGTCCTTTGTTTCAGATATGTTTCTTTATATTACCGACGTGACACAACACACAGGGTCCAGAGAAAG
Source organism: Pandemis cinnamomeana (assembly GCA_932294345.1). Classification (NCBI taxonomy): domain Eukaryota; kingdom Metazoa; phylum Arthropoda; class Insecta; order Lepidoptera; family Tortricidae; genus Pandemis; species Pandemis cinnamomeana. The sequence goes on along the minus strand of OW028726.1, from coordinate 7,812,380 downwards.
TAAGATCATTCCATTATCTTAAAATAATTATACATAGAGTACAAACTACCAGTAAGTTAACAGTACTCACTTTTAAGCAATACCCATTTGCTTTGACAAAAGGTTGTATCTCAAATCATTGTGTGAACTAAACTGAACCTTGTAGAACAGTGAGTAAAGTTTACTTAACATCGGAATAAGAAGGAACTAAAAATCATTTCCATTTCCAAGTAGCAGTAACGTAGAAAGTAGCGCCATCTTTTGGATTCTAAGGCAGATTAACAAGAAGATTTTTTTAAGTAGTGATGAAACCTTTTTATAGCAAAATACCAGTTATTTTGGAACCTGAAGTGAATGATTATGAAACGTAAATAATAATAGAAAACCCAATATAACATTTTAAATGAATGTAGCTAATTATATTTATATTCTGAAGAATTTATTAAAATATATTTTCCATAGTATTATTTATTTAATAAGTAATTGTATTAGGTGCTAAGCGTATTTATTGTAGAACACTTATTTTTATAATTATTCCAATTTTATAGTGTATTTTGTAAAGTAATGTATTCTTGTTTATGCAGAATGTTTTTAAATGTCAGTAAAATATAGTTCGTATATTCGTCGTAAAAATGACGGACGCCATTTTTACCATTTATTTGGCATGCATTTGTTATTCCCAGTTTGAGAATGCCTGAACCAGTGGTATTATAAATTTCATGGTCAAATACCTATAAAACCCTATAAAAAACTAAGCGAAAGCTCATAGAGGTAGACATTCATTTTCAAGGTAAACCCGTATTTTATGTAAAATTGTAAATAATTAAACTATTATCACATAGTTTCGTACAACATCATGTTTTTAAATTGTGATAAACTGTAATTATCAGTATTTAATTTATTTATTATGTTTGTTAGAATTTAGTAATATTTTAATAAATAAGAATTAAGTATCAAAGTTAGAAGAGTCTTTATTCAGATTTATTTGTTTGTAAGTTAGTAAAGTAAGTAAGTAAATGCTTTATTGTACAAATATGAAGAAACGGAGACAAATCACTAAAAGAGACATTGAATATATGCACAAAGGCGAACTTATCCCTATAAGGGATCTCTACCAGTTAACCTTTGAGTAAATGAGAGGAGCATTAAGGTTTGTATTTATTTATTGTACATATTCTCAACAAAGTTTAGTTTTATTTTTGGTCGTAACTTTGATACATATTTTAGTATTTGTTAGTACCTAACAATGAGTTGCATTTGGCGTTTACTTCTACGTATTACTTTTTGGCGTAAACGCCACTTTTTTTGTAAATCATATCCTATTTTACCATAACTTATTTTAATATATCGCATACTTAATTAAAATAAAGAAAACTATAGTGTTTGAATGAAATATATTGTTACAAATATCCTAAAAATAAACTCATTTAGTTATTAGCGCAAAATATACTCACATGCAAAAATGCCGGAGCGGTTTCCTTATAAAGTGGTTTGAAAGCTGATCCGCCATTTTTGCTCGTGAATGTAGAAGGTAGCGTAGTCTTTAAGGAATTATTTAATTGAAAAAAAAATGGCGTATTCAGTGAAGGATGTGCCAATAATTTCTAGATTGCAAAATGACCTAGCAGTTAAGAACGGCAGTTAAAATTGATTGGCTACAAGGCACAGACACAATACAATGCTGCTTTTGTTTGTATTTATATCTACGTACAGTTAATAGCTTCATCATAAGGCCTATCTACATAATAGCAAGTGCTTATCTTAAATTTTTAGAGTTCCGTACCTAAATGGTAATAACAGTACCCTATTTCTAGGACCCTAGTCCTCTCTAGGTCTGGGAATAAAGAAAAAACATAGAATTTACCAGTTGCTTCTCTTCCCGCGCAGATGGTAAAAGCCCATCGAGGGAATGGGCGAAAGTCTTAGAAATCATGTTATAGGCGATGCGGCTAGCAACCCATCACTATTTTGATTTCCCTTTCCACCTATATGCCCTTAATCATGCTGAACGTGGCCTTAAGGTTTTATTACCATAGGCTCTGTCTACCGCGTAAGGAATAAAGACGTGATATATATATGTATGTATGTATTACTAGGACTTCGCTGTCTGTACGTTTGCTGGCTGTATCTCATGAACCATGATAGCTAGACATTTTCACAGATGATGTGTTTCTGTTGCCGCTATAACACTAAATACTAAAAGCAGATATTTTTCTATGTCAGTAGCCAACATTATATGTATAATAACTTGCCGAATTTGGACGGATCACTCGGTGCGTAAGTCTGACTCGCATTTGCCTAGTTTTTTAAATTGAGGACGCTCGTCATATGATTACAAGCTTACACTGCTGCCAGTCTTTTGTAAACAGCAGTCAGCTCTAGAAGAACTCCATTCCCACCATCGACATGTATTCCCGGGTCGCCGTTCCGAGATTTTGCTTTGCCGTGTTCGTCGCGGCTGAATAACTCGTTTCAAATGACAAAAATGGCCACCCCAGTCTCACTTTCAGTTTAAACGCTTTCACGATGATGTCGACTTCCAAGCCCCCATGACCAAGTTGCTGAGGGAATGATACTTCTATATAAAAATGTTAACTTGTGTACTCAAGGTTCACAGCAATATGCGGAAGATTAATGCCTTGATATTGGCCTTAAATGACGTGAAATATCCTTTAACTTCCTTCGGTATCTTTAAATTAATTAGTCTCAGACTGAAAAAATACATATTTTGAAAATTGGTGTAAGTGCTCTTTATTCTCTTTATTCCACAGAAAAATACAAAATGCGATTCACCAAAATCGACATGGTGACCAACTCTCAACTTTTAAGAAACATTTAATTTTAATCTTTTTTTTATTGCGTAAAAGTATTTTTTAAACTAACACAAACGTATCGGATGCCACTAATTAATGTACTTGTCGGTTTATAATTTAATTTGCTGCCTTACTTCGAGACCTTATTTATTGAATTGTCCATAAAAACTACACAGCTTAAGTACCAATTAAAGTCAATGGCGTCGATTGAGATAAAGGCGTTTAGGCAGTTACTGCTCTCGACCATTTCCGTCACTTCATGCGGTTCAATCGAGTCATAATCTCGTGTCGTGACTACCCGTGCGCGAACTAATTCTAATTGGTCGTCTGAGACACGTCCTGGCTTAGTGTTTTACAGTTTACGGTAATTCTATATTAACGTACTGGTTTAAACTTGATTTAACTGGTTTGTTTTAAAAAATGTAAGCGTATGTATTGGCGTTTAGTACATTTTGACAATGTAACATCTGTACAGTGCGCATCTGAATGCTGAAATTTTATCATATTGTTAAGCATCACGCAAAAAAATTACTGCTTAATTCCGTGTATACTAGGGGCTTATGTTTATTTTCTCTATGCCTCTATGCCTGAAGTGTCAAACTTAATTTTCCGTAAAAGCTGAGTAGATAGCAAGCGAACTTGACTCGACACATTTTACTTAGAATTAAATTGTTATAAATAAGGCAAGATAAAAAAACAACGATGAACCACAAGCTGTGTTTCTTTTAAACGCCCTTTGAGTCAACACAATATTTATCTACACGTGTTAGCCTTAATAGTATATTTAGTTCCTTTATCTCCACATTTCGCACGGAACTTCCTTAGTTACCTAATCTTATAACTTCCCGCGGGAGATCAGATTCATACAGGACGTGCTATTTATAGTTGAAGTATTCTCGCAGCGAGATTGCTCAAACGTTCTGCGACTTAAATTAATGATATACGCTTCCTTTTCGGATCACGGATACGGTGAGGCAAAGTTTCAATTCAGAAATATAGTAACGTAAATATATAATTCTAGGAACACGGTGTGTTTTGATCTGCCTGTTCAATTTATCCAAGAATCTTACTTACTCTTACTTCACAAAATTACAACAGAAACATATTTTAAATTAATCCACATATATACCGTTGTTTATAAATCAGGATTTGACCTTTCATTGAGAATAATATGTAAAGCATTGCTATTTTCATTGCAAACGAGCCTATTTTCATAAAGGGCAGGCAACACATTCTTAACTCCTTTTGCTATTAGTGTCCATGGGCGGCGGTGATTGCTTTTCATCAGGTGACCCGCATGCTCGTTCTACCCCATCATACAAAAAATATTAACCACTGCAACAAACCTGTGATGTTACGTCTGCAGTGTTTTGTATTCTGCCATTCTTAGAGATCGTCGTATAACCTTGGTTTAAATCCTTTTACATCTGCCTGTTGAGGTTAAAGCCGCTACAATATGTTCGTAGTAACTATTAACTCAGTAATTATTTGCTACTGTGATTAGATCCTAGTGGCGTTGCGACCACAGAATTCTATGTATAACTTCCGTTCAGATTTTTTTTGCGTTAGGGACTTGGTGGTTATGCTTTTCTTGCATTTACCGATAGCTAAGTTCTATGTTACGTGTCAAATAAAAAAACCCAATTCTACACTCTATTGATTGAATTCGCAATTCCATAAGTGTATTAGTTGGCATACTTTGATGTTATAATAAATATTTGCTTTTAACAAGTTTTTTTTACTTTAACTTTGAAAATAGTTTGTGTAAATATTTTCGCTTCCAATCGACGTACGATTTTTAATGCCGTATTTATAATAACAGCGTTCACTTGACCTTGTTCCGAATATCTGAAACATATCGTTTAAAAGCAATTACACGCAAATTTCACTTAAAATTGTTATTTTTATCTGTTTATTTCTTCCTACGGCCAATTAAGATAACTGTCGACAACTTTTGTTTAATAAAAACTTGAATTGAAATCGAATTTGCTTCGTGGCTTAATTGGTAATTTGCAATTATTTTTAATCTTGAAACATCTGTGTAATAGTGTTTTTGTTGTAGTCTATGGTACGTTAAACATTTAAATTAGAAACTAAGTACTCGTCCAAGTCACACACATACAGCCATCCATTAAAATAAGTTTGTTGCGTTTCCTTTTGGGTACCTACCTTCATGTAGTAGTAGTTACGGTTATTATGGATGCCTTTAAAGTATCACATGACTTTTAAAATGCCGCATAAGCCTATTATTTGCGAGTAGTGCGAATTATTTATAATTATCGCGCTACAAGGTCGCTAAACAAGGCACAATACATCCCTCTTTTGTCGCCTCGTCAGAATGACACTTTAATGTTCAGGTAGTGTGGCTTAAGAGACAGGAGACTTGTGTTGACAGCTGCTTCTTGAAAGAGTCGCATCGCCATTGAGATTGATTTGACTTTTTCTTACTGTTCGTTCTAGAAAGAGGCGCTTTGTATATTTCGCGCGTGACGTGACTCTCGTGCGCTCTCAAGTAACATGTAGTCGAAAAAGAAAAACAAAAGATGGAATTATAGCTATTATAAAACAAAAAGTATGTTAATACATGTAACAATACTCTCCTGAAAATGTGATGATGTATTACTATTATCCTAGATTTTGCGTACAGTTACGCAATAAAAAATGCAAAATTTTCGCAACTTAACTGTTCATAGTTTAACCTACTTTCACCCATGGTTTTTACAATCTATTACGACAGAACCAATCAAGCTGTCATTGTTACAGTTTTTTTTACCATACGCTGTAACTGTGTAACTTTCTTAAAAGTTTTTTATTTCACTTTAGCAACGGTACTTTTGCGAATCTGATACGAGAACATATATGTTAGTTACAATAAAAATGACTTGATTGCTGCATTGGTTCAAGTTACAGGCGACAAAAAATGTATTATAGTTTTAGAAACATTTGTATAAAACCGCGTTCTTGTGAATTGTACCATGAACAAAATGGAAAAAACACAACGACCTTGTACTAGCACTACCAGCATTGTTTAGTGATTTATCTGTATCTATTCGTTATCTAATGTGTACTGAGCTCATAGCCAACAAAGCCTTTACAATTTACATTTAACTGTTCATGACTTTGTTTATTGTACTACATTAATTAGTATCTGCTGTAAAAAAAATGTTTATCGTCGCTTACGCGGGTCGCTTAGGAAAATATGGTTGCAAATTTTAAGTTATAAGATTTATAAAGTAGTGTATGTTTTTGTTTTTATACTTAAGTCAAGTACAGGTCGATTCACAAAAGCTGGCGCGAATGGATTGAACGAAGTAATGTCACTTGTCGCTGTGTGAGTGACGTTTTTGTACAGGGGCCTCCTAATATTTTGTGAACAAGTACATAATACTCAAGAAATAAATTAACCTCAACCTGTATTTAGTCATTTTGTTATGACATAGTATTATCATTCACTCATTCAATCCATTCGCCAGCTCTTGTGAGTCGACCAGTACGTTGAAGTTCGTATTATTTCATAACTTTACTAACTTCGACTTAATATTTTTTGGGGGACAATGCTTATTATGTTAAAAAGTTTCTAATTTATTATTTTTATTTAGTACATTAGAGCTTTTTCCAAAAAAAAGTTCGACATGAACATTTTTTCCAGAATTTAACTATTTTGGGTTTTTCATACAAAAATGTGTCCCGAAATTTCCATTCCAGATCGTCACTTTTTTAATATAATATAATATGTATGGAACGTGACGAACTGGAAAGTAAAGTCCATAGTCAAATCTGAGACACACTTCTTGTATGAGAACCGATAGGGTAAATGATTCTGAGTAAGAAAAACGCAAAATATTAAAATTGCGGAAAAAAAATCATGTGGGTTTTTTTTTGGAAAACGCTCATTAAGAACTTTTGTGCAAAAGTTGAAGTGGAAAATATAAACTTATCAGGAATATTATGTAAAATGGAGAAGAAACACTGTTAATAATAATGTTTAAGTGCTGTCAATTGGGTGTTATGTCCTAAAAGTGTTATATTGGGTTGAATGAAACAACAATAACTGATAATTTTATTAAAAGAAAAACAAAAAATACTCTACCACACTCAAGTAGGTACTGACTGAATAACCGGCTACTCAAATAATTTTTATATACCACGTCTAATCACTATCATTATCATTACATAGTATAAAATAAAGTCGGTTTTTCTGTCCCCGTGTCCCGATGTATGCTTATTTATCTTCAAAACCACACAACGGGTTTTGATGCGGTTTTTTTAATAGATAGAATGATTCAAGAGGAAGGTTTATATGTATAATACATGCATAATATACCGTGCGAAGCCGGGGCGGGTCGCTAGTAATAATATAATGTAATGCTGCGATTGATGTCCAATTGCGTTAAAACCTGCGACAAAAGTTAAATAATATCAGCATCAAAGATGGGATGACTTGGACGTCAGCTAAAGTGGCAGCATTCGAATATGTTCTGCCGTTTTAACGCGAAAGAGTAACAAACATAAATACATACACACAAAAAAAAATATTGTACAAATAGGGTTAGTAAGATAATGAAAGCGACTACAAGAAATATTTTACAAAAATACACGTAAAAAAAATTTAAACCTCGAAAAATAATTTGTGACACCTTTACTTACAAGCACAAAACTTACTTCCATATCACAACTAAAAAAAAAACCGTTTCAAATTTTGGTCTTAATTTTTCGTCATATTTACCTACTTTATTAAATAGTACAGGGCATAAGTACGTTACCAAGACGTCAAAACATCTTTACACCTTGCCACAAACAATAAGGTCTGTGATACATATATTTGACAAGATGCCTGAATCGATATTTATGCCGTCGATTGTACATACCTAAATATTAAAAAAGTAAGCTACCTTGGTTGCGCGTTGCCGGTCGCGCTGTCGGAGCCAAACTAGCGAACATTCACGAGACGATGCGTGTGCGCACGGCATGCCGCAGCTTATTTACTCGCAGCTAGTGCACTGACGATTTTTACAGTTGCACAAAGGGAAGTGGTTTTGTCAAAACCTAAGTTTATATATTAACCTTCTAAGACCCAGAGTGTTACGGTAACTCTATCATTCATCTAAAGTTCTTTAACTGTGAAATTTGTACCAATTTTGGTGTTAATTTTAATAAATTTGTAGACGCGAAATAGCGACGTTTAGATCGTGAATATCAATCACACAATCAAATCACGTATTTATCCCTTACGGGGTAGACAGAGCCTAAGGTGGCAAGACTTAAAGACCACGTTTAGCATGATTGTGGGCGTATGGATGGAAAAGGGAATCAAAACAGTGATGGGTTGCTAGCCACATCGCCTATATAGCATGATTCCTAAGATTTTCGCCCAATCCCTCGATGGGCTTTTACCATCTGCGCGGGAAGAGAAGCAACTGGTACATTCTATGTTAAAAATCGCGATTGACATTTACGTAGTAGGTAGTGTGCTGAAACAAAGGAAAATTTTCAAACTCGCGTTTTATTTGCCAGTGAATACTTTGTTCTAATCCGCGTATACAGCGTGATAAAATTGTCTCACCTCGACGATACAGGACGTTACGGATTCATTCATGTTTGTTAACAAACAATGTTATTTATTTAGTTTCAGTATTCATACAAACGCTTGCGTTCTACGTGCATAATGCGTCATCAGTAATAAAAATGCATGTATTTACTTGTTACTTCCATATTGGTCTGGGAGAGAAAGAAAAATATAGAATGTACCAGTTGCCTTTCGTCTCGCGCAGATGGTAAAAGCCCATCAAGTCTTAAGAATCATGTTATAGGCGATGCGGCTAGCAACGCATCACTATTTTGATTCCTCTTTCGACCTATACGCCTACAATCATGCCAAATGTAGCCCTTAGGTCTTGTTACCTCAGGCTCTGTCTACCCCGTAAGGGATATAGACGTGATTTGTATTTGTATGTATGTACTTGTTACTTTAACATTATTTTTATGATATACTAGCTGTTGTCCGTGACTTTGTTTGCGATTTCGTTTATTACGTACTAGCTACTGGTAATAGACTAAGAGTAAATGGAAGATGATGGAAACACCTTCTAAACGTAATGTATAATAGCTCTTTTTATTCCGTTTTAATTTCAGTAGGTACATTGTGTATTATTTATTTTTTATTAATTATCGCGTAATGCTTCATGACATAGGCCTCCTCCATTTATTGGAGGGTTTGAGCTATAGTTCCCACGCGGGCCCAGTGCAGATTGGGAACTTTACACACACCATTGAATTGCTTCGCAGATGTGTGCAGGTTTCCTCACATATTCATGTAAAAATGGAGGCCAAGACTCACAAGAAGTCTTTCCATGCTGATCTGGGAGCAAAGAAAAAACATAGAATGTACCAGTTGCTTCTCTTCCCGCGCTGATGGTAAAAGTCCATCGAGGGAATGGGTGAAAATATTAGGAGTCATGTTATAGGCGATGTGGCTAGCAACCCATCACTATTTTGATTCCATACATACATACATACACAAATCACGTCTTTATCCCTTACGAGGTAGACAGAGCCTAAGGTACCTAACAGGTACCATTTGTTGTTAAAAGTTTTCCGTTTTTCGTTTAATACGTAAACAAACGATTAACCATGATTGTGCTAGTCTTTTTCCAATTACGTCACTAGGCTTTAATAGCTTTGGCAAAAACTAATGCGTCTGCCGTTTTTTATAACACATATTAATTGAGTTATGGTAAATTCCCATCGAGGGAATGGGTGGAAATCTAAGGAATCATATTATCTATGTATGTGTCTATTTATATCTCCATTTATTATAAATATGTGTTTCATGTATAATATATTATGTATTTTCAGTACTTAGTATTTTAATATATATTCTAAATTGCACCACCTGCTCAGATCTGTTCTGTTCTCCAGTCCATTATGGTTGCCTGGCAGAGATCGCTCTGTAGCGATAAGGCAGCCTATTGTTACCTCTTAACATTCTGTATACCTTTTTTCTGTTTTGGTTGTTATATGTGGTGTTCAATAAAGAGTTATTGTATTGTATTGTATGCCACAAATAATAAGGTCGGTGACACATATATTTGACATGATACCTGTATCGATATTTATGTCCTCGTTTATATATGTGTAGACTAGGCTTCACAGTATACGAGGCCAAGATAGCTCTAACATAAACTGTACCTAGTTTAATTGCCTCCATATGGAGATGTGCGCTATCATGGTCGGCATTATCAAACAGGTGCATCTGTTGCATTGTTGACGTTCCAAGTACGTGATTATCACGTGTTTTACATGTAAAGTACACACAGCAAAGCTATTCGGTAAGCAGGATAGATACCGCGCGAGCGTGCGTAGGTGCTTACCTGATTATATTGCCGTGTGTACATACAATGTTAACACGTGTCATATACACAGTAGGAAAGGCTATGTTATATCAGACCGGCCATGGTGTTGGCAATAGAGACAACAGCGCCCCGGCGGGCAAAAGCGAAACTACAGTGGTTCCGTAAACCGCCGCGAGAGGTCGCTGGCTGGTGATGCGTGGATTTAGATTTAGATTATTTATTCATTCAATAAAAAATACATCATAAATTGTACAAGCCTGAATAATTTATTTATTCACAAGAACATTATAGTTTACATAGACAATTTAAAATGTTAATACAAAACTAAAACTACTATTAAATTAGAATAACTAAATAACTAAATAAACTTAAAAATTAATTGTACATTGTCAAGTTAGGAGAATTTAAATTGATATCGTCGTAGTAAATAAAATAAAATTAAATGATACAAATCAATTAAATATTACAAAAATGACAAATCAAAATAATAAAGCAAAGCAATTAAAAAATAATACAGTTCACAAGTTATTATAGTACATACAACTTCACTGTGTTCTCATAGGTGTGCTAAAATGTTGTGTTGTAATACAGTATTTTTTAATAATTTGAGTTCAAACTTGACACCTGCCTCATATGTTTGACTAAACAAATCTCGTTTTTTTAACACTTAATGTTTGTCCACAGACTCATGATGTACCGGAAACGGGCGCAAAGCTACGTGCCGCTCTCTACCGGAGAAAATGTGAAGTTTTTCTCTCGGCCGTACACCGAACTACAGAGCATGAATGGGAAGAGCTCGCGGCTGCGATAAAGACCCTTCAGCGTCAATGACGTCACTATTCAGGCATTATTATCCTGTATAACCTATCATTTAGCCACATACATGCTCTAATTCCGCGTATAGAGCATGTATTGTACCCTATGCCACCTGGTTTTGGCGCCCGTGCCACTTAATTTTGGCGCCTAGTGCCACCTAATTCTGGCACCCCGCGCCATCAATTTTGGCGCCCCATGCCACCTAATTTTGGCGCCCCGTGGAATCTGATTTTGGCGCTTAGTTCCACTTAAATTTGACCCCCATGTCATCTGATTTTGGCGCCCCGTGTCATTTGATTTAGCGTCCTATGCCACTTAACTTGATGCCCCAAGCCACCTGATTTTGGCGCCCCAGGTGGTGCCTGAAGTGGCCACTCCACTTGCTCTAGCCCAGGCCCAGTCGGAGATGAAAACTCTGTACAAAAAGATTAACTTTCCTGCTGCCATCTTGCCAGAATATAATTATATACTAAGATAACTCGATACAGCAAATCCAGTGACGTCATTAAACAATAATGGCTGATGATTTTGCGAGAGAGGGATGCACTATATAGCTTTTCAAATGAGCGACAGAGACCCTATGTATGATCCAAACGTCATACCTTAGTCAATGTTAATTTGGCTTTAAATAATATGAAAAATTTATTATTATCTTGAACTCGAAAGTGTTCTGTGAATTCCTGTTCAAGATCCAGTAACAAAGTGACGTGTCTCGGTAAAAAAACGTCTTTGAAGGAATTAAAAACATCGATAGGAATTTTGAAATAAAAACCTAATTAACCACAGCTTTAGCGTGCAAAAGTCGTGATTGTTGATATATTTAATAATTTCAGACTATACGAGCAACAAAATGCTTCCGATTACATTATTTAAACATTCGTGAGACATGTAAAAACTACAAAATAAATCCATTCACCCTTGAAAAAGGTATTTGAATATAGTCGAAGCTAGTCGAGCCGCCTTCGACTTATAATTGTGAGTTAAACCGTTTATTTTGCAGTTTTTCTATAATTTTAAGAAAATGGCGTTTGTAAAATACCAGTTATTCAAGTGCTGTGAAAGAATTGTATATATAATTTTAGAAGCTTCATTTAGCGGATACTATATCATTATGTCAGTATCCATGATTCATCTTCGGTGATCTTCAAGATTCTAACCTAAACTTTCACTTCACCGACTTTGAAAAAGGTGGAAGTTCTATTTTTAACCGATCTTATGGTCTGTATGTTTATTGGTCAATTTTGTTTAATTTGAACTTCGACTATTGTCATTTGTGAAAATGTGCTGCCTACATTCATTCATTTACTAAGAAAATAAAACACTCAAATCGCATTCATTCCGCTTACAAAACAAAAAGCAGTTACAAATCGAATAAATATGATACATCCAAAATGGTTGTATTGAATCGGCGGTAGCGTGTCAGCCAAGTTCAATTGTTTTTATCTCGGCGAAAAACCTTTGACGGTACGAAATGAAATTCAAGGTTAGAATCTCGAGATGAGAGAATAAATGAACAGGTTTATAGATAATAGGTTTTATAGATGTTCAGGTTATAATTTTAAGCGAAAATGTTTGCCCAAAAATATTGGAGCTCAATGCTATATACAAGCAATATTTTGTATACAATTACGTGTTTAAAGACGATATGAAATCACACTTTTATTTTAACTGGTGTTTAATATTTTATGGTTTGGACAATTTAGAATTTCGCGAAGGTTTTTGCCTTTAGTACGAAGTTATATTTATATTTATAATATGTCAAAACTGTTCAATCAATAAAATATTGATTTAAATGCTCATATGGAAAGCAAGACGCTTTTTGTTTAACTTATTTATAATAAGATTTTAATTCATTTAATGTATTTTCATCGAAGGACGAAGTTCGAAGAGCAATTGTTGACAGCTGTTGCTTGTTTTATAAATATCATTTTAACTGGTTTGAGCCGCGAATCGTATCAACTGATGTATCTTCTTCGTTACTAAAATCAAAGATTGTGACCTTGAAGTACCAAAATTTTCAGCTTGCTATTGTAGTTAGCACAAATTTGTGTGTTTATTATGGCAAAATAATTCATTGGTTCTAGAAATATCCGTCAATTTTGATAACAGAAGACATTTTATCATCGCTTCGTGATTTTCACCTGACATTTGATTTAAAGGGATTTTGTTTAGAGAGATTCTTAATTAAATTGTTGGTTCGGGCTTCATAGAGTTTCAGATGACACGTCAAAGTTCTGTTAACTTAAAAATCTTTTTTCTCTATCTTTCTATATCATGTTTGCCTGTGTCAGACACATACAAGTATAGTTTTAGATAGCAGGCCCGTAACGCACTGTAGCTCCATTTTTTTCGGTTACTTGGTAAATTTAATTAGATCTGTAACTGAACAATTTTTCAATAGTTTAAAAAGTTCTTTCGAGTGATGTGCTTTCAAATCATGTTCTTGTACTTTTCTCTCATTAGTCTTTGCATTAAAATAGTATTTCTTATTCTTTCTAACAGCGTAGATATGATCACAGCTCTACAAAAACATCTAAAGAATGTCTAAAATTCGCTTTAAATCTCGAACTAAGTCCGTAGTCAGCGAAGTTGATTTTTTAAATATTCTATTTAGGTATTGACCATGAGTATTATTAGGTGTACTAGTTGTTAATAATAGTTTTAAGTAGACAATTTTGTTTTCGGTTCGCTGTAAGTAATCGTTGAATGTTTATTGCATTTATTGAAAATGTGATTTCATAACGTCGATATTTAACACAGTTTCATATCTATTTGTAATCTAAAGTGTTTTAGTGAAGTGGAGTAGTCTGTAGGCACATAAATAGGTACGCCTGAAAATTCTTAAGTGTTTTAAAATTTTGAATTTTTGGGTTGATACCTTTCGGTGTAATGCGTTACGCAAAATAGAGCTTGAATTGTTTGAAACTGCGGTGCTGGCACCAAAGTAAATAGGGTAAGTTGAAAATATATATTTTTTCTTGTTTCGTTATGTGCATATAGGAAAAAGTATATCATGACATGTAATCTTATTTCTTAACGGACATAGAAGGTATATTATGTAGTAACACTGTTAATTTGAAACGGATTGTGTAGGTATTAGAAAGAATTTTCTCGTAAAACTGCAATTTTTATTGTAGTTTTTTTATTAGGTATTTATGAGTATTACAATAATGTTATGACATAGTTCAGATCATCATAGATATTAATAAATAAGGGACAGATGTGAAATAAATTGTAATTATTTATTTTAGGTAAAAAGATCTTCTATTTTTTTAGAAATAGCAGTTACAAACAGTGACGCTTAATCTCGAAAATCAGTTTTGCAGGACTTTAGTCCTTAAAATTATTTTAGATAGGTATTATAATGGCGTCATCAGTTTGGTATCTCAGTAACCTAAAACATCTCACAAGTGATATTTGAATAATTATGTATTTATCTATGACATGTTTTGCTTTAGCCATTTTGTTCCTAGATTGTTTTAGATGTTTTGAGTTGTTGTTTTTTTTTTTTCATATTCCGGGTTACTACGTTTTACCTTAGGACTGCAGTCGAGCTAAGTGATGCCATTGTGTTTTAGGTATAAAATTTGACAAATAAATAAGAAATTTATAATTTAATTTTTGAAGTTTTATTAGTAAATTAAACTAAATATCTAATTCGTCCTATCCGTTCCAAGTATAAAGTCCTATGTGTGAAAAAACCTGCAATTTCTGAACCTTTAATGTCGCAATATTAAAACAACTTAAGCTGCTGTGGAATTGAAAGCCTTAAATTTTGAAAAAAAAACAAAGTTGATTCTTAAAAATATTTTATAATGAGGAACGTAAGAAATCCACAGAAATATTAGAAAAGTGCCAGTCAGATATTTCATATTCAAACAAGACCGCTAAGTTAGCAATTTTGATAATCGATCAAGTTACCTTACCAAGGTATTAAATTGTAAAGCACAGCATAAAACATACACGTAAATTTCATACAGACATAAGTGTTGAACTGTTCAGCATAACATTACAAACGGTGTTCCAAGTATCCCCCCAAGTTTTGTTTTTAAAATTGATTAAAAGATAGTCACTGTCACTGGCCAGTTACAAACTAAAAATGTTCTTTTTCATAATTCTACTTCAAATAACTCTCATTTATTCCGATTTACATTTAAACGAAACGATAAACGAAATAAAATTAATATTAAATAATTCGAGGCATAAAAAATGCGTGCATTGCGCCTCGGATGCGTTGTTTAAAAATGCTTTGAGTTTTTTTCATAGAACTGAAGGCATTGGTGATTTTTTGAAAACATATAATATCAGTGACTGTAAGAATGGAGAAGCTAGTTCCAGTTATGTCCAAGAACACATTTTAGATGGTCTGTTGGTTCATCATGACGTTCCTGATTCTCATTGGCACGAATACAAGGTGAGTTTTTAATACCTTAATAACCATCCATATCTACAAACTCCATTCTACAAGCGTTAGTCAACAAACCAATTTCATAAAATTTCCCATGATTCTTCCATGCTGGTCTAGGCGTAAAGATAAAACATAAAATTTACCAGTTGCTTCTTTTCCCGGGTAGATGGTAAAACCCCATCGAGGGAATGGGCGAAAGTCTTAGGAATTATGCTATAGGCGATGCGGATAGCAACCCATCTTTGATTTTGATGCATTTATGTTTCCGGACAGACACAATCCTAGAGCTCGTTCAGACATTGTCGAATAGCGTTACATAAGTGTTTTGAATTTGAACTACTACGATTAGCTACCTACTTAAAATGGTAAAACATTAAAGTGCTAACATTACTAATAAATAAAAAATATATTTGTACCTACTATATTTTTACATCAAGCTCAGATTATATCAATGTGGAACATAACCATGCAATCTAGGACGTTAAACACCTAACAACCCGTATATATTGTGTTGATATCAATTCAAGGCAAGTAATTAAAATGAAGGAAAAAAAATAGTACGGCAGTTAATCATATGCTAAATGGTACGAAATTATGTAGGTAGGGTCGAACCATTTGAATCCTTATGTGACAACACTGTGACATTTACTGTCCCTTTCACACACTCTTCTACAGTGCGTCAGGGGCCCGATTTTTGAAAGCACATGTGTGAAAATACCACTCGAAAGTGGTGAAAAATTGTGCTCAGTTTTAAATACGAGTAGTTTAGAAGATACTTACGGCTCTCCTTAATCTTGTGAACTAGTCAAAACTTTGATAAGAGCTGTAGTTTAGAAGATATAAGTGGTATAAATCAACCACTTTCGAGTGGTATTTTCACATATACCTATGTGATTTCAAAAATCGGGCCTCAGTTATCAATTTAATTAAGGTACTTGCAGTATTGTGATCTCTTTCACTTTCCGGAATGTGCTGGCACATATGTAGCAGTAGTTTTGTTTCTTCCTCTCTGTCTTTCATTTTCTACGGATAAAATGTAATCACATCAAAATTTTCAGGATGTATACGACAAGGAATTTGCATCTAGTCACCACGAGATGGCAGCACTTCAGAAATGGCGACAGAATTTGCGACGAGTAGCGTCACATAATCAACAATATCTCGCTGGGAAACAGAGTTATTCATTGCATTTGAACCATTTAGGAGATTTTGTAAGTGAAATAAGTACAAGTGCATTAGTACAAAGTACAAATGCGGTGTGTTGGTCTTTGGAAAGACGCGACGGAAGTTGTAACTTATGCAACGAACTAAAGCAGAGTCGAAGGGCACTAAGTTCCATCCAATTGCACTAGATGGCGTTGTATTCAATACAGACATGTCGCCCAAAATGATGACTACACAATCATTGTGCATAATCAGTCAGTAGATGTAAAATTTTGTCATTTTCGGCTATCTACATCATATCCACACTTAACGAAACCTTACTGAGCCTTCTCTATTAAAAAAAACTCCGAAACTGCAGCTGTAGCAACTATTAGCGCCATCTAGTTTTAAGTGAAACATAATCATACAAAGACTTCCTTTTCTAGCCTCGTTCTTCACATTTATGCTTAAAACTAATTATTTAATCCCCATTTCTATATTATGTATTTCAGTACTTAGTATATTAATTATATATATTCTAAATTGCACCACCTGCTCAGATCTGTTCTGTTCTCCAGTCCATTATGGTTGCCTGGAAGAGATCGCTCTGTAGCGATAAGGCCGCCTATTGTTACCTTGTAATATTCTGTATACCTTTTTTCTGTTTTGGTTGTTATATGTGGTGTTCAATAAAGAGTTATTGTATTGTATTGTATTGTATTTCTAGGCTCCAATGGACTACCTAAGGAACCTGCTGAAACTAAAAGACACCTTCCCTCTTTGGGACCCTTCCCATGACCCCCATCGGAGCGACTACCATCAGCATGCCCATAAGAGGGCTCCCAGACAGGTAGTGAGCATGGAGTTATTGCGTGTGAAGATTTTACCATGTGATTTTGAATTTTAAATTAAGACACCTCTTTGAAGCCCTACACTTCGAACTTCGACCCATGTATGAAACATCTGTCAGCCACAATTACGTGCAAAATCCTGAAAAACCTTTACAGGGTATTCAGTCAAATTAATCCAACACCTTCTGAATAGAGTATATGGAGACTCCAGCAAATTTTGAGCCGCTGAGTATATTTTCACTCTAGTAATCATTTACTAATGATGGATTGTGGACTTGTGCTTCCTATTTTAATAATTTATAATTGTTTAATTTTTATGTCATATTATTGACTAAATATGTGAACTATATCTCATTTTGACATCTATTGTATACCAAATTTAATTGCAAATAAAGATTACTTACTTACTCAATGCCGTGATCCCATGAAAAAACGTGATTTTAAGGTGGACTGGCGCACTAGGGGTTTCAAGCCGCGCCGCGAGCAGCAATTGCGTTGCGGCGCGTGTTACGCGTTCGCTGTAACGCACGCGTTGCAGGCGCAGCTCTACAAGCGCCACGGGGCGTGGGGTGAACTCAGGTAGACACTAGCGACATCTCTTACCATATGACGACGAACAGCGCTATTAAGATCGACTGGTACACTATAGTAGGGGATACAAGCCGCGAGCACAGCTGCGTTGCGCGTGCTACGTTCGCTATGACGCACGCGTTGCAGGCGCAGCTCTACAAGCGCCACGGGGCGTGGGGTGAACTCAGGTAGACACTAGCGACATCTCTTACCATATGCCGACTAACAGCGCTATTAAGATCGACTGGTACACTACAGTAAAGGATACAAGCCGCGAGCACAGCTGCGTTGCGGCGCGTGTTACGCGTTCCCTGTGAGCTCAGGTACTAGCGACATCTATTAACATGAGAGGACAATCTGACAACTTTTAGAAGTCTTGTATGGTTTTGTAACTTGTGTAGTTATCGAAAAAAAAATTACTCTTCTTTTTCTAACAATAAAAATATTAGTGTCCTTTTTTTATAATCGCTGAACTAGTCAAAACATTGATTAGAGCTGTAGTTTAGAAGATAAGCTGATTTATACCACTTTCGAGTGGTATTTTCACATAATGTGCTTTCAAAAATCGGGCCCCAGGTTTAAAAAACCGCATCGAAATCGGTCCATCCGCTTGAGAGCTACGATGCCACAGACAGACACACGCACAGACAAAGACGTCAAACTTGTAAATACCCCCTCTTTTTACGTCATGGGTCAATGACTTTAGTTCAGGTGTGTAACAACTTACGATGAAACTGTTAATTCTCATTAT
This sequence comes from Pandemis cinnamomeana, assembly GCA_932294345.1. Classification (NCBI taxonomy): domain Eukaryota; kingdom Metazoa; phylum Arthropoda; class Insecta; order Lepidoptera; family Tortricidae; genus Pandemis; species Pandemis cinnamomeana. The sequence continues at coordinate 7,793,697 of OW028726.1, read as the reverse complement.
TTTATTATGTTCTCATTTCAGCCCACAGCAGATAATCGACTGCAGTGGTCCGGACGGCAACGACGGCTGCGCGGGCGGCTCTCTCCGCGCCACCATGCGATACGTCGCGCGCGCAGGCCTGCTCACAGAGACAGCTTACCCTTACGAAGGAAAGGTAACTCCTAATTTTCCTGCTAGATGGCACTAATATCGAGAGGTAGTAACGTGGCATTACGAAGGAAAGGTAACTCCAAATTTTCCCGCTAGATGGCATTAATATCAAGAGGTAGTAACGTGGCATTACGAAGGAAAGGTAACTCCAAATTTTCCTGCTAGATGGCATTAATATCAAGAGGTAGTAAGAGTATATCAAATGGACTGCTCGATAATTGTTGACGACGTAATTTTAAAACGTTTAAATGGTTTAATAACACGGACTAACACACAAACAATGACTAGAAGTCTAATACGGAACAGCTGTTTATTCTAGCAACCTGACAGAGCAAAGTTGATGTCAACACAAAATAAAGGTATTTCAAAATTGGAATATACAATATTGAAGTAGTTATATACAAACTTTGAACTAAAAGGAGGCTCCAACCCAGCCAGTCACCAACAATAATGTCCTCTACCTATATTGCGTTTGTCTTAAAATCCTCATTTACCGTAAGCCTCTTTACCTTAGGCGGTGACTCAAGTAAGTAAGTTCCTGATATCTTTCTATTTATTACTATAAGAACAGATAGAGACGACATGATACTTAAGGTATAAGATATCAGAAACTTAACAGATAATGGTGAGACAGACCCCAAACATCCAAGACTTGAGAACAGAAATGTGGGAACTCGCTAGAGCTAGACAGCGAGTACCAATGTGGTGCGTCACCTCTGCCGGTACAGCAACCTGGTGCGGGCCAGGCCCCGTCGCTGGACCGTCCTCCTGCCAGGAGATGAGGACGCGATGGAGTTGGTTCTTGTCAAAGGAATTGCTCACGTTTAAGTTTTCCCCAGGGAGACCACTGTCGGTACAGCAGCCTCCTCGTGCGGGCCAGGCCCCGTCGCTGGGCCTTCCTCCCGCCAGGAGACGAAGACGCGATGAAGCTGGCTCTTGTCAAAGGAATTGCTCACGTTTAAGTTTACCCTAGGGAGACCACTGCCGGTACAGCAGCCTCATGCGGGCCAGGCCCCGTCGCTGGACCGTCCTCCTGCCAGGAGATGAAGACGCGATGGAGCTGGCTCTTGTCAAAGGAATTGCTCACGTTTAAGTTTTCCCCAGGGAGACCACTGCTGGTACAGCACCCTCATGCGGGCCAGGCCCCGTCGCTGGATCGTCCTCCTGCCAGGAGACGAGGACGCGATGGAGCTGGCTCTTGTCAAAGGAATTGCTCACGTTTAAGTTTTCCCTAGGGAGACCACTGCCGGTACAGCAGCCTCCTCGTGCGGGCCAGGCCCCGTCGCTGGGCCTTCCTCCCGCCAGGAGACGAAGACGCGATGGAGCTGGCTCTTGCCGCCATCGGGCCTCTGGCTGTGGCTGTCAACGCTGCGCCGTTTACCTTCCAACTTTACAGGTATGGAGAGGCTTTGGCATATCGGGGATAGAATCTTAACCAAAAGTTGTAGCCACTATCATTGCCAAGAAAAATGAAAATCAAACTCAAACTCAAACTTTCATTTGCTTTGATACAAGATCAAACCCTGTAGGATACTACTTACACTACAAATATTACATTTTTAATGTACAAATAGTAGTACATTACATTATAAATTTTATTTAACTGTAAACAAGTTTTCTTAATTTCTAAAACTGTCTGCTTATCATCAAAAAAATCCTGAAGGGTGTAGTAGGATTCCCCAGCAAGTATTTACGTAGTGTATTTTTAAAACGTTTAATGTCTTTTATATTTTGGATGAAGTTCGGAATTTTATTATAAATTTTTATGCACATTGCATGTCCAGAATGGAATATTTGATAGGTCGCAAGTGGCAGAAAAGTCATTTTTGGGGGGTGTAGAGGGTCTGAGAGGGGTGGGGGGTCTTAGTGAGTGGACAGATCTGGGTCTTACACTCCCCAATTCGATATTGAAAGTTTGAAGCATGCCGTTCTGCTTGCACTACGTGTTCAATACTAGTGTGAGAGGAAAGCAGTAGTACTACATAGGTTGGTAGTACCCCCGTGTATGAAATGTAACGATCGAGTAAGCTTTTAGGTACTTAATAGCGTAACTTAAGTAATGGAGTATTTTTTTAACTCAGAAGCGGAGTATACGACGATCCGTTCTGTACGCCTTGGCAGTTGAACCACGCCATGCTTCTGGTGGGGTACACGCCAGAGTACTGGATACTGCTCAACTGGTGGGGGAAGCAGTGGGGGGAGGACGGGTACATGAGGTAAGACACCTTTACAAAGGACATCTCTAAGATGATGAGCTCTTAGAATTCCGTTCTAGTCTCGCTGTCTCCCTCACTCGGCCAATTCTAACCAAACCCATAAGAAAGAGTGAGACAGAAAAACAAATCCGAAAAGCGTTCTAAGAGCTCACGGACGGTACGTCGTTGACAGAGAGGTTTTCGTAGAGGATCTAGATTGACCTCCTCATTTTTTTTTTGATTTGTGCATAATTCTTTTACAGGATACGAAGAGGTTTCAACAGATGCGGAGTTGCAAATATGGCTGCTTATGTATTATTGTGAATACAAAAATTACGTGCATACGTTCGTTATTTATTTAGTCTTATCTACAGTCTTCCATCCCTCTTTTTGCGTTGGAGGTTAAAAATGTACATACATACATAAATCACGTCTTTATCCCTTACATGGTAGACAAAGGTAAGGTAACAAGGCCTAAAGACCACGTTTGGCACGATTGTGGGCGTATGGATGGAAAGGGGAATCAAAACAGTGATGGGTTGCTAGCCACATCGCCTATATAACATGATTCCTAAGATTTTCGCCCAATCCTTCGATGTGGTTTTACCATCTGCGCGGGAAGAGAAGCAACTGATACATTCTATGCTTTTTCTTTGCTCCCAGACCAGCATTAAAATGTAGGTACGTAAAATAAATAGTGCTCGTGATTCTGAGCAGAATTGCCATCGAAGTTGTATAATTTGAGAAAAAGGGGTGAGTGGATTCTTCATCTTCTGTTTTTAATATGGCCCCATCGATGCGATGATTTCGCCAATGTCAAAGTAATAAATACAGTATTCAAAAATCTTGTGCCGATAACGTCGGGCTCTTAGCCAACGGATAATGATATCCCTCAGAATCCAGGAAATCATTAACTGACGCCCAGGGTGCATCACCAAGCACCGCTCTTCCCCTCGGACTTATCCAAAAACGAACCACAGCTCTTGACCACACGCGGAGGTAACCCGACTCGCACCCCGTGAGTGGATTTATTTACAGAAAAATGCTCTATAGTAACTTTGACATAACTCTGACGCTACTCTTCACTACATAGTATAAAACAAAGTCGCTTTCTCTGTCCCTATGTCCCTATATCCCTATGTCCCTATGTCCCTATGTATGCTTATATCTTCAAAACTACACAACGGATTTTGATGCGGTTTTTTTTTAATAGATAGAGTGATTCAAGAGGAAGGTTTTTATGTTAATTCTACGCAGACGAAGTCGCGGGCAGAAGCTAGTTGAAATATAAAACTTCCAATTTAGTTCTAGACAACTGACCTGTATTCTAACAGTTCTAGCACATATATTAAACCCAAGCCCTCATAAATACTGGATATTTACCACGTTATTCCGAACGGTAAACTTTCGAGTTATAAAACTCCACGACTAACTTTAATGTCTGTTCCTTTTATGGGGGCGTTTTAATTCTGCAGTTAGTGCGGTCACAACTTGTGTTTTAAAGGAGGTATAATGTTTTTATAACGCTCCTTTATGCCTTCAGGCTTAATAGTAGCACGAAAGCGTGGGTCAAATAGTACTTTATACTGCTTATACGTAGTTTTACAAATTTAATTTGGGGTAGTGTTTGACTAAGTTATGTTAAAAACAATACGAGGTGCGACGACGGAAACCTCCTCGAGAGCTCTAGCGTTACAGTTCCCTTCTAACAGAGGCTCTTGGCCTCACGGGTAACACTTAGGCCGGTGCACCCTGGGCAACAACGGTTAATTAATTAATTTAGTAAGTTAGTTAGCTGTTGGCTAATATCCGACTGGGGGGAGGGGTGGTAAGGTGAACCCGCAATTCGTTGCGGGGGATCTAAGCGATTGGGTCCAAAAGGACCCGCAGTGGGGGCGGCGCCTCTGGGCTCCTTTTTGATGGAGGCGAACCTGAGCCAAGCACCTGCAGCTAAAGGTGAGCTGACGCTGAAGTTGAAGCTTTTTTTTTATATGAATAGGAAGGCAAACGAGCAAGTGGGTCACCTGATGGTAAGTGATCACCACTGCCCATAGACACCCGCAACCCCGGAGGGATGGCAGATGCGTTGCCAACCTAGAGGACTAAGATGAAATGCCTCTTGTGCCCGTAATTTCCCCGGCTGTCTTACTCTCCACACCGGAACACAGCAGTGCAAGCGCTGCTACTTAGCGGCAGGATTAGCGTAAGATGGTGGTAGCGATCCGGACGGACCTTGCACACGGCCCTACCACCCGCAAGCTGAAGTTAAACTGAGACTTACAGAATTGAATAACAAAAAAAAAATCTACGTCTTGCCCCAATCCTCTTGTAATGTGATAGGTGTGTGGTGGTATGTTATTTTATAAATCGGCGGACATCTAATAGCGTAGATATTCGGGCGTAGGTTACTAAAATGTCATAGTTAGTTGGTTATTCGGGCGTAGGTTAATAAAATGTCATAGTTGGTGCATTTTCTGCGTATTTTAGGTACACCAAATATTAATGGGCGCGTGATTCTAGTTTGTTGCTTGTTAATTGACAATTATCCATGAATTCGAGACCTAAGGGGTTTGTTACGCGACAGCGCAGCGATAAGCTATTTTATAAATGTGCAGATTTACTTTTCTTTTATTTTTATATGAAATAGCTGTTGCCCGCGACTCCGTCTGCGCAGAATTCGCTTATGGCTATCCCGCGGGAACTATGCAATTTTCCGGGTCAGAAACTATCCTATGTCCTTCCTCGGGACTCAAACTATCTATATACCAAATTTCAACTAAATCGGTCGAACGTTTTAAGCGTGAAAAGGTAACAGACAGACAGACAGAGTTACTTTCGCATTTATAATATTAGTAAGGATAAGGATAGTGTGACACACGAGCGGGGTCGCCTGACGGTTACTGAGACCGCTCATAGACATTCGAATATCTTGTTTTTGGAAGCGAGTAAGTATTCCACTGTTTTTTTTACGGCAAACAGATATAATATACAAAGATATAGATTAGAACAGGGGTCGGCAAGTAGTTTTAGGTGGAGTCCGGATACTGTAGGAAAATTTTAACAAGGTCCAGAAAAAAACATTATTTTAATTAATAAAGGTATACCTACGTATACCTTATCTATGTATTAATTGATACTTGGCATAAAATACATTACAATATTTCGCGGTCCGCAAACGGACCGCGGTCCGCCTGTTGCTGACCATTGGATTAGAATAATGATTAATTACTAAGAAAACAGCTCGAAAGATTCAACAGAGTGAACGGAGTTAACGAAAACAGTAAAGTTGGAATTCTAGTATGTATTTAGTAAAAATAAGTAATTAAATAAGATAAATTAGCTAGCGTGAACCCTTCCTACAGAAAGTTAAAAAGAAGTGAACACACGAAACAGCAAGTATGCGAAATTAAAGTTTCAATATGCAAGAAATATGATGAAGGAGAACTAACAAAAATAGGATCTATATAATTTATAACTACTTTAAAACAAAAAAACCTCATTATCACCAGGATAAAGTAATGCAGATCTAATAAGATCTAATAACACTGTTATAAAATTAATCGTAGCTATATATAACTAAAGATATAATAGGCGGCCCTGTGCCCTATTGCTTCAAAAGAATGTTAATAAATCAACTATCAAATGTCTTTTAAAATTAAGGCTAAGGTGTGTATGTAGTCAACAATTTAGGCACAATGGCGATGCCGATTGCTCATTCAGTGTCCTGCTCACGAAGAGCCGTGTCACTCACATATCCTGTTCTTCACATTTATCATGCTCTACAGACGCTCCGCTTATGGTAATAATGTAGCCTTACGTAGTGCGAGCTCGTAGTAACAAGGGTGAACTTGTTATGGCATCTATGAGCGTGTAATCAGTTCGTGCGGCTTAGCGACACCGAAACTAGGTTGAGAGTGCACTGTAAAATAGTTCGCCTCATTGGGTTTCGATATTAGTTCTAATTTTGACCCCGTGGTCGGCTAAGTTTGTAGTACTGTAGAATGCAATGCGATTTTGGCTAGCAATTTCACAGTTGCCAACGTCAAAGCGCTAGTGTATGTAGAAATCGAAACACTTCATAGCGTATTGTTACTTGTACAGTGTTAGTGTCATAAAAACTTTTTAGTTAGCCTATAACGTTAAATTAAAAAAAATTAAAAGCCCTTCACGCATTAATCGAGTAAATAAAAAAATAATTAATCTTTTTGCTAAAAATGCCTTTCATCTTTTTGGAAAAGAGCTGATACTCTTTAAACAGCTTGAACGATTTTTACGAAACATGGTCAAGAACCACCGTAAGGAAATTGGCTGCTAATGTGCACATTTTTTTCCACTAGGCTACCTCGGCTTCTTCTGTTATAAAAAAAGCATGTTGTTTTATTTTACAAATTAATTTATCTAAAGTGTTGTTATAGACATGTAGTAACACTACTACAAAATACTTTAAAATACAGAAAAATGACCAAAAATTGCTATGCCCATGACAGCACCTCTATGAAATGAAATGAAATGAAATGAAATGAAATGAAATAATGAAATAATTTATTTTGCTTTAGACATGGTTCAAAAATGATCTAGTATTTAGTGTTGATGTCCGGCGACACGTCTAACCAAATAAATTGGCATGCAAACATTTACTTATTTTCTAAAGTGGTTTTTGGTATTTTTAATTAGCGCATTTTACAAAGTTTTCATTTTTATTAAACAAAAAATAAAATATGAATATTACTATAAATTATTAGTATTGCAGTTATTTAGTTTAGGTACTCTTTGATTGAATAAAATGCTTTGTCCTTAAGCCATTGAAATAATTTAAATCTGAATTTGCTTTCTAGCGACTGCTCGTTCTAGCGACTGCCTTACCGTAAACGAAATTGACAAATGCATTATTCTTTACCCCCTTCAACTCTATCAAAAATGTCAACTTTCTAAATCCAAGAATTTGTGTGGTTCATTAACAACCAAACAGAGTTATATAATCACAATGCCCATTTCTAGTTTCGTTAATTTTTTTACACTTACCTGAGGACATAAAGCATTAGTCAACGCGCGCTCGCACTACTCCGCCCGCTGATAATCTTTTAATGTAAACACTAACCCAAACTAGGCTATAGTTCAGAAAATTGTAAGCCGCAGAATAAACAATCCTACACAAACATTGTTTTAGCGGGGCCTCTAGTTTTCGTGTAATGTTGGCAACAAGGGATTCCATTTTAATACCGGTTTTATCACGAATCTACGAAGAATTTTGCATGCGGAATTGTATAACCTATATTTCACTATTGGTTGATTCCTCTATGGAATACACGTCAGATCAACTACTATCATTTTAGGCATGTATTAATAAATTAATAAATAATAAATATCTTGACACACACACACACAAGCACACACAAATCACGTCTTCATCCCTTACGGGGTAGACAGAGCCTAAGGTAACAGGTCTTGGGACAAATTACACCAATTGACCCAGCCCCAAACTAAGCAAAGCTTGTACTATGGGTACCAGGCAACGGATAAACATACTTATATAATGTAGATAAATACATACTTAAATACATACAACATCCATGACTCGGGCACAAACATTCGTATTCATCATACAACTGTCTGCCCCTATCGGGATTCGAACCCAGGACCTCTAGCTTCATAGTCAGGGTCACTAACCACTAGGACTAGGCTATCCGGTCGTCTTAAAAGTTAAAGTTGCACTCTGCCGAAAAGGGTCTTAATTACAAAACTATTTCCTTAGGTACTGCTTCTTACACAGCGCCTTCCCTCGTCCCTGATGAGCAGTAGATGTTCCACGGGATGTAATTGTGTCGTACAGACACATCATTCAAACATGACGCTTGGCGACAAAAATTGGCATTGACAAGGTCACGTGACAGCTAGTAACAGATAGAAATAAACAAAAATTTTAACAAAAAAAACCGACTTCACAAAAGGAAACTATTCCAAAAAAAACTAAACGCACAAAAAAGAAAAAATTAATTGCATATTCTTCTAAAACTTAATAATCAACTTACTTTTTCTACTTATCAATATGTATAGGTGTACGATCTATCTAATGTTGTTACAATTATTGTTATTTCTGGAGTCGGTGTCAGGTAACAAACATAAAAAAAAACATACAGACGTATTGAGAACCTCCTCCTTTTTTGAAGTCGGTTAAAAATCATCACAACTCTCTCGGCCATGGGTAACTTGCTGTCTCCTCCAATGTCTCGCCATTGTACTCGACACGTGTGGCATAAGAGATATTCTGAGCTATAAACGGCATTGTAATACTGATATTTCCGACCATGCATTTCCCAAGCTATTAGAGGCACCCGTAATAAATGACTGAGGTACTAATGATATAATTTATCTATCAGAGATATGGAATAGATTGCATTGTTGGATATTAATATCGTGCCCGATGGCTGCTAATTTAGCCAATAGGAACAGACGGAAGAACGTATACTGAACAAGATAAACGCTGAATGGCATAGAACAGTGGTACTCAACTTTTTTTTTATACGGGCCACAAACGCGTTTTAGTCAGTGTGGCCACAAGCAAAAATTATTTAGGGGTAGGTCGTAGAGGTAGATAACACAAAGGCCGGGTGGGCCGCAGGTTGAGTATAGCTGGTATAGAAGAAAGAGAAAAGCAGAAGTGGCATGTGAACGAGAGACGCGTGCCACCTTTATGTGGAAAATCGCATGTATAAATGTCAAATTGAATTGACGGTTCGAGTAGCAGAATGATTCTGCCAGAATCAGATTTTCTAGTGTTCCGCTGTCATCGGTTAGAATTTCGCTCACGTAACCCTAAATCCCATTTTAACATCTGTTGTGCAATGGCAAAACTATTATTTAAACAAATGAAATTTTCAGACCGTTATGCGACCGCAGATTTCAGACCGCAGGTAGCGGGGAGCGCGGGGTGCTGGGCGTCGCGGGCGCGGGCGCTGCTTACCGCCCTAGGGTTTCATGACAAGAAAAAAGCCCGAGGGTTTTATATGGGGCATTGCGGCCACGTTAATCTGTAGGTATCTGTTGGTTGCTCAGATCAAATAAAAAGTAAAGATAGAGCGCTGCAAACAACGAAGTGACGCCGGTTAAACTGCACCAATCCGTGTGCTTACACAGTGACACGCACACACTTGCAACCAAACTATACCAAAACCTTATTATTTGAGCTACGCATTCCCGTGGAGCACAACGTATTTTTAAATTGGACTAATATCAGTAATAAAAATAATAATATCAATATCAGTAATTTAAAGGACCAAAGAACACAAGTGCAGTGATATACACGCATCAGCTCAAAGAGCTGCTAGTGTATAATTTATAATAATAATAATAATAATGCCAAATTGCGTAGTGAAAGGGTGTAAAAACTATTCGTCCAAAAATAAAAAGCAGGATGGAATCACTTATCACACGTTAGTAAACTCGTAAACCAGTATTTTCAATAAAAATCGAAATAATTTTGCTTCTGACAAAACGTCAACAATAGTGTTGCCATTATAATATTTTAGTTAGGTACCCTATTATTCACCCAATGGTGAATGCCGCCTCTGTAATACAACCTTTTCTTTTTCATTTTAAATTATATTCTTTATTAGCACGGCTTAAAACGTGAGAAAGTGACACGCAACCTAAAATACATACTACTTTATGTATTTTTTCAGATTTCCAAAGCGCAGTATTTTTGCAGTATCGGGGTATTAATAATTATTATGGCAACACCGGCCTACGCACACGTTTATAAAAAAAACCGGCTTCACTCGGCTGTTCACCGCGCTCTATCTTTACTTTTTATTTGATCTGAGGTTAGTTGATACCGTTTGCGAGCAAGTGAGATGAAACATATTTTGTATCATCGTCTGCTTGCATCACGCTGTCTCTTTCTCTGTTGATGTGTCTATGTGAGTAAATCTGTACGTCATGTACGAACGTCTATGCTCGTCCATCAATATTAATCCAAGTTGCCTGTCATTATTTCAGAAACCCCCTTTAAGATTTAACTTTTAATTTTTCTAATCTCTCTTTTCGCCAAAATAGAGATCATATCCCTGAGCTAACTCCAAGAAACTCCGCCTCATCAAACTTTTCGAAACTAAACTTCACATTTTAAATACAATTTTTCACCGAAACCCGCGTCAGAACCGCCTCGTACCCGCCGCCCTGAAAGACTATTTATTACCAGATAGCATCGTCAATCACAGCCTAAAATCTACTTTTGAAACAAATTTATCGCCTGAATATAAATCCGAACTGTCAAAGCTGTCATACCGAGTGCCGGATTATATTGACAGCCTGACAAACTGACATTTGCCGATTAATTGGCGACGGTTCTAACTGATGGTTGTATTGCGGTTATTAACTGGCCGGTGACGGGATTTAGATACGAAGCTTCATTCAGTGACAACCCGTTACTATCCATATAAGTTCGCCTTTGTGTATTTAAATAAATAAATATCTTGGGACAAATTACACTAAATTAACCCAGCCCCAAACTAAGCAAAGCTTGTACTATGGGCACCAGGCAACGGATAAACATACTTATATTACATACATGTCTGTCTGTCTTTTAACTCTTCACTCAATAACTGCTGAACAGATTTTCACGAAATATGGTATAGATATAGTTTTGGTCTTCCATTGCTGGTCTGGGAGCAAAGAAAAAACATAGAATATACCAGTTGCTTCTCTACCCGCGCAGATGGTAAAAGCCCATCGAGGGAACGGGCGAAAATCATAGGAATCATGTTATAGGCGATGAGGCTAGCAACCCATCACTATTTGGAGTCCATTTTCCACCTATATACGCCTACAATCTTACTAAATGTGGTCTGTAGGTACCTGTTACCTTAGGCTCTGTCTACCCCGTAAGGGATAAAGACGTGATTTGTGTCTGTGTACCTATTTATGTATGTGTATAGTTTTAGCTGTTACATATAGCTGACATTTGTCAAATTGGTGAAATAAGAGCCTGAAGTTTCCCAGATTCATTTTAGAACTTTGTTTATTTTACCCTTTTTAGCTGGAAAGTTAGCTTCCACGTCGCATCTAATTCAATATTCTGTAATTATTTCGCGTGCTAAGTGCATAGTGCAATTCTCTGTTCGTGTGCGGAAATAGTGCCTTGATTGGCACTTGTCTGGCCGGTATTCAGACTGTCAATTTACTGAATTTATAAGCTTTCAGTTTATTCTATGTATTTATGGAGAATTCAACTCTGCTCTAATCTATTTTTGAAACTGATTTTGTTTGTTAAAGGTATTTGCTGACGTAAATAATGTACATCACTACATACTATAAAATAAAGTCGCTTTCTCTGTCCCTATGCCCCTGCCTCTATGTCCCTATGTATGCTTATATCTTCAAAACCACACAACAGATTTTGATGCGGTTTTTTTTAATAGATAGAGTGATTCAAGAGGAAGGTTTATAATGTATAATACATGCATGATATACCGTGCGAAGCCGGGGCGGGTCGCTAGTGTATAATAAATGCATAATATACCGTGCGAAGCCGTGGCGGGTCGCTAGTATTTACTAAATGTTAAGATCTCTATGCCATTGTTTAATGAAAATGGTTTCAGTCAATTTTTAACATTTTAATGGTTCATAATTAAAACATAACTCTGCTGAATCGGTATCGGCAAGTTGGTGTTTGCTTAACAATGGCAAAGGCCTCCTCCAAACCTAAAAAAATATGTTTAAAGCCGTATTTTGTTGATAGTCTTCGATAAATAAAACACTTTGCTTCTTCGCTACCGACTAGTACTAACAGCGTAGGTAGTAGCGGAGGAGCAAGGTAAATGTTTTTTGTTCATTAAGTGAATTGAAAATAACGCCTGATTCAATAAATTATTTCTACGACGCCCAGTGATCAGCCTCCGCAAGTTTATAAAGGCGAGGGAATAATAAGAATATCTAAAAAAATCGTAATTAAGTAAATCAACGTGACCCCAAAAACATGAAAGCAGTAATTAAACAAAGAAAACCGAATCCGAGGAGTCTCGTTAAAAGTTTAGGGGCTGAACGAAGTTGCGGCATTATAGGTATTACCTTATAACAGGGAGCGAAGTTATACGATTATGTTTTACATCATCATCATCAGTGCCAGTCCAGTGCTGGACATAGGCCTCTCCCATAGCACGCCTGTCCTGTCACGGTCGCCACAAATGTAAAATAAGCAGCGCGGCTTTTCGGATTAAAATACGTTTATTTAGTACCTCATTTACAAGTCATTTTACATAACCAAATTTTCATAAGACACTGCTATTACTATATTTTTCAGTTGGTTGCCAGTCCGCAACAACGCCATTGGGCTCGATTTCAGCTCTCCTCCAATCCCTGCCTACTGCCTTGCGAATATCATTCCTCCATCCAGCAACAGACGCCAGTCCAGGACGCCCTACGGCGTTTGCCGACACGGGATCTCCACTCCAGAACCAGTTTGCCCCAACGGCCATCAGTTCTGCGGCATATTATGTGACCTGCCCACTGCCACTTCAGCGTGCCAATTCTGCCCTATGTCGGTAACCTTAACTATGTTTTACGGATTCTGTCAAATGCCCATATAATCTTTTGTAGTTAGAAATTGTAGGTCGTATTTTGTCGTGCAGTAAGATGGTTCCACTAAATGAATATGAGCCTGTAAGCTTATTACCTAACTCGCTCGCAATCGCCATCGTGTTCATTTTGACAATTCTTGTATGAATGTGACAGCTGGCTGATTCCGATGCCAATTGTCAGCCCAGGCTTATGCCTACGGGTCCCGATTTTTGTAAGCACATGCTATCACTAAAGTAGTGGTTTGCTTAGAGATAGGATGGGTGTTGGGAAGCAACTAATAAGGCCGAGTTCTGAGTAAATGTAAAAAAGTTTAAATATGAATTTGATCTGTGGTTTTGTAGAACTACACAGATTTGAACTACCTACTTTAGAGTGGTATTTACACCCGGTAAATGAAAAACTACACTAATAAACCTGATTTCCAGTTTCAGTTGAATTCGCAATACGAATTAGTTTTATTCGCTGTCCGAATAGAGCGCAGTTGAAGTTAAAATCTTAATTCGTTTATAACAGTTTTCTCCATTCGCTTGCGGGGAATACTGTTCCCGCTTTCATTTGAACTCATAGGCGGCGTAAGGGACAAGATATAGAAATCCCACTCCCTTTAACACGTTCGCTGCGGGGCTCAACTTGAAAGACTTTTGGCTGGTGCGGTTGAGATCGAATCAGCCCAATCTGGAACTCTTTTACAGTGCGGGTGAGGCCGAATCGCTCTCAAATTTCAGTAGTTACTTAGATCCTTCATAACTTTGCCAAGAATAGGACCAGGGTTTTTTTTTTGTGTTGTAGTCATTGCTTAGTAAATATTTTAAATACACTTAGCTTCGCCCTTGGTTCTGACCTCTGGCTTAAGAAAAAATACCTAAAGAATTTTTGAGATCTTTTAGACCTCAAATCGCACTAAATTTTATCTGAGACTAGAGCAGGGAATGGCACTTATAGGTAAATTATCGATAAAAGAATGATCATCTTATCGAACATCTTTAAAGGCGTTTAATTGTGTGTTATAACAAATATTTGTTCCTGGGTCATGGTTGCTTATCTATATAAGTATTTATTTATCTATACATACATTTGTTAATTGCCGCTTAGTAGCAATAGTACAAGCTTTGTTTAGTTTAGAGGTAGGTTTGTATAAATTCTCTATCAGGAAGAAAATAAATTTTGGTTTATGTTAAATAAAACCCATTCATTTATAACATTATACAGTGCAGATACTTATATGTATGATAAAAAAAAATAATAGAAGGATACACTGAAATAATTATTGGTGCCTTTCACCGAAACATGCCATGCATAAAGCTTGATTACATTCAGAACATCTAGTAAGATTTTTTTTTGTTTTTTTTGCAGCAAGAGTGCCGCTCAGGCATATCCGTAATTTAGAGTAGCAGCCAAAATAAATATTTACGTAAAACACGCGTGGTTCAGCGTCGATAACTAGCACCGCACTAACGTCAAGCTGTCGACTCCCGCGTCGCCCGCCCCCCGCTCTGTGCGGCCTTGAGGTCAAATTCCTTGAGGCTAAATAAACCTCAACCCGCACTGTGTGAAAAAAATATATGCCCAGTGCGTTCGAGGCTTATTTAGACCTCTAACCTTTTTTCTGTATAAAAGAGTCAGCGTTTGAGAAACATAAAGAAATGTATATTTGTCTTTATCATACGCCTTGTAAGTAAGCGGCAACAGCTCCCGCACGAGAGAGATATCACAACTTTTAGCCCCGCACCGACGTAATGTCGAGCTTGAGGCGGTTTTACCTCAACCCGCAGTGAACGTGTTAAACTTATTAGAACTTTTATTGCCACTAGCAACCCATGACTATTTTCTTTCCTCTTCCCATCTACACGCCCACAATTATGCAAACAGGGGCTTGTTACCCTAGGCTCTGTCTATCCCAGGCTCCTCTGAGTTTTGACGTGATAACGTGTTATAAATCGATGAACGCCGGCTGCACTCACGAAAAAGCATGAGTCATTGTCACGTTCCGCGTGACGTCAGAGTGTGCAAGCGAGAGCGCGGAACAAGCGATAGAGAGGCACGACCTTCTCACGTGACGTCAGAGCTAGCAGTTCGAATATGTTTCTTTATGACGTTATCACGTTAAACTATCCGTAAACCGACTTTTAAACAATCGGTTTTTCGTTAAAAAGTTCTCATAAGCTTTTCGGTGAAGGAAAAAACTTGCATACACTTAAATTGCGAGGCAATTTACCTAATGGTGCATGCGAAGTTCTCAATCAGCTCGAGGCCTGCGTGGGAAATAAAACCCAAACCCGGCAGTGGGACGTATATGGACTGGATATAATAATGATGATGTTAATGTGATGGTAGCGATCCGGACAAAACTACCACGTATCTTTAGGTCAATAAGTACCTGACAACAAGTACCAGAATGATCCTTGGCTCTCAGTGCGACTTTAACTCTGGCAGGGTACTGTAAGTTTTTTAATTGCACCAAACACCTAACCTAATTGGGCGTGCGGTTGAGAAAGCGGTCAGAGGCGCAAATGCGATTTGTCTGTTCGCCAGTCAGACTTCAGTTGGAGTACATCGGCTAAAGAATGCGGTCAAACTGTAATTAAATAAAAATGTTTATACTGTTTGATAGCTACTGGAAGTGGACTGTATAAACGTGAGTGGAGGATGATGGAAACACTTAGAAACGTATAAGTATTTAATTATTGTAGCAAAACACGGGACGTACAAATGGTGGCACAAGGCAGACTGACCGTGTAAAATATTGGCATATATCAAAAGGGTAAAAGCAGGCCGCAAACCAGCCAGTAGCCAACACTGTTGTTGGCCAGTTATAATAGGGGATAGAATAAGCACTCAAACATGGTAAACCATGATAATTGTCAAGAGGGTGCTATTCTGATTTAAGTTTATGATTTCTTCCATGCTGGCCTGGGAGTAAAGAAAAAACATAAAATTTATCAGTTGCTTCTCTTCCCGCGCAGGTGGTAAAAATCCATCGAGGGAGTGGGCGAAAGTCTTAGGAATCATGTTATATAGGTGATGCGGCTATACGCCTTTAATCATGCTAAATGGTCTTAAGGTTTTGTTACCTTAGGCTCTGTCTATCCCTTAAGGGTTTAAGGCTATATTTATGTAAGTTTATGATTTGCGCATTCAAATCAATAGAAATAATCGTCCTCTGTTTTATTTAATTCAAACGCGTCGCAGGAAACATTTCTTTCAGTCAGTCATTTTTGCAGCCAGATTTTCATTTTGATCATTTATTTTCTGTCATTCATTTCGTGGTAGTACGTGGCTAGGGTTCTTCTTGGTCTGAAAAAACACTAATAACAATTTCCTAGGCAGCTAATAATCGTAAAAATGACAAAGGGAGGGTATTAAAATTAGCGTCGGTTGTTTTTGTCGCACCGCCGTCCGTCTGACAAATGATGGGACGAAAAACAAGTTCTCTACGTAAGGACATTTCGTTGTGGGATCTGGAATTAAAACCCAAGTACTTTTTTTTACTTCATCTATGGAAAAGTTCGGATGGAATTCAAAAAATTCTTATCAGTAATTTTACTACCCCTTAGGTAAACTACGCGAAACGACTGAATCGAAAGATTGGTACCTATGACCTTTAAGTTCAACCGAACGCTCAATTGTCTACTTTCAAAATTCTTGTTCTTTTTTTTTATTAGTCCCGTGTGTGGAACTTGAAGGAACCTTATGATTAAAATATAGTTCCATGGTTACTCAAATTGTTACATATATTAGATTAAAAATATGTGTTGTCGGACTAATCTGCATCCTTATCTTCATAAAAGGGGCGTCAAACGTCATATCAAATTCCCTAATTTGCCTGAAGTAAGCAATCAGTTCACCCTAAACAATGGAGTGGGTCACTTGCATCATACTAATTGCCATTATTTACTACGCCACTTGTGAAGACTGTGTTTTGCCAAGACTTAAAGAAAAAAGACCAGAGGCGCAACTGAATGAGGACTTAGAACGCGACTATGATATTTTTGAACAACCGAAACCTGGCCAGCCAGCTGGAGTAAAAGTAGATTATTATGTAATAGCGTTTTATTTCAGCGCTGGCGAAGAAATGTTGACTATCTACGGCAGAAACAAGATTGAATGGCAAGACGATAGACTCAAATGGGATGCCGATAAATATAAAGGATTGAAATCTATCCACATGTACAACTTTGAAATCTGGTCTCCACTGATGAAATTGAAAAACAACGCCAAAGTTGACGACGGCCTCTTCGACCTTTATAAGTGTGAAGTGAACTACACGGGGCTAGTAACGTGCATGTTAGAAGTAGAACATTCGGTTATGTGTAGCTCCAATATAAGATACTGGCCTTACGACAAGAAAAACTGTACTTTTGAATTCGATGATCAAATGTTTTTGCGACAGGAAACGAACATAATTTTCACTGAAGTTGATTTGCTTTTCTTTATGGAAGCGAAAATTAATAATGGCTGGCAAGTCGTCGCAGGCGATATGAAGAACAATTTGACTGGGGTCCACCAAGTATCTTTTGAATTCTTTCTAGAAAGGAAGGCGGAGTGTCTAGAAGCTTCGATAGTCATACCTTCTTTTATCGTGTCCGTTCTCACTGTAACCTCTATATTATTGCACTTTAACAATAATGTTCGATTAGGAATACTGTGTTTCAATTTGTTAAATCACTTTGCAATAAGTAGAGAAATAAGTGAAAATATTCCTAGGTACGGTTTTGATATTCCTGTAATCTTACTCTATGTGTCTAGGTCTACTGTTTTGACCATTCTTATTGCATTTTTAACTTTCTTTTTAAGATTCATAAGCAAATTAACAACAGCGCCTCCATCATTCTTGGTTTTTATTAATAGTGTTGTATTCAACAGTTTTGGAAAACATTTTGTCATACCCCGATGGAATGTAGAGGTACTTGATAAAAGTGTGTTAGATTCGCTAAGCCATTGCACCGAATGGATAGATGTCTCTAATATCATTAATAGTATTAGTCTCTATGCTACTTTGATAGCATATATTATTTTGTTTTCCATATATATACCTCATGACGACTTTCAGATAGTTAAAACATAATTTGATGTGGAAACGTAATTAGATGAATTTGTAGAGAACTATTTTAACCTTGGGTTATGCTTAACTCAAAATACGTAAAAGAGATGCAGAAGTAGGTACTTACTGACAATACTGTTTAAGCTTATATTGTGTCTTCATCTTCTTATGGTGCCTCTCCAACTAGTGAAGGTTGGCAGTCAGCTCCGCATACTTTGCACGGTCCCTGGCCAGGTTGAAAAGCTCCGCTGCACTTGTGATTCCAGTCCATTCCCGGATATTTCACAGCCAAGATTTCTTCCTGCGCCCAACAGCTCTTTTTCCAGCCACTTTGCCCATGATTATAAGCTGTAAAAGCTCGTATCTTGTGTGCCTAAGCACATGTCCCACATAAGCAACCTTTCTTCTTTTGATGGTCTGCATCAGTTCACACTCCTTTCCAACCCGACGCAGGACCTCAACATTGGTATATATTGGTGTATACCTATGGTGTAGGTATTAAAAAATACAAAAGAGAAGTTAAGAACAAATTAAACTATCCTTAAATTAAAAACGAATTAAAAACTAAACTAAAACTAATCTTAAAACACACTCCGACTGACAGACTGACTTGACAATTTTTTCATAGTTAATTAATTTAGTCTTCCATTTTTATTAGTGATTACTTTCTAATGTATCCTTTTATATGTAGTTTATAGAATATGTGTAGATAAATGATTATTTCTCATTTAAAAAAAAATCATTAAAAAAGGGCCCGTGGCATAGTACCACAGACGCTGGCAGCATTCCCCCTTTGGACAGCGATACTAATACGCTGTCCAAGGAAACTGCCCGCTCTGCGGTCATCCGTAGCGTTTATTAGCCTCTTCGAAATATCTTTGAGGAGGCTAATAGCGCTAAGACCCCACGGACCAAGGGTCTCAACACCGAAAGGGACAAAGTTATATTCGGTGCTGAGACCCCTATATTTATTTATCTTGCCTATGTCGGCCGCTTCTACAGCCGCACCGCACCGCGCAGGTGCATTCAATTTATGTCTTACTTTCTGTTTTGTTTTTCTTAAATATCAGCGACACCACTGTTATTAAAATAGTAATTTTGAAAAATATTTTTTTATTTATTGTACCCTTGAGCTACCTAAGAAACAAAAATTGTAATACAAGCTATTTGCTGTCTTTACTGTCTTGACTGTACTTGCTTTGTCGTCTATCTTAAATTATGTACACACAGCAATGCTATTCGATAAGCAGGATAGATACGGCGCGAGCGTGCGTAGGTGCTTACCTGATTATATTGCCGTGTGTACATCCAAAGGAAGTGAAAGTGAGTGAAAATTCACTGGAATTGTACAATTACCAAGCCTAACCAGCGCAGGCCACAAGGCCTGAATTGGGACCATTTCGTGTCTATTTATCAAATTATTCGTAATAAAGATTTTTATTTTCCTTTTTCTAATGGTTTTGTTACGAATAAAACTTTTTCTTTTTTTCTTTCAATTTCAAGCAGATAAACGATGAGACAGGTGTAATTTTTCTCGATGACGAAACGAAATCTTGACGAGAGAGAAGCAGACCAGCGACACAGCATTAGTCATCCCCCCATCCCTACCTGACGTTTTACGGACCAAATGAAACTTCCAGAAAACTCGACCGCAAACGGCTTCTTTCGGGATTGTTATTAATATCACCAACGTTTATAAAGTCTTATTATTTTTTTGACGACACATCACTAGGTTGTACTTTTGCGGGTGGTAGGGCCTTGTGCAATCGGATCGCTACCACCATCTTACTCGCTAATCCTGCCGTTAAGTAGCAGTGCTTGCACTGCTGTGTTCCGGTGTGGAGAGTAAGACAGCCGGGAAAATTACGGGCACAAGAGGCATTTCATCTTAGTCCTCTAGGTTGGCAACGCATCTGCAATCCCTCCGGGGTTGCAGATGTCTATGGGCAGTGGTGATCACTTACCATCAGGTGACCCACTTGCTCGTTTGCCGTCCTATTCATATAAGAAAAAAAAGGTAACTAAAGTTATATAATATAATTATTTGTTGTAATAAACAAAAACTGTACATTAAAAATTAAAAAAATAACTAAATACTACGTACAAAATTAACCTAAACCTAACCTGACTTAAACAACAAATAAAACACCCCTCCCAGGTCACTGTAACTGCTCACTGTACCCAGAAGGCTGGCAGCATTGCCGCGATTCATCGCGAGGCTAATTCTTTGCCCGAAATAGCTGCCAGCCCAAAAGTTATATAATATGGTGCACTCGGAAATGAATCCGCAAAAAATACGTTGTTGTTAATAACAAAAAAGTACAAGCTTTTATGCTAAATGTAATTTTTAGATGTACCTTTCAAGGCAATCCGACCACTGTGATCCAAAGAAAAAACAAATACCTAAGTATTTTCAATGACTAAACCTTGCGAATCAAAACGTAGCATTCAGATGATAGAATTATGAATTAAATTTGATAAGAAACAAAGGTCTCACAACACATCACCATCATCATCATCTCAGCCATTACAAGTCCACTGCTGGACATAGGCCTCTCCTTTAGATCTCCAATAAGACCGGTTGGAAGCGGCCTGCATCCAGCGCGATCCTCCGATCTTAATGAGGTCATCGATCCACCTTGTGGGAGGACGTCCCACGCTGCGCTTGCCGGTGCGTGGTCTCCACTCGAGGACCTTTCGACCCCATCGGTCATCCGTCCTCCGTGCTATGTGCCCTGCCCACTAACTCACAACACAATAAGAGGAAAAGTTCAATAATACCTGACTAAGTGAAGCCCAGGAGCAAAATCAACTTTATTTTTAAAGATTGTGTACTTGTAAATTTGCGAGGAACCCTCAGTGCGCGAGGCCGACTTTTACTTGATCGGTTTTTGTTGCAATCAGGAAAGCACGCCTTGCAAATCCATATCATAAAAGATAGAACTAAAGTTTAAATTACCCAATGATTATTGAGGGGGCGTACTCGTATAGGATTTCAGTCGCATCAAATAAATTATTACCAACCAGTTTAATTCAACCATGGCGGCGCACATCATCTTGTTTATGACTCTAACCATACTAAACTGTCTGCTCGCTGAGGATTGCGTTCTAAGAGTACCTGTAGAAGCTGCGTGGGACAAAGAATTGCACAAAGACTTATGGAAAAACTACAAGAGCGCCCTGCCTCCAACTAACCAGTCCTGTGTTCAGGCATCAGTAAGAATTAGCCTGAAGACATTTGTATTTGACGAAACAGAAGGTGTGTTTACAATCAAAGTGTGGACCCGGATGCGTTGGACAGATGAGAGACTGTCGTGGTCCCCAAATGATTACGGCGGTATCAAGAAGATTATTGAACATAGCACCCAAATTTGGACACCTCCTTTTAAACTAATACACGGCGTCTACCCACCATTCATGGACATGTTTTTCAGTGATTGTTCGATAACTAACGAAGGGGGGGTGCATTGCGTTGCTCAAGTAGTATACGACACATTCTGCAGTTCCCAATTAAGAAACTGGCCTTATGACGTCCAGCATTGTACCTTGGAATTTGGCGACGACGACAGATTTGGTATAACGCAGTTTGAATTTCCAGAGAGAGTGTTATCAGTCTTTGGTGCTGAATATGGTCAGAATTGGTATATTATGGAGGCGCGTGCGGACACGAATGTCTCGTCTATAGTCAAGCTGTCTATTACTTTGACTTTGGAAAGACAAGCTTACGATTTAGTTATTATTGTACTAGCCCCTTGCATTGTCCTTTCGCTTTTGACCTTGACGTCTGCTTTATTGAGTGCTGAGGGTTTTGTGCGATTGGGGTTTTCGTGTTTTTGTTTGATTAGTCACTTTATTGTTACGGGTACTATTGCCGGATTACTTCCTAAGCATAGTGCCAATACCCCAGTTATTTTGTTTTATGCCACAGGTTCTACTGGTGTATGTTTAACTTCTGTAATTATGGCATATGTTTTAACCGTGATTATAAAGAAAAGAACAGTTCCTACCGCTTGGATTACTTTAATAACTAGTAAAGTTAGAGGCAGTTTTGGGAAGTTTCTTTTATTTCCGAAATGGTCTGATGATTTGGATACGGAAGACGGAATTATAAAAAACGAAAACATATGGCTAATTTTTGCTAATATTATAAATAGTATTTATATAGTGATGATTGTGATTGTGTACATTTGTTTGTTCAGTATTTACATGCCAGAAAAACCACCGATTGAGTATTAAATTGTAACTTAGTGTATTAAATGTATGAATCTTAAATACAATTTGTTTTATTGCCTCATTTTATTATGTGGATCATTCAACTTAAATGTTCTCGAGTACCATCATCTCCAGCCTGAATACGTCCTAATAGGCACAGGCCTCCTCGCAGAATGAGAGGGCTTGGCTAACGTTTCCACGCCGCGCCGATCCAAGGCCGATGGGAACTTCACGCGTACCATTGAACTGCTTCGCAGGTGCGTGCAGGTTTCCTCTCGAAAACTCCTTCACCGAATAGCCCGTGGTAAGTTTGAAATGTACTTTCGCAGATAAATCCTGATTTTAAAAGGTCATCGACCTATTTCAGTGGTACATAATCTCATTATCCTTATTTTTCTCACTATCCTTCTTCTGTTTGAGCGCGTTCATGTAAAGCTATACAAAACTAAATGCAATAAAATACTTCAACTAATGGACAACAGATAGCGCTACTGTCATCTTATTTTGAAATAAAATTCTGTATGTTTTTTGGCAAAAAATAGTTTATTGTCATCGTAAAAATATAAAAAGTACATTACAAAGATAAAACTAACAATATATCTAATTTTAATAAAATGTTTTTGTAATTGCTTAGTTGGTTTGGGCATGTAGAGCGGATGGATGAAAGTAGACAAACTAAACAGATATATATGGGGAGTGTGAATGGTTACGTTGGGAGGGGAAGGCCTAGACGGACGTTCCGAGACCAAATACGTTTTGGAAAAAGGTCAGGTCAGGAGTACCCGAAACCGACGAGCATGTATGAAGAGATTGATGACTGTGGATGAAGCGAAAGAAATATGTCAGGATCGTAGCAAGTGGAACAAAGTAGTCTCTGCCTACCCCTATGGGAAAGAGGCGTGACGGTATGTATGTTTTTGTAATCACATCATTTCAAACGTGTCCAATAGATGAGCTCTTAATATTAAGAAGAAGAAGGACAGACCCATTAAATAAAACACGTCATTGTTTCTTGTGATAATTATACTTTACTATTCAACACTATAATTTTATACTCCAGGGGAAGTTGCTTTGGCATGTAAATACTGAACACACGTAGTAACAATAAATAAATTGCAAATCTATTCATAATTATAACAAAAACCGTCTTCATAGTTGTAGCATTCCCCATCCCTTTCTAATTTATGAAACCATTTCGGAAATAAAAGAATCTTACCAAAATTACTAAATTCCGAATTATTAAATCAGTCCAAGCTGAAGGCACTGTTATTTTCTCTATCGTCACATTTTACACATATTCCAACACTACAGAACTTGTAGTTAGAATTAGAACCCATAACAAAATATCTGGATACGGTACTGACGACCGGATAGCCTAGTGGTTAGTGACCCTGACTATGAAGCTAGAGGACCTGGTTTCGAATCCCGGTAGGGGAAGACAGTTGTATGATGAATACGAATGTTTGTGCCCGAGTCATGGATGTTGTATGTATTTATCTACATTATATAAGTACGTTTATCCGTTGCCTGGTACCCATTGTACAAGCTTTGCTTAGTTTGGGGCTGGGTCAATTGGTGTCATTTGTCCCAAGATATTTATTATTATTTATTTACTGTGATAAGTTTTCCCAAAAATCAGTGATACCTATATATCGAAAACCATTATCGCAGGAAATTCTCAACACCGAATAAAGAAGGCGTGAAGGTTTCAGCAGCGACATGGAAATACTTGGGACTAGGACCACATAACTAGTGTTAAAGGACAAAGTAATCAGAAAGTTACTGGGGTACATAGGTCTCAAAGTGAAATGTGGAAGGCATTTTTCTAGGCATAAAGACAGCAAACAAACAAATGTAAGTAATAACTACAACATAGAAACAAACACTATTAATTATACAGATAATGTAATTCCATTGCGTTGACTTTTCTTTGTTCGGGTCTTCCTCAACATCCCATTTTGTGATAACTATGTATTTAAAATGACTGTTTCGAGCTAAATCGTTCAAAGTATCCATCCACTTAGGTGCCTCTGACTTGCTTTCCGCTAAACGCCGGAATAAAAATGATAAAACGAAAACTATTATAGTCAACATCAATGAGCTACTTATAAACCGCAAAATGACTGGTGTGTCTGGAGTATGCTTCGGGAGGTTCTCATCAATCTCATCAGATACAACAAAATGGCTTATTAAACTGAAACATAACATAGCGATACGAGTATCCTTCTTATAGTCCAATAATACAGATGCCATTGTCAGCATCGCGATCACAAAAGCCGGGACAACTATAGTGCATTCCAGGCCCTCTGCCGTCCTTTCTAAGGCAAACTTAATAGTTGTCTGTATCCCAGTTGTCAAATTCTTGAACACTTGACCACGGCGAATCGTCCACCCTTCCCCTTGGAAGGAGTCTACTACGTACATGATGTGGCCCAAGTTGAATAGCACCTTGACTTCTCCTGGTCGCCATTGGTCGAAATCGAGGTCGCACACCTTCATTTCGTATGGCCAGTTCCTTAAGGCAGACTTGCAGAAAACTTTGTGCTCCGCACGAATGGCACAGCGGACGTGTCCAGTGCTGTTCACATTGCAACTTGTGTAGAAGAAATCGAAGTCACCGCCTTCCCCATTGTTCATTAGTTTTAGGCTCGGGCTCCATATGGAAGAACTCATTATTGCCGTCTTCTCTAGCCCATTGAAGTCCTCGGGCCTCCACTCTAGTCTGTCGTCTTGCCAATCGAAATAATTCCAACTGAACAACGTGATGGCTTCCTCAGCCAAGTCAAAGCGGAAAGTCTGGAGGAGGTAACCCATTCTGACAATAACGACATGGTCTTCTGCTGTTTCGTTCTTATTTACAGGAGGATATGACGAGTCACCACATTTTTCCAGATAACGTCTCAAAGCTTTTTCTTGCTTTATTTCTGTTTTTTGGTTTGTTCGGCATGTTTTACAGAAACATACACTTATTAAACTTATAATAAATGGAAGTGTAGACAGCCTCATGACTGTTGTTAAACTGGCTTTTGTGTTGGTTGTACGCCCCCTTGCATCTGATATCGAATGTACGTCTGTTATATGAACTTTAGTAGTATCAATTACAGACCATTGGAGTTACGAGTCTGCATCAAATACTACATTCATACATACATACATAAATCACATCTTTATCCCTTACGGGGTAGACAGAGCCTAAAGTAACAAGACCTTAAGGCCACGTTTAGCATAGTTGTAGGCGTATAAGTGGAAAGGGGAATCAAAATAGTGATGGGTTGCTAGCCGCATCGCCTATAAAATGATTCCTAAAATTTGTGCCCATTCCCTCGATGGGCTTTTACCATCTGCGCGGGAAGAGAAGCAACTGAAACATTCTATGTTTTTTCTTTGCTCCCAGACCAGCATGGAAGAATCCTAGATTAGGCATAACTATTAAAATGTTAATCAATGTCACTGGCGATTTTTCTTCAGTTTAGCTTTAAAGGCATTTGCGTTACCAGGTTTCAATGAAGTTAATATCTCTGTGTTCCTGCGAAAATAATGGTGTGGTGTGGTGACAGACAGACGAACTACAATCCGCCTGCGACATATGCAATTATTCATGCACCTATAAAGGTAGTCGGCTACCTTTAAGTCCTCTTTTGAAGTTAAGGGTTCACGTAAAATACAGCCAAAACTCATTGACCTTCCTTTTGCTTTGCCGTAGTCGGGTAAAAAATCCTACATATTTATAGCATGTAACAAGTCTTATCACAATCAGTTTATAAGGGCTGTCTGATAAGCGCTAACACGCCTATTACACACATACATATATGGAAATAGAGCCCTAATATGTTTCCCGCTATCTTAATACCTGGGACAAACTGGGCACCGTCAGCAAAACAAAACCTTTAATATACTGTAAGCGCTATCCGTCTGGCGCCACCTTTAACTGTCACTGTCACCATCCGTACCTGGCTACCTAGCTAGCGGTAGGGTAGGCGAGCGCACACACAGTCATCGCCTGGCCTGGCATCGACATCGTGGCGCTTGCGGCAGACGGACGTCTCCAGAATCTTTCTTTATCAAGGTCACTTGAGCCATATTTAATCTTTTGCCTATTGTGATTAGTGGTAGAAAAATAAGTAATCGCTGTAATAGTTATGATCCTTACAATACATATACTTTTATTTTTTCATGGCTTTCACCCGTCGTTTGTTTTAGCTAGGCGTATTTCGCCAATGTCGACGTAGGTAGTGACGCATGAGAAATAAGGAAAGAAGGAAGACATTTATTCCTTTTTGCAAGACACAAATATAAGAGAATATAGGTACACAATTTTATAGAAAATAAACAAGAAAAAAAACACAAACATGAAAAATAGATCATCAGCGTTGTCTGTCTTCGCAAAAGTGAAACGATCGCTGGCTCAGCATTACGCTGAGGTGTTAAACACCTGCAGCACTGATTTACAGCCAGAACCGCATGAGGAGATTGTTTGGTTCAACATAATTTTGATTTTGAGAGAGGGGCAGATGGGAAACCTAAAACAAACAATATATGTTATGGACGGTACATACGGCACATGATGTTTTCACAAGTTTTTTTTTCTGAGGGTAAATGGAAAATATTCATAAATGCTTGTTAAGTTAGTATTAACTTGACATTCGTTTGTCTTTACCTGGCAGTTTGAAGTTTGCCTTTGCCAGACGCCTCCCAGATGCTGCGCAAAACGTCCGTTGTGCTAAAACGAGTTGGCCATTTTTTAGGAATTTTCGATCAGGTCACGTAACCTGACGCGAGTTTAATATTTTTTACCCATCCCAAAAAGGGCACAACGCCGCTAAAAAAGTTTTTACACTTTAAAAATAGGTTGCCACTTCTCAGTTTTCCGCAATGTTGCTAGGAGAAAGCTTGCTTTGCAGACCGTACAAACTTTGCATGTAGATTCGTAGTGCGAAGTAGAACCCATGTTTTATCCGACGTTATATATTATTTGAGTTGTAAATGCTTGCTTTAAGTAAGCACTGTAAAAGGCTGCTCAAAAGAAATATGTATATTTTATGTAGGTAAAATATAAGTTTAAATATAGATAATAAATTTATTTTAAGCACCGATTTTTACAAGCTTTTATGTAAATACGTTTTTATGTAAATATGTAAATATGTTTGTCCGGGTAGAATTGGAATCTAGCGACTCAATTTTGTAGCAGATATTATCATCAACCGACTGAGCTGAAATTTAGCACGTGTGTAAGTCAGATGACAATCTGATCTGGTAGTGGAGTTCTGGTGGCCCAGCCAGGATCGTTTCCGCAGGGGGAACTCTTCAACGGTTGGTCCGATTGACTTGAAATTTGGTACACATATGTAGGACGGACGACAATGCATGTACAGTCAGAAAAAAGGTTGTATTAAAAACTATTTTTTTTACAAAGACTTATTTAAATTATTGTTAATTTCGTGTCATTAAGCTCATTTACAGTCAAAATAATCCTAAAAAAATATAGTATAAAGGATTTATCTACGGGTTCTCATGCAGAGGTTCGTGGGTTCGAATCCTGGCGCTTTCTGGCGCTTTTTGGTGATGTTCCCAATTCATGTCAGGCCCGTGTGGGAACTCTATCCCAAGCCTTTCCATTCTGAGAATTCTGAGCCAAGAAGTGAGACGGGTATAGGCTGGAGACAAGACTGAAAAGGGACTAAGGGCATCTAAATAAGAGTCCAACTTTATAACTCACTCGTCCGCCCCTAATTCCACTCAAAGATAGACTGGAAGAGATCCATTTAAGGGATAAATCCGCGTTTGTGCATGTTTTATGTTTATTGTGCACAATAAAGGGTGTAAATAAATACATATATTGTCTTCTAAGAGTTACTCTCCTTCGGATATGCAACGATGTTCTGAACACTACATTTGAAACTTGTCTTAGTTTGTTACAACGTTTAAAATTCGCACAGCTCCATCTATAGATGCAAGCTGAACTATTCTATATACTTGTAACGACGACTTTGTTCACCGAGACGGTATGATACGAAATTCAAATTTCGGAGTAGAAACCCTGTTATTTTTAGTAACAAATATATACCTACTTGTATCTTTCAAGGAAAAACCGGGAATCGTAATGTCCCCCGAGTGCTGGCTGACGACAGGTAAATGATGTACCTACCGCCAAGACAAAGAGGCTTTTGTTTCGCAAAACGAACTAGCATACATATACAAAGGTACCTTAGAATGTTTTCGGTATTTCATCAGGTAGTCACCTACCCACCTACCCTCCAGGTAGCCACCTACTTAAACTGTCTCCAACTTATTTCTACTATTGGTTGTCTGGAAGAGATCGCTATTAAGCGATAAGACCGCCTATTGTCTACTTTGTTCTTTGTTCTGTATTGTTTTGTACTGATTTGTGGTGTTCAATAAAGAGTATTTGTATTGTATTGTATTGTATTGTAGTCGGATTGTTACACTTCATGCTGGTCTGGGGGCTAAGAAAAAACATAGAATGTACCAGTTGCATCTCTTCCCGCGCAGAGCAGCTCATCGAGGAAATGGGCGAAAACCTTAGGAATCATGTTGGACATCATGTTGATGAATGGCAGTCTTCGACGGTGCGGTTTAATCGGTCTTTTTTGCCACGAACTTGCAAAATCTGGAACGAGCCTGGCTGAGGTCTTCTCATCGAGTTACGACCTGGGTGCCTTTAAGAGGCGAGTGTAAAATTTTCTGCAGGGCCGACCACACACTGGCATCGCGTAAAGCGCTGCGGGTGTCTATGGACAATGGTGATCATTTAACATCAGGTGACCCACTAGTTCGTTTGTCTGGCCTCTCTAACATAAAAAAAAATGTCATAAGCGTTGCGGAATATTCGAGTTGAAGATTGAGGTTACGTATGTAAGATTTTAGGGCTTAGCTTGATTCATACAACTTCGATATGTAAATATGTAAAGAGCATTAAATAAATATTTTCCGGTGACTAAATTAGTTTCTTTGAGTAATTTAGTCGCACATTATCGTTTGGCAAATGTTCAAGATAATAGGGTAGGTGAATGCCCATAACTCCCAGCTATCTATTGAGAGGGAAAAAGGTGTTTTTCCCACTCTAATTAATGGGGGGCATTAGCTCGTGCATTTCGTGAGGAACGGTGCTCGGGGTAAGATCGGTTTCCCTTTATTTTTAACCCCCGAAGGAGGGGTGAAGTTAAACGTGTCTATTTTACGACAAAGAAGGAAAACAGTCAAACAAACTCTTTCCAGCTGGTCTGAGTGTAAAGACTAACCCCCTTATTCATAAACGCTCTGTAGGCTTCTGCTAACTTAGCAATCGTTTGTCCTTATCTGTCATTTTGACATTTACCTTTCACAGATAAGGACAAACGATTGGTAAGTTAGCAGAGGCCTATAGAACGTTTATGAGTAAGGGGGATAGAATGTACCAGTTGCTTCTCTAGTCGCGCAGATGGTAAAAGCCCAATGGGCGAGAATCTTATCACGATTTTGATTCCTTTCTCATATACGCCCCACGTGATTTATGTATGTAAGGAAAACAGGGTCACTTTATTGTAAGTGGAAACCACCATGGAAACCAGCAACACTAGAAGGTTGCAGATGCGTTGCCTAGAGGGCTAAGAATACCTCATGTGCCAATGTCACAGGCTGTTACTCTCCCGCCGAAATACAGCAACACAAGCACTGCGGCTTGGCGGCAGGACTAACGAGTAAGATGGTAGTAGTACGGACGATGAAAGAAACTGGCTTTCGAATGAAAATTAGTCCATCCGCTTAAGAGCTAAGATGCCACAGACAGAGACATTGACGTCAAACTTATTGTGCATGACTGCACAACCTTTTCAGATAGTTTTTTTACCTTTTTGTTTTTGTTTGTGGTTTTTAAGATGACTTTGATGCTTTTGTTTCCACCGAAAACCAGTGCCTATTAATTTAGTTCCCAAAAATGTATAATACCTACCCTCTTTTTGTGTCGAGGTTTAAAAAATACAATATCCAAGCATCCTTCAGGCTTAAAATAGGCAGGTAATCGCATTTATTACACTGTTCCCACATGGTCTCCAAGTTCCATTCAGTTAGGAGTAAGAAATATTGCACAATGAGTTATAATTCACCCGCCGTATAAATCACGGGCCGGTGCTAATGCTCGCTCCTGACGTCTACATTGGATACGCCGGAAGGAATAAAATGGAAATTGTGGGATAGGAAACGGATAACATAGGGATAAATCATTTTCCAAGTTTACAAGGCTTTTGGTTAGATCTGATCTAATTGTTGTAGTAAGATTCAATTCCGGCAATTACTTCCATGCTGGCCTGGGAGCAAAGAAAAAATATAGAATGTACCAGTTGCTTCTCTTCACACGCTAAGAGGCCATAGTGGTTCCCCTTTCCACTTATACGTGCACCATCAAGCTAAACGTGGCCTTTAGGTCCTGTTACCTCAGGCCCTGTTACCCCGTGACGGGGAGTAGAAGGCGGCAGTTTGCCGCCCTCCCCTAGTGGTGCCTGCTGGCGGGGGATGGGGATCTCTCGCTAGCCCTCAGAGGCCCACGGGTCTTGCGGGGGTACCAGGTATCCCCCCCCCCTCTTGGCGCAGGAGCCCCGGCGTACAGCCGGTGGGAGCACGGGGTGACAGCCTCATGATCCACCGGCTCCCCCCAATAGCAGAGAGGGAATACCGGTGGCTTTGCAGGGTTTCTTAAAGTGGGGTCCACGGACCCTTAAGGAATCCATAACATGTGTGTCAGGGGTCCGCAGCAACTCAGTTAACCCTTAACTCTTCTTTAATATTAGGCTTTGTTTTCTTTTTCTGTAACAAGCTCTGACAGGAGTCCATGAATTTTTAGAAATTTGGAAGTGGGCGGAGGCCACAAAAAGTTTTTAACACGTAAGGGATATAGACGTAATTTATGTATGTATGTGTTTCTAGTACCTCATTTATTATTATTTTTGTTATTTAGTTATTTTCTGACAATATTTTCATATTTTGTGGTTTTATATTTATAATTTGACATTTTAATTATTTTTTTTTAAATTGCTTTTAAAATAGGTTTTATTAAAATTATTATTATCTTCTCTTTTTTATGTACCCATGACGATCTTTTTGTGAATCTACATTGACTTTTCATTAACCTTTATTTTTGTTTGTTGTTATTTTGTGTTAATTTGATTTCAGTTATTATTATTATTACTACATATTTTATTACAATTGACGATCCCTTTGTGAATTACTTACGTTTGACATTTAATTGTACTTTTAAAGGTTAACTTTATTGGTAAATCCAACATAATTAAAATATAAACTTAAGCTACCTTAAAATAACTTAGAAAAATAAAACTTATGCTAAAAATTAAAATAAATTTGGACCCTTAGGTAGGGTCCCCATCACGCAGGCAGCATTCCCGCGTTGTATCGCAATTGCGAGTCTTTGTGCGAGAAAGCTGCCCGCGCGAGGGTCGTCTGTTGCCTCCCTCAGGCGTTTGCTGAGGTCTTTGTAGAGCCCACGTGCGCCCTTGCCCCACGGACCAAGTGTCTCGACGCCAAATGCGACAAATTCGTATTGGGCGCCGAGACACTGGTATTTTGTCATTTTTACCCGCTCCATTTTTTAATCTAATCTAATCTAATCTTTGTGTATGTAGGTTTATATTTTGAGAGGCAGCTCCACTCTATTCTAACCTCAAACGCAGTTTTCTCACTTTTCTCGCGCACCGTTGCGTCGAGATACAATAACATTATCATGGAAAGGTGTTTCCATGTGTGCCGTCTGTTTAGCCGACACTTTCCTTTTTAATTGTTATTCTTTCCATTTGCCTTGTTGTTTGTCTGTGTTATTCATCTTTTACGTCGTTATTAAAGTCCGTAAATCATTGGGGTGTGCGAATTACACGGGACAAGGAGTGAAAAAGTGTCACAATAATATAAAGAGAGTAGGTACCAGTGGCGTGGCGTCCATAGAACTCGATTCCCCCCGGCTTGCCTATTTTAAAGCAGTTGGGCACTTTTATTTCGGCTTGCCTTCTGATATACTTGACGCCACGCCACTGCTGTATTTGGACCTTCACACACCATTGAATTGCTTCGTGGGTATAAGCGCGTTTCCTGACGATGTTTTCCTTTACTGAAAAGTGCACACCCTCAAAGCCAAACTCATACAAAGTAACACACATACACAAATCACGTTTTTATCTCTTACGGGGTAGACATATTCTAAGGTAACAAGACCTAAAGGAATTTAGCATGATTGTAGGCGTATAGGCGGAAAGGGGAGGGGATCAAAATAGTATAGCAGGGATCAAGATTTTAGCTCAGGCCTTCTTTCGCCATCTGCGCGGGACGAGAAGCAACGGTATACACTATGTATTTCTTTGCTCCCAGACCAGCATGGCAACACAAAGCATTGTATAAACTTAAGTCATACATACATACATACATAAATCACGTCTTTATCCCTTACGGGGTAGACAGAGCCTAAGGTGACAAGACCTATAGACCACGTTTAGCATGATTGTGGGCGTATGGATGGAAAGGGGAATCAGAACAGTGATGGGTTGCTAGCCACATCGCCTGTATAACATGATCCCTAAGATTTTCGCCCAACTTAAGTCAATAAAGCGAAATTCCTTCCCAAAAAGACCAACAGCAAAACTTTCCCGCCCATTTATAAATTTCAACACAATAGTTCGAGAGAATTTTAACAAATAAAATAACTCAATCTCACTTTGATAGTTGTTGCCCCGAGGGTGCCCGTGGAATTGGTTTCAAAAACTCAATTCCAGTTTTAATGTTATTTTCCAGTTGCAATGATATTAGTTTAGTTTGTGTTAGATCTTCGGTGCCCTCTTGCCCTGATGCTGCGGCGAAAGTTGCTTAAAAGCACTTTTATTTTAGCAATTTCATTGTCATATATTGCTGGGGTAAACGTGTTCTTGAGTGGAGACCGCGACTCGGCAAACGTAGTGTAGGACGCCCTCCGCCCAGGTGGGATGACGATCTGCGAAAGACTTCAGGCAGATGCTGGATGCGTCAAGCTGAAGACAGGGCGCTATGGCGCTCATTAGGGGAGGCCTATGTGCAGCAGTGGACTAACATAGGCTGATGATGAGGATGATGATGATGATAGCATCCCTCTTGGACGCCACGCTACTGCAATACAGTGCCCCAAAAAATTGCGCTCTACCTAATTCGGGGGTCAGAATACAATTTTAATACAATTTACTCTACATTTTTCATTCCATTTCATCTCAATTTAATTGTCTCCACACAGAGGCTGTTAAATACAGAATTCCCGGATCGGACATGAAACGTGAAAAATTTGGCTAAATTCATTCGAATTACAAGTTGTTGAAAATTCAGTTCTCGTCGGAGCCAATTAGAAGAGCGCCGGCGCTAAACACATTAGGCTACTTTACGTGCTGGGTCGAGTTGGAAGTTGCGATAGGCGTATTTACTATCCTGTGTTCAGTAGGTACAGTCGAAGCCAGAAATCGGTGATCATTTTAGAGCCTTGTCGCTGTGACAACTGTAACACATTGAACTGTCGATGTATGGTTCCCTTACTTCGACAAAGCTCTAAAGTGATTAGCTTATTTGATGTTGACTAGAGATGAGTAGAGATCAATAGAGTCGCAATAAGGGCTATCTAAATATGGCAAAATATCAGTTTATTTCCACTAACACCATGCCATGGTGGGATGACGATCTGCGAAATGCTGCAGGCAGATGCTGGATGCGTCAAGCTGAAGACAGGGCGCTATGGCGCTCATTAGGGGAGGCCTATGTCCAGCAGTGGACTGACATAGATTGATGATGATGAACACCACGCCGACACAAATTTTTCGTAATTATTTTTCCTTTATCTCCTACACACTCACACACACACACACATAAATCACGACTTTATCCCAAACGGGGTTTAGAGCCTAAGGTGACAAGACCTAAAGGCCACGTTTAGCATGATTAAGGGTTACAGAATTTAATTTTTAGCTCATTTTAACGTTACGTTAAACCAGCGTTAAACGTTACTTATAACAAGAAAAAACTAACTCAAATTCTTTATTTATTGCATTAATATTTTGTACCGCGCATCCAATATAATAATTCTGAAACGACCAAAGAAAAATCGTTCTTTCATTCTTTCATTAAATACCGAAATGGCTTTAAGTGTGCTTTGACCAATGCCTCGTTATCTCTAGACTTCCATCTTTAGTTTCTAACTTCCCAAAAATGGAAATGTAACCGACAAGAAAGCTTACCCTAAAATAAAACCGGCGCATCGGCAACCCCCTCTTTTTAGTACACGTTAAAAGAAAAGCCATTTCTTCTTCTTCTTCCTAAACGTAAAACTCTTGTCGGTGGAGCAATATCCATGTTTCCATGGCCTTTGCTTCAACATCCTAAAACGACACTTCTGCTTTCTCTTTCACCTGGTCCATAATTCCTTCTCATTCCCGAATAATTTCCGAAAAAGTCCGAAAAAGTCCGAAAAATCTCGTAAAGAATAAAAACGTAACAACAGTGGCAATAATTAAGCATTACGAAAGTGTGGGCGTCTTCATAATTCCGCGGATTACTCACGCGATGTTGCCATGATAAATGGTGCGAAATTAAATGCAACCGGTATAGAAATACCGGCGTAGCGTGGGAACGTAATACCGGTAAAATATTAGCCATATTGTTGGGCATAATGCTTTTTGCAACGTTAAAATTAACGGTTTTTCAGTTATTTATTTAGTGTGTCATCGCAAATAGTTATAGATTAGATTTAGATTATTTATTCATTCAATAAAAATCCTACTAATATTATAAATGTGAAAGTTTGTGAGTATGTTTGGATGTTTGTTAATCTTTCATGCCAGAACGGCTGGACAGATCTGGATGAAATTTGAAACATAGATAGATTATAGTCTGGAATAACACATAGGCTACTTTTTATCCCGGAAAATTGCGTAATTCCTGCGGGATAGCGATAAACAAATTCTATGCAGACGAAGTTGCGGGCAACAGCTAGTTACATCATAAGTTGTAAGTACATTCTCAAGTTAGAAAATAGTAGTAGTAGTTGGTAGTTAGCCCGATGGGCTTTTACCATCCCCGTTAAACATGCAAAACTTGCGTTAACATTGCTGAAACTCACATATGGGGGCTTGTAAGTTTCATTTGCAAGGTTGCAACGTTCTAGCAACGTTTGAGAAACATTGATGCAAAGCTCTAACGGCCGCGCTGTATATATACCCTGTAAGTTTCATAGACCTGATCACTAGAACTTTACACAACTTTCAAATGCAACTTTGCTCAAATGTTTCAATTGTAACTTTCAAGAAAGTTTTCACGAAAACTTTTAGTAAATTATAATTTCTATATGTCTACAACGTCACATATGCAACTTGCAGAAAACTTTCATTTATTAAGTTGTGGCAAAGTTACATTTGTAACATAGAGGTAACTTGGGCAATTAATGTTGCTATAATAACGCACATGTAACTTGCAGGAAACTTTCATTCAATAAGTTGTCGCAAAGTTACATTTGTAACATAGAGGTAACTTGTGCAATTAATGTTGCTATAATAACGCACATGTAATTTGTACGAAACTTTCATTCAATTAGTTATGGCAGTTACATTTGTAACATAAAGGTAACTTGTGCAATTAATGTTGCTATAACAACGCACATGTAACTTGCAGGAAACTTTCATTCAATTAGTTATGGCAGTTACATATGTAACATAAAGGTAACTTGTGCAATTAATGTTGCTATAATAACGCACATGTAACTTGCAGGAAACTTTCATTCAATAAGTTGTGGCAGTTAGATTTGTAACATTAACGTAATGTTTATATCCAACTTGCATTTAAATTACTTGTTAAGGTTGCGGTTATGTTTCATATTAACGGTAAAGGCAACTTGCGTGCAAACTTTACATACAAGTTTGTAATGTAACATTATTGTAAGTTGCTGTAGACCGCCAAAAAGTGTCTTAGTATACTGGCCACAGAGAGATGTATAGCTGTGTAGGCAAAGCTCCACGGGTCTCAAATACCAATTTATTTCTTACGCGTCGACTAGGAAGCATTTGGAACTTATGGAAAACCAACAAACTGACCCTAAAAAAGTACTTTCTTAGGTCCATTAAGTCCAATTCCTACCGAGATGACACGTGAGAAATAAACTGATATTTGAGACCCTTTGATCTTTGCTCACACTGCTAAAAATCTCTCCGTGGCCAGTATACTAAGAAACTTTTTAACGGTCTACACAGCCACTTACAACAAATTACATTTTCAAACTTATAAAACAATCACACATTTAAACAGTTATAGCCTTTAACTATTAATATTAAAAAGTGAGTGAAATTAAAATATATCTTATCAAAAATTGTATTTATTTTCTATTGTTTAACACTGCATTAACTAGTTAATACAATACCAAGTGATAAAAAGTCCTTGAAACGTTTTTTTTATACAACAATAACTTTCTTTATCAACCAAAAAAATATCCGATTTTTTAGTAACATTAATTAATTAAAAATATATATATAGTTTAGTAAGGAAGGTTATTCCTATCGATAAAAAAGATTCAGGCATTTATATAGGCTGTTGCAGGTTCAAGCTGGAGTTAATAAAAAAAAAAGAAAAACTTATTAGGACATGTCTAAATAATAAGTATTTTAAGAAAATCATCAAAAAGTAAAAGAGTTTTCTTCGTCCTATCAGCCTATGCTGATACATCACTTAATCTTAAGCCATATACATTGCTAGCAACACCCACATAGTATACTATATACAGACATATTAGTTGTTAGAGTATGTTCAAATTACAGCAAATATTATTATTGACATCAAAACAAGAGGTTTCTATCTTTTAAACTCTATGTTGATACATCTCTTCCACCACTGTCTGATAAGTTACTGATAGCTTCTTAAGTCTCAGACAGCAAAGAAGCCGTATCTGTCCGTTTCGTAGTAATAAATAGACGGAACCATAGATATCTAACAAATAAGCTATTAGGAACTTATCAGACAGTGATGGAACAGGCCCGTATTCAAATCTAAAGCAAATACTATTTTGACAGCACATGCTGGCCACTTTTAAAGAAAGATAAAATTGCGGAGATCATCGGTGTTACACATACCTTAAACTAAGAAGTATTTTTCTATGACTAAAAAAGTTAGTTCTTGTGGCCCCACTGTTATAAAAATCCTCACGAGATAATAAAATTAGGTTAGGTTTGTTAGGTATCTTCAAATGCCCGAAGGGCAAACGGAATGGAAAGCGGGGTTCCGTCGACCTGGTGGAGTGTAATTAGACTTTTTAGGGTTCCGTACCTCAAAAGGAAAAAACGGAACCCTTATAGGATCACTTTGTTGTCCGTCCGTCCGTCCGTCTGTCAAGACCCTTTTTCTCAGGAACGCGTGGAGGTATGAAGCTGAAATTTATATCAATTACTCAGGTCTACTGTCCCTTGAAGCTGTGAAAAAATCAAACTTCTAAGCCAACGCAATCAAAAGATACAGCCGTTTATGGCGCAAATTTCCGCAAATTTTCAACTCTCAAGGGAATCAAAACCTACAAGGTAGTTCCCGTGAACGCAGAATCTTGAAATTTGGTATGAAGGTAGGTCTTATAGCACAGATTAAAGAATAATTGCGAAAACCGTAAATGTGTATGTATGTCTGTATATAGCAGTGACCAATATAAAGTAACCCCACACTGCGTACATTTTGCTTTGGAACAGGGCTCTGCTTACACTGGTTTTAGATATTTATAGATAATGATACGGAACCCGACCCGATAGGAGTCCGACTCGCACTTGACCGGTTTTTTATAACAGTGGGGCTACGAGGATTATACCGAATAAAAAGCCATAGCAGGATAGGGAAAGGAGAAATGCTCTTTTATGATAATGGGCTGTTTTTGTTATAGTTACTTAGATCTAGTAATACTATTGTGGTAAGTTTTCTTAAAGATTCTAATAAGGTAATTAGTCTAATAAAATGCAACTCAATTAGGTAGGTATTGTTTTAATTTTGACTAACTTAAGTCTGTTTAAGCCTACAATTTTTTATATCTGATAAAACGATAACTTAGGCTTATTTAGAAGAACAAGAAAGTTTTTGTTTTACATGCGACAACTGACAGTAGTCAGTATATTTTCATGTTAATATTAATGTAAATGTAAAAAAAAACTTTACTGAGGATTTATGCTAATATTTTTTGGAAGTGTTAGAATGTTATAAAATAGGTGTCACAAAATCCAACCAAATTTTTTTTTTAATTTTGACTTGTTTTTCGATTTTAACCATGAAACTAATATGACTGAGAACGAAATAAGGCTTTTTTAGAAATGACATTTAGTCGTCAGTCCTCCAGAAATGGAAAAAAAAATGTTGAATTGCTTTTTACAGAAATGTAAAGATGGAAGCTCAATTTTCTTTCAGAACATATATGCTATAAATAAAAAAAATGGAATGGAATTAGTTTTAGAGAAAACATATTTCATGATTTCGGAATTTATTTTTTCCCGGCTGAACCACTAGGATTTTATCAACAAAACTTTGCACAATATTACTAGATGTAAGTAACTAGATATAGAAAAAAAAACAGGTCTTAATCATGAAGGGC
The DNA here is from genome assembly GCA_932294345.1 of Pandemis cinnamomeana. Taxonomy (NCBI): domain Eukaryota; kingdom Metazoa; phylum Arthropoda; class Insecta; order Lepidoptera; family Tortricidae; genus Pandemis; species Pandemis cinnamomeana. The sequence continues at coordinate 7,754,912 of OW028726.1, read as the reverse complement.
ATTTTTTCTTCCCTTATCCTGCTACAGCCTTTCAGTAAGTTCTAGACAAACTTTTCAATTGCCATTCAGAATCGATAAGAATTTGCCACATGTACCGGCCATTAAAATAGTGTTACTATTATAGTCTAAAACGATAAATTAAAATAGAAAAACGATACATTTTTACATTGTTTTCCCCTGCTAGATATACGCCTACTCTTTAATGTGTGTTTAAGCGTAGTAGTTGCGTGTTGGAACCAGCTCATGCCATGCCGTTCAAAACTTTCGTCAGTCATATTCGGGAAACTCTCTTTCACTGCAACTGAAACAAATAACATAAAAATATAGTAATGTAACTAACTAGCTTATACCCCGCAACTTGGCCCCCGTGGAAGAGTAAAAATTCAATGAAGGGTCTGGTGACGAAAATTAAACGACACCAAAAAACTTACGTTTCAATGTAGCCATTAATTGCAGAGTAGACAATTTGAAGTTCTGTTTCTTTCCAGTCCAGGAACAAAATTGTGCCAGATAATTAGAAAAAATCTTTTCCAAGCTACAATTCACACAATCTCTTTCTCTACTGCCACCAGTGAATGTAAGAAAGTCAAACTGCAAGAAAATTATCATGTATGACTTACAATATACTATAAAATATACTTATCAACATATTAACATTATTAACTCGGTTTTTTAATATTGTCTGCTGCTTAGCGGCAGGATTAGGAATAGTATAGTAATATTATAGTAGGATACAGGCGCGAGAACGGGAACAGGGGTTGCCGGACTCGTATCTAACCTACTCGACCGGTAACCCCTTTCTTCCCGGCCACTTCCACCAGGTGAGCCGCTGGCTCATTTGCTCCCTTTCATTTAAAAAAATAAAATAAAAATAAAAGCGTTACTTCGTAAAAACACTTACGTTTAACAACGGTTATTAATCTCAAAGACCACAATTTAAAGTTGTTTTTTTTCCCCTGTCCATGAGCAATATTGTCCCAAGTAATCAGAGATTTTTATTTCCAGACATCGGTTGACACAGTCTCGTTCCTATAAAAATACAATACAATACAATACAATACAAATACTCTTTATTGAAAACAATGTCAGTGGATAAGATAGGTAACAAAAATGCCAGAACGGTCAATTTATGTACACAGGCAATGTTGATTTAACATACCCCACTTCGATAGCTCATGTACTGTATATTATATACTCCCAAATGTTAGTCCAAGCATGTCAGACCCCAATACAAAACAATCCAAATACCTTGGGAGGAACCGCCAGCCCGCGTGCTCCGCGTGGTGATATTGATGCCGCCGCCGCCGTAGTGGAAAACAAGCACCAGTGTACTACTTGTCTTTCCACAATACCACACACAATAAATACGTAGTTTAAGTGTTACATTGTTCCGAAATCACATCTTATTAATAATAAAAGCCGAAGAATTGCGAGAGCGCATGCCGCCGTGTTTGCGCGCCGAGCGGACTGGTTAGTTCTGGTTTTCACCATGGTGCGGCGCTGTTCGCCGCTTCGTCGAGCGCGGCAGGCGTTTGTTGCCAACCGCAACGCAAAGACTATTAAATATTATAGTACTAGAGCCCACGACCAAAATTTTTGTCTCATAGCAATACGGCCAAAACCGCATCAAATCGATAGATACGATTATCCTGAACTCGAAAATACCAATATCAGACATTTTCCGCGTAGCGTTTGATCTGACCGAATTTTTAAAATTGTCAAAGAATTTTACCGAACTGCATCATAGCAATATGTCTGATTTGCAGACTGTAGTTGAATGATAGTTCTGAGATGCCGGAAACATATTTTTCAGACGTTAGTGGTGTAGCGCAAACCCGTAAAATCACTTAAAAAATTAAAAATGAGACAAAAAAAATGTCTCATAGCAATACGTCTGAAAATCTTTTTTATTAGTAAATTTTGGTTATTTGATGCGTATAAAAAACAATTTTCAGGCGGAAATGTGAACGCATTAAATTTTGAGACCGTTTTGAAAATGTTAACAAATTTTACCGATCGGTATTATAGCAATATGTCTGAAAATTGTTGGACATGATAAAATAAGTTGTCCACATGTGCAAAAAAATTATATCAGACAAATTAAGTGTAGCACCTTCTCTATCAGACAACTTTATGCTACACTTAAAGTGTCTGAAAACAGGTATTTGGTAATCCTGGCAGCAATACGAAAAGTTAAAAAAAAAAAATATCCGTATTGCTATGATACAGGTCGGCTAAATTTGTTGACATTTTCAAAAATGCGCTCAGGCTATATGCTACGTGCAAAATGTCTGAAAACAAACTTTTTCGTAATACAATTATAAAATCTATGTACATTTTCACTATCAGACGTATTGCTATAATACCGACTGCCTTTTTTTTTGACACAGCAGAAACGGCCTCCCACGCTGTTGCTACACTTTCGACCGTTACTACACACCTAGTCGGGTTCAGAATCATACAATCTAACGAGACATGGTTTTGGTCGTGGGCTCTAGTACTATTAGGGAGTAACATGCTTGGACAGGCAATAATCAGCATGCCACTTTGCAGTGATAGAAGGGGTAAGCTAAATGAGTGTACTGATTTCGATCATTGAAACGATTCGTTTTTTTATTTATTATTATTTAAAAAACCGGCCAAGTGCGAGTCAGACTCGCAAGTCTCGAAAGTTTCCCATCACAAATTTGAGGTGCTTTTAGTTCTATAGAATAAAATAGCACATTTTTTGTTTCAATAGTTCTACCATGGAACTGTTGGGAAAAAAAAATGTTAACAGTCCTATGACGTCACAGTTCCATAGAACAAATGGGAGGTACCCGGCCGATCTATTTGAGACTTCGTGTTAAAGTATGTTCGTGATATAGCCTTTTCGTGGTAAAGTTTTCGTAGAAAAGCTATTCGTGGTTAAGTATTGACACGCAAAATTTAATTCTGCGCGGACGAAGTCGCGGGCAAAAGCTAGTAGGTAAAATATTCCGACCGCAACGCAACGACTTCATACCGACGCTTGAAAGACGAAATGTCATAAGCGACAAAATGGTAATTTTACAGAAGAGCCAAAATACCACGCAAATTTTTGAAAAATAATCATTACAATTTAATTTGTTATCTGATTTACAAAAATCATCTTTGTAAATGATCATAGTGGTGTTCTCTATATGACATTACCTAAAAAAGTATTATTTCAGGATTTAGTGTCTCTTAAGCAAATCGATCCCAAAAAGTGCGGGAGGTAAAATTAGCTAACCAAATTATGTGACAAAAAATTAATCGAGTAAAAGAATCTAGCCTGAAAAATGATTTAAAAGATTATTAAGGAAAACTATCCTACCGCAAACATTTTAAATTTAATAGCAAGGTCATATTATACAAAAGTCATAATGGGCCATAAATAAAATCAACACAAATAATCTAACTGCAATGAGCATCAATTTTAAATTTACCTTACATTAAATTTACCCCTCATTTTATTTATTTTCTACATAAATCACCAACACAATTCAAGTCATTAATGAAAAATGCAAATTAACCACCTGTTACGAAAATAAATCTCTACATATAAAATGCTTTGTCCTGAATGACTGACTAACTGACTGACGGATCAATGCACATCCTAAATCGCTGATTGTACAGACCTGAAACTTGGAGGGTGTGTTCTTTGTATGACGTAGGCATCTGATAAGAAAGGATGTTCTGAAATTCTACCTCTAAGGGGGAGAAAAAGGGGACTAACTTTGTATGGCACAGCGTGATTCCTTGGTCCGATCTACTTCAAATTTTGCATAAATATTCTTGAATTGATTCTTGATTGATCTTGGCTTGTTTCAAATTTTCTTGAAATTCAACTAACGGGGTTATAAAGGGGTAGAAAGTTGTTTTGGGGGTGATATTCTTCAAAGTTGATATCAATACTGCTTATATAGTGCCTTTGATTTAAATTACATTTTATTCTGAAAATTCAATCCGATTTTATTCAAACAGGTTGAACATACTTAAAAGTTTGGTACAAGGCAAAACTCTTTAAAGTTGGAATGTCTCGAACGAAAGTCACTGTATTATATTAGTATCCACCGCATTTTGAAAGTTTGAAAACCTTAGAAAGGTCATGCGATTTTTAGAAATTCCCTCGCGATATGCACAAAGGCACCCTATCTCCGTAACTATAATTACTAGTCTTGATATTTCGCGCACAATTAAGAAATCAAAACTGTTAAAAACTAATTTCAGGACTTTCCGCAATTCCGGCGGGATAGGGAGTAAAAAGGGATTTATATTCTTACTTTGAAATGGTTCCATCTCCGTAACTATTGTTACTAGAATCTTTAAACTTAGCATACCAATAGGTAATTGTGGTATCTGAAAACTGATGTCTATACTATATTTTGCAAAAATCCTCTGGGATAAGAAATGAAAAGAACCATTATGATATATGATTTAGATCCTTGGTCGACATGTTCCTTGATAAGAAAGAACAAGCATTCAGAAGGGATTTTCCTAATTTATCACGAGATAGGAAATATGAAATAATGACTAAATACCACAAAATCTAATCTTAATTTCCATCGTGATCGTGTATGCAGTATCCCAGTGTTTTTCAAGGCCCCAAAATACCCCCTTTTCTATGCACTATTCGCCAAAAAGTAAGTGTTTACATTAATACACTACGAAAATATTGGTACAAATATTTATACCGTAAATCTTTAGCATGATGTTTCGGCGGAGGTTGCGTAAGCTACACTTACATTTTTAGATGGGTAATAACACACTTTTTAAATTCGCTCTATTGATATAAATACGTTCTGTTTTAGAAACATTTATGTATAGGAAAAAATATCGAACAACCAGCTCTAATATAAATGATGTGTTTTTTAAAACGATCTACTCAACCGCCTAGTTTAGATTTATATTCAGGAAAAACTAAATAAGCGACAGTAGTATTAAAAAAATACTGCAAGTAAAAAAGGATAAGCGACATGTCTCTCGAAACTAATAACAGGTAAAAGGTGATAACCTATAATCGTGCAGACTTTTAGGTTATTTGATCTAAGCCATGCTTTGTTTTTATGTGGATATAGGTAAAATGATATAATGTAAATAAAATTACGTTGTACAGGTTGTTTGGTAGCTAGATACAAAGCTTTAAGGGGATGATAGCCGAAGTATTTTTGAACATTTTTAGCCATATATGTCTTATGCGAAATTGTTTTTTTTTTTAATTTTTATACATTTGATTTATTAATGTAAAAAAAATTGTAAAATGAATTAATTTAGTATTCAAATCACAACAAACCGAAGGTTAATGATTTAATTTTAATCTTTTTTTCATGTAATTTACTAGCTAAGTACCTTTAACGTGAAATTCCAAGACTAGTACATTCTCTTAGCGAGTGCTCCCTGAATTTGGTTTTTACATCTTATCTCAGATTTAGCAAGCAATGTGAAAGAGTGATACCTTAATTAAAAGAAAGAACAATAAACAGGCATGTTTCGAAAAATGTTTGAACATTTCAAGGATTTAAAAAAAAAAAATATGGCACAGAAAAATGACTGTTCCAACCTAAGACATTTTTAGTAATTTCGAATGCCTTCATTTTTTTTTGTGGCAAGAAAGACTTAAAAATTATTTCATTTGGTCCAATACACATTAAACTATCCTAAATAAAAGATTTTGTTTCCAAATTAAAGTTCATTTGGGCAATATTGACTCGTGACTATCAACTTCTGGGTATTTTCCTAAAATTTCTGTCTTCAATTAAAAAAAAAAAAAATTTTGGCTAAGACATATATGGCTAAAAATGTTCAAAAATACCTCGGCTATCACCCCTTTAAAGCTTTGTATCTAGCTACCAAACATCCTGTATGATGAGGTAAAAAAATATAACCGACAAAGGGAAGGAAAGTCGTAAAAAGTCAAACAGTCTAAATGACATTATCTAAAAAAACATTTTATCTAATTTCCAATATACAGAAATTTAAAAAAAACGTTTGGTAAAAAAATATATCGGTGTTTCTAAAAATCACCGATGGGATAAGCGACACGAAAGTCGTCGTAGGCACACGAAACCTAGCCCACTCGAGGCAGAAAAATCTGCTGATTTCAATAATATAAATACTTATAACTCAATATCACAAAAAATGTCGCTTATCACCTTTCGCCTTTCAAGCGTCGATACTTTTTACTAAATATTTTAGTTTTTAGTACGTAATAACCCTTTCGTACATGAATCCAACTCGCACTTGGCCGTTTCTTGACGTTTTTATTTTTGATTGATGGAATTTTACTTGAATGTTTTGCCGGTTAATACCTACCTATTTTTTATGTTTAGGAATGTCGTAACAATTACAATAGTTTGTAATGAATTTGTAATCATTACGCATAAGAATATGACACTGTTAAATATATTTAATTGCGTTTTGGATTCTACTCTAGGTAGGTATATAGAAACAATATCGACTTGTCTTTTGAGCGTTTTAAAAAAATACATCAAAATCTTCTTATTCTGTGGCGGAAGTGGCCGAAAAGAAGAAGTTAGTGAAATATCAGGGTCTCGGTCCGGCGTACAATTTCACAGCTGTCAGATTTGAGACCCTGGGTCCGTGGGGTCCCGGCGCATATACTATGCACAGATTAGAGATATATAGTATAGGTACTATGCTCATCAAAGATTTACAAAAGCGCGTGACGTCTCTCCCAACGAACAAGTAGGTATAGCGATTGAACGAGAGAATGCTGCCACCCTATTTGGCACTAGGTATGCCACGGGGGCCTTTTTTTTAGATATAACTTAGATTTAAGAAAGTAGGTAGGTAAGTAGTTTTATGTTAGAATTAGTGTGCAGGAATATTGTACGCCTCTATCAGGCAGGATATGGCGCCAAATCTATACCTTAGGTACCTACGAGTTTTGCGACATAATTATTTAGTAAATTATCACCCGTTGAGAGGCCCCGCGCGACCTTGACGAAAAATGGTCGCTTGACAACAGACGAGTTTGTGACCTTTGGGTCGCTTTCATTCGGAGTACCTAGTGTGTTGGTAATTGCCGTCCTAATATTAATATTGTTATCTATAAGTACCGTCCAGCTGCGTATCTTCGCCTGGATTTTGACACTTTTTCCAAAATATCTTTCAAATTTGAAAGCATTTTAGTCCATTGTGTTGTGGCAATAAAACGTTTTTTTAGTACTCCTGGCTTTGTTTCATTTAGGAGAAGGTTTTGGTATTTTAATAGACTTCATGAAAATGATGTTCTCAGTTCCATTTTTCAGTTTAGAAAATATACATTCTAAGATGTAATTTAATTCAATGATGATATTGAATGTTTCAATAAGTTCAGTTTGCAAGGTACCTGCAATGTCTATAGTGTTATTTCACAGCAACATTGAAATTGTGACGTTTATGATACCTCAAATTTTATATGTTGCAAAAAGAATATTGCTGCAATAATAACACCATAAGTTTCAGATAACTTTGACTGCAAATTGCCTGTAATGTTTTTTATGAAAGTTTCAACAACGTATAAAATGTGTCGTTGAAGCAACATTAAAATACTTATATTTCAAAATGTAAATTGCTGCAATAATCATATTGAAAGTTACAATAAGTTCTGTTTACGAGGTTACTGCAATGTCTATAATGTTATTTCATAGCAACATTGAAACTGTGACGTTTTTGGTACTTTTAATTTTATAGGTTGCAAAAAGTATATTGCTGCAATAATATTGTGAAACATTTCAATAAGTTTAGTTTGCAACGTAATAGCAATGTTCCGTGAGGCATGTTGTTAAATATAGATTGCTGCAACGTTTCATCTGCAATGTTATAAAATAACATTGTAGCAATTTAATAACTGAATATTATAATAAGTTAATACAGCAATGTTGCTTGAAAGTTAAGTAATAAACTTTCATATGTAATGTTGATATAACATCAATCGCAACATTTTTGAAAGTTTCAATGAACATGTTTAATTAAAATTACAACAATGTTTACATGACCTTTCTTTAGAAACGTTCAAATGGTAAGTCTGTCAACTTGCTAGAAAGGTCCTGTAAGTTTCATGTTCAGTGGGTCTGCGCGGGAAGAGAAGCATGTACCTATGTTAATAGAATGTACCTATGTTGTTTCTTTACTCCCAGACCAGCACGGAAGGTAATATATACTTGATATGACAAAATAATAAAATATGCCTATGGTACTTAATTAGCTGACGCGGCTCTGTCTACCCTGTAAAGGGTAAAGACGTGATTTATGTACGAATGCAATTATATGAAAATGAACAATACCTTTTGCATTCATACAAAGCTCATACATACTTCCAAAGTTCTGTGATTGCCAATACGTCTTGAGTTTTCAATTTAATTTCTAGTTTCCAAATAGCTAACGTTGTGAGAAATTTCTCAAACCAAGCACCCAATCTAGGACCTCACCAATTTGGTGAATTCTGAATCTTAAGTTCGGTACACAACTTAGAATTAAGACATTCCTCGCCAAATCATTTGACTTCTACCCCTCATTTCTATTCTCTACAATTGGATTGCTATCATCAAAAACGTGCTTTGAGAGAAAGAGACAGCTAGACAATTTTGGTACGCGCATGTATTTGTTCATACTCAGCTAGGTAGTAACTATTGTTGTAATTTCACTATACTGATTTGTGGCTTGTGACTTCAAACAACAAGTTTTTATTGCCCTTGAAAACTGGATATGTGGAGAGCATGCTCATAGGTAAACTTCATGTATTTAATTATTTGCGATACATACTTAAGTATAGTTAGTTAGTTGGAAGGTTCTTTAAGTTTGTTGTAGTTGCGATCCCTTGTGCTAGCCGTAGGTATAGGTAAAAAACATTATATCAGAATCATCAGGTCTGAGAGATTTCAACTATTGGTGGCAGCTAGCGGGCAGTGACGGAAAATCACAGGGCCCGATAAATTGCTGGTCTAGGAGTAAACAAAAAACATATAATGTACCAGTTGCTTCTCTTCCCGTCGAGGGAATGGGTGAAAATTTTAGGAATTATGTTATAGGCTAGCAATATACGTCTATTTTGATTCCCCTTTCCACCTATACGGCCACAATCATGCTAAACGCGGCGTTTAGTTCTTGTTACCCTAGGCTCTATCTCCCGTAAGGGATAAAGACGTGATTTAATTTTATGTATCGCAAAATATTTTTACCCGACTAAAGCACCGGGTAAAGTGGCGTCAAAATGAAGAGGCCTTTACTCAGCAGTGGGTGGATGTGGGCTGATTAGATAATGTACGAATTTATTTATAAACTCTAGCTATCCTGTTAGTCAGAGTATGCTGAAGAACACTCTAAAGTTTTGGGACTTAGAGATGTTTTGTGGAATTCGATCCCTGGCTCATTACGAGCCGGCGCGTTAATTGTTAAATTTTAATTATCATGCGCCGATAAGAGATTACCTATATAATAATATACTAATAAGTAAAGCTCAAATGAAATGAAACAAACAGTTTGGGAAAGATTCAAGAAACTGGTGGGTTTTTTAGTTCTTCTATGATTATTTTGGAATAACATACATACATCACGTCTTTATCCCTTACGGGGTAGACAGAGCCTAAGGTAACAAGAACTAAAGGCCACGTTTAGCATGATTGTAGGCGTATAGCTGGAAAGGGTAATCACAATAGTGATGGGTTGCTAGTCGCATCATCTATAACATGATTGCTAAGACTTGCCCATTCCCTCGATGGGCTTTTACCATCTGCGCGGGTAGAGAAGCAACTGGTAAATTCTGTTTTTTCTTCACTCCCGACCAGCATGGAAGAAACTACTACACTGCTTACTATATGTATATCTATACTAGCGACCTGCCCCGGCTTCGCACGGTATATTATGCATGTATTATACATTACAAACCTTCCTCTTGAATCACTCTATCTATTAAAAAAACCGCATTAAAATCCGTTGTGTAAGCGACTTTAAGTTAACTTAAGAAAGCGACTTTATTTTATACTATGTAGTGATAGTGACTATATTCTTCCATGGGCGAAAATCTTAGGAATCATGTTATATGCGATGCGGCTAGCAACCCATCACTATTCTGATTCCCCTTGTGCTTAGATCTTTAACACTAGTCCTCTAGGTTGGCGACGCATCTGCAATCCCTCCGGGGTTGCGGTTGTCTATGGGCAGTGGTGATCACTTACCATCAGGTGACCCACTTGCTTGTTTGCCTTCCTATTCATATAAAAAAAACTACGGATTTTGATGCGATTTTGTTTACCTAATAGATATCTAGTGATTGAAGAGGAAGGTTTGTATGAGTCGCAGGAAGAAGCTAGTTTAGGTACAATAAAGTCTTCCATTCTGGTCTGGGAACAAAGAAAAAACATAGAATGTACCAGTACCTTCTCTTCCCGTCGAGTAAATCGGCCAAAAGCAATGTTCTAGGCGATGTGGCGCGGCGTCCATAGAACTCGATTCCCACCGGCTTGTCTATTTTAAAGCAGTTGGGCACTTTATTGTGCAGAATTAGAGGAAAAGGCAAGTTAAATTACCTTCGGCTTGCCTTCTGAAAGAAAAGAAAGAAAGAAAGAAAACGTTTATTGACACAAAACGACACATGAAGAAAATTAAAAAAAAAAAAAAAACTAAGCATACTTGACGCCACGTCACTGCTAGCAACCTCACTATTTTTATTACCCTTTCCACCCATTATGCCCACAATGATCATGCCAAGGCATTTGGGTCTTGTGACCTTCGGCTCTTAAGGTTTAGTCGGACTTTATTTTTTAAATACGTCCTCTTGAGTAAACTGTTTTCCTTAGTAAATGAGTTAAGAAAAAATCTCGCCCAAAACAAAAATATCTTAAAACATGGCTCATTTTCGAAGTGAAAAACCAGAGGACAGCGATCAACATTAACGAGGCGAATCAAGTCGGTGACAGCCAAATTCTTGAGGTGTTTTTTTATCATCGCCGTAAAAAGTTGAAGTGCGCAGTTAGGCATTATGAAAAAACGTCTCCGACTCTCAATTCATGCCGACGTTATTAAAAATGCCACTCATAGTCGTAAAATGTAGGCAGTTTTTTAGGACACTTGACCCAGTTACGGGATTCTGGTGGGGCGTTGCGATGCCTTTGCGATATTGTATTAACTATGTTTTATTACTTTTTACATGAACATTGTAAAAAGATAACTTAAGATAAAAATAAATTTGCATAATAAAATAATAAGATTCAAAGGCGGTACTCCTGGACATGGCTCGAGTAAGAAAGTTCCTCTCTCTGTCGCCCTGACCACCGGTAGCTGCCGGCGGTACTCTAAGTTAGGTTTGTATATTTTGTATTAATGTTGTTTTATTACTTTTTATATGAATATCGTTCGAACATAGATAAAAAGAAAATACAGAAAATAATAATAAACCATTTATTTCGGTTAGGATCCATAGGGTGTACAAAACAGTGAAATTTCGTATTAAGAAAGAAAGAAAGAAGAAATTTATTCCTTTTTGCAAGACACACAAATATAAGATAATATACACAATTTTATAGAAAATAAACAAGGTAAAACAAAAAAAAAACATACGACATAAAAAATAGATCATCAGCGTTGCGTGTCTTCGCAAAAGTGAAACGGTCGCTGGCTCAGCATTACGCTGAGGTGTTAGACACCTGCAGCACTGATTTTCAGCCAGAACCGTCTATGACTCACGAAACGACGTAATGTATTCTTGTACATTAATTAGGCACAACGTTACAATATAGAAGAGTGGAGCTTCGTCCATCGCTGAAGCAAGGGCGAGTCCCACCCGTCAGATAGCCCGCGAGGTTGCTGTAAATATAGTAATTAGGTGATTTAAATAAACATGTCAGAATACGGCTGTCCCTGAGTACACGTCAACATCTCCAGTTGTCGAAACGATCCACTCTCGTCGAGCAGCTAACTTGCTGAGACTCTCGGCAAACAAGATTTATGCCTACTTCTGTTATGGATGTAACAAGCGTTTGTTAGGTACCTTCATTCCTGAATTTTCGTTTGATTGGTTCCAGTAACTCGTACTAATCCTAGTAAAATCCACCATACCATTTTACACCATATCGATACTATTCCTAAGTATATCTGTATTTCTTCCTGTTATATATCTACGTGTATCGAATGTGTGTAAATAAATGTTTCTCTCTCTCTCTCTCTCTCTCTCTCTCTCTCTCTCTCTCTCTCTAAAATTATAACTGCGAAAGTTTGTGAGGATGGATGGATGTGACGAAGTACCTAAGTGTGTATGTTTGTTCCATCTTCATGACTGGACGTATTTGGATAAAAATTGGAACAAAGAACAAAGGCTACTTTTTATCCCGGAAAATTGCATAGTTCCCGCGGGATAGCGATAAACATGTCAAAGGTAGCTGCGTAGAGTCGCGACGTTAATAATTATTGCAGAATATACTACAACATCAGTTCTTAAGGCTAATTCTACGCGGACGAAGTCGCGGGCAGAAACTAGTATTATAAATGCGAAAGTTTGTGAGTATGGATTTATGGATGTTTGTTACTCTTTCACGCCAAAATGGACGAACAGATCTGGATGAAATTTGGAACATAGATTATAGTCTGGAATAACACATAAGCTACTTTTTATCCCGTAAAATTGCGTAGTTCCCGCGGGATAGTGATAAACGAATTATTTACAGACGAAGTCGCGGCCAACAGCTAGTCCAAATAATGGTAACTGGCTAAGCTCATCGTGTTAAATGTGTATTAAAATCACTTAAGTTTCAGTTCCATGAATAACGAATTAAAAATTATTCACAAAACCTCAGTAAAAACAAAACAAAATATTTTTCAATTAAAAAGTTTTCTAACGAATAAGCTGACATGTCCTTTCCCGTCCAGCGGAATGCACAACATACAACATCTAACAGATGTTCCATTACTTATTTATGATGTACTAGCTGTTGCCCGCAACTTCGTCTGCATAGAATTAGTTTATCGCTATCCCGCAGGAATTACGCAATTTTCCGGGATAAAAAGTAGCCTATGTGTTAATCCAGACTATAATCTATCTATGTTCCAAGTTTCATCCAGATTTGTCCAGCCGTTCTGGCGTGAAAGAGTAAAAAACATCCTCCATCCATCCATACTTTCAAACTTTCGCGCTTATAATATTAGTAGGACTAGCTGTTGCCCGCACGCAACTCCGCCTGCGCAGAATTCGATTAGGTAGGAAAGTAAAAATTCTAGCTGCATTGCCTATGACTTTTAAATAGACTTTGTACTATCTTTGATGATTATGATTGTGGTTATAACACTTGGTAGAGAAACACTGATTGTATCCGTGTGAAGCCGGGGCGGGTTGCTAGTGTATAATATTAGTAGGATTGCAATGGCACTGCTGGTAATAATTGGTATGGCACACAGGATTAAACAATTCAAAACGGCCAGGTGGTCATAATTCGAGTTTTTCGAGAGCCGCAAACTTTTCCGGCAACGCCGGATCCGGCGATTGCTGTTAAACCGGAGTCAACTCTAATTGGTTTACTTTCGAAGCAATTTGGATAAAAATCACACGACCAATGGAACGGCATGTGTGTATCCGGCTGCTCAACAATGTATATTTGTGAAATGCAGAAAGGTTGTGAAATCACGTCGGAGTCACCAGCTTAGGAAGTGTGGGTTCCACTTGAGGATGGATAGTAATGCTTCCTATTTACTGCCTATTTACTACATATAGTAAGAAGGAGAAGATGAAGAGAGAAAAACAAACAAATTGTTCTTCTCAGAACATCGACCTTTGTTGGTCGCGTTTCTTATAAACAACGTCAATCACCTACACATACAATATGTCAATATCAATGTCAATACATAGTATAAAATGAAGTCGCTATCCGCTGCCTGTCTCCCTGTCCCTATGTTTGCTTAGATCTTCAAAACTGCGCTACGGATTTTGATGAGGTTATTTTTCATAGACACTGATTCAAGGGGAAGGTTTATACGTATAACTCTACGCAGACGAAGTCGCGGGCAGAAGCTTGTACTTACATAAATCAAGTCTTTCTTCCTTACGAAGACAGAACCAACGGTAACAAGAACTAAAGGCACGTTTAGCATGATTGTGGGGCTGTGGGCGTATAGGTGGAAAGGGGAATCAATAAAATAGTGATGGGTTGCTAGCCACATCGCCTTTAACATGATTCCTATGCCACATCCCCTCCGGAGAGGGAAGAAGCAACTGGTACATTCTATGTTTTTTCCTCACTCCCAGACCAGCATCGAAGCACCCTAACAGTACCTATGCAAATATAGGTAACTAGCTGTTGCCCGCGACTCCGTCTGCGCAGAATCGCTGTCCCGCGGGAACTATGCAATTTTCTGTGTTAAAAACTATCCTATGTCCTTGCCCAAGACTCAAACTATCTGTATACCAAATTTCGACTTAATCGGTCCAGTGGATAAGCGTGAAAAGGTAACAAACAGACAAACATAGTTACTTTCGCATTTATAATGAGTACCTATATTAAGTAATCAAATTAAATCTAATTTTGAAATGCCAGACTATCAAAGATTAGTTAATCCAAAGCAACTTCTAATTATTATTACATTATGACGCGAACAAAAAGCTTTTGTTGTCCGAAAATAAATATTTTGAATTGAATTAGGCGAGATCAAAGAATATTTTCCGAAAAGGCTTCCTACGCTAAACCGGGAACGAAACGAAACGGATAATGCTGCTAAGGAATGGAGGACAGAGAGTCGCTTCAATATTTATGAAGTATTTTCCGCTTTCACTACTTTTTTACAAAACAATACGCGCGACATTAAAGTGAAGTTGAAATGGGGGTGCGAGTCGTGTTACCTCCGCGGTGGTCAAGAAGGATAGCGATAAACAAATTCTATGCAGACGAAGTTGCGGGCAAGCCTAGAGGGATATAATTTGGGAAAACCGCTTCTCACTTTGTCTACTTTGTATTTATTTCCATGGAAATAGTGGGATACACAATATTTTTTTACCACAAAACATACCCATAGCCAATTCTTTACTCTAATTACGGCAATATTCTCCATTGTTAAACTTTACCCCTAGAACCAGTAACATCCGGTTACAAAAAAAGAAAATGAGTTCCACCGGTCGCCCGAGCGGCCGCGAGTGGCAGCCCTGCCAGACTGATAAATGACCCGCGGAGGGGGGGGGGGGAGGGGGGGGGGGGGTTTAGGGTTGTGCCATACTCCATGCGCGAAAATAAGTCAAGTTCATATATGCATGTGTATAGTAAATCATAATATTAGTAAATCATATGTCATCACTATCACTATCATCACTACATAGTATAAAATAAAGTCGCTTTCTCTGTCCCTATGTCCCTATGTATGCTTATATCTTCAAAACTACACAACGGATTTTGATGCGGTTTTTTTTAATAGATAGAGTGATTCAAGAGAAAGGTTTTTATGTATAATTCTACGCAGACGAAGTCGCGGGCAGAAGCTAGTATATGATATAACTAGTTTCTGCCCGCGACGTCCGTGTAGAACTAGCTATTTTTAACACGTTTATCGCTATACTGCGGGAATTATGCAATTTTCTGGGATAAAAAGTAGCCTGTTTTAAGCTAGGGTATCAGCTATCTCCGTTCCAAAGTTGATCTAAATCCGTCTAGTCGTTTCAGCGTGAAGAAGCAACAAACATACACACTACTCATATCGTCACAAACTTTTGCATTTAGAATTTTATATTGAAGAAAAAAATATTTGAATTAACTATACTTGAATGACATTCGGTTCAAATTGTGGGATGTACAACATGCTAAACAATAGTAGATTGTTCAACGACGGAGGAAAAGCGTCAATTTCACACACAAGATATTTTGGCACCCGAACAGGCACACTGAGGGAATTGTGTTCACGTAACTCGAGTGATATGTCACCTTATTTGCGATAGGGTTTTACAGTGGTACGTGAATACATTTCCCTAACTGTACCTAGTTACTTAGTACTAAAAACGGTGATTTAGTGCTCAAAAGTTTATATCCCTATAGGGGCTCCCCTGCCTCCCTCTTCGCGATAGCCGTGTAGCGTTACGGATGGATCTCACATTGCTGTAATGCGACCACCAGCAATATTTATCAGTTACTAGCTGTTGCCCGCGACTTCGTCCGCGTGTGTTTTTGTGATACTTTACGGCTTTCCATATTGGTTTGTAGTACATGCTATGTATCAGAGATGGCGCTGTATGTGAAAAAAGATTTTCCCGCTTTTCTGTTGAAATTTTTCCTGAATTTTCTTTGCTATAAACCTCACGGAGCCCAAGACCTTTCCAACGAATGCAAAACCGTGGAAATCGGTTCGTGCGTTCTGGAGTTATAGCGTCAGGAAGGAAAACCCGACTTATTTTTATATTATAACTAGCGACCCGCCCCGGCTTCGCACGGTATATTATGCATGTAGGTATTATACATATAAACCTTCCTCTTGAATCACTCTATCTATTAAAAAAAACCGCATCAAAATCCGTTGTGTAGTTTTGAAGATATAAGCATACATACGGACATGAGGACAGAAAAAGCGACTTTATTTTATACTGTGTAGTGATGATAGTGATAGTAGAAGAAGATAAGGTTAAAATTAGCAATTTATCGATCATCTTGTGGTGGTGTCCCACCTTTACGCCTTAAGGGGTGTTTCCACCTGACGTGCCGCTGTCACGGCGATAGGTGAGCGTTACACGCGGAAATCACCTTCACTCCTCTATTCTCGCCCTAGAGCGTAAATTACTGGATACGACCCACAAAACAAAATAGTAGATTGTTTAATGAGGGAGGGAAAGCGTCGATTTCAAACAAGATATTTTGTGGTCTATTTTATAGTCTTATACATTTCATATATTAATCAGGTCGTTATTCCTTACGGAGTAGACAGGGATTCGGGTAGCAAAACCTAAAGCCCACGTTTAGCGTGACTGTGGGCGCATATTAGGTGGAAAGGGGAATCAAAATAGTGATGGGGATAGCCGTATTGCCTAAAACAATTCCGAATCTTGGATGTTTACTTAAATTACTTAACTTTATATTAATTAGTATGTTAGTACTCATAGTACATACACTGTCCACGATTGTCATAGACTTAAGTGTTTTCCTAATGCCGTTTCTAGTACTAATTGTGCTATGGTACCTGCATCTAGGAATCTTAATTCTAGAATAGTTTCATGTCATTTTAATCAAGCAAGACAGAGTTTAGTGAAACGTGAACACGTTTTGAGATCCCGTCTTACTTCAATAGAGAATGCTCCGATATTTTTAAGAGATGCGGATAATATTTTTTATTTTTTTTTATTATTTTTTTCTTTACTTGTTATACGCGTGATGATATTTTTATTCTTCTTTGTACGACTTGTAGCATTTAATATTGTATCTGAATGGAAGGGTCCTGTAACGCAGGGTATCCTAGCACAGGGCCCTCAGTTGTAACTAACCTCCTGTAAAATTTGTTTGGAATAAACACTTTTTTCATTTTCATTTTTTTTTTTCATATATGTCCTCAAAATGCACTGTCTGGAAGAGACGACCTATTACTGTACGATCTGATCTTTCCTATACCCAATGAGGGACACAAATATTCAGGACGGCATGGGCCTCAATTTCAGCCGGACGCTTTCCAATACGCACGCAATACACATACATACCTACACATATTACACATACACAAATCACGTCTTTATCCCTTACGGGGTAGACAGAGCCTAAGGTAACAGGTACCTACAGGCCACATTTAGCAAGATTGTAGGCGTATACAATACAATACAATACAATTATTCTTTATTGAACACGACAAATCAGTACAAAGACAATACAGAAACAAAGAACAAAGTAGACAATAGGCGGAATAGCGTATAGGTGGAAAATGGAATCAAAATAGTGATGGGTTGCTAGCTTTATCGCCTATAACATGATTCCTATGATTTTCGCCTGTTCCTCGATGGGCTTTTACCATATGCGCGGGTAGAGAAGCAATTGGTACATTCTATGTTTTTTCTGTGCTCCCAGACCAGCATGGAAGAACACGCACGCAATATAAGAAATAAATATTCCAACATAAATCTCAGTTTCAGACGTCTATGAATTACGTTTAACAAATAAGTCCACACTAAGTTTTTAAACGCAATTGTAAATCTGTCTCCGTGTCTTTGCTACCAGATCACGGCAAAACCGCTAGTACCATTTTTTATGAAATTTGACAGTACTTTCAATGGAAGCTACTTTTTATAGTGTAAAATTGCATAGTTTCCTCAGGTTAGCTATAAAAGATGCGACCAACACCCAGCAAACGAATAAATTACGGCTTAGTTACGCGAAGTGCCTGTTAAAATACAAATGGCAACAGTTGTTCAAATAGTCGATTCGAATGAATTATTTCAGGCAACATTGAACTTCCATGCTGGTCTCGAAGCAAAGAAAAAACGTAGAATGTACCAGTTGCTTCTCTACCCGCGCAGATGGTAAAAGCCCATCGAGGGAATTGACGAAAATCTTAGGAATCCTGTTATAGGCAACGAGGCTAGCAAACCATCACTATTTTGATTTAATTTTCTACCTATACGCCCGCAATCTTGCTAAACGTGGCCTGTAGGTACCTGTTACCTTAGGCTTTGTCTACCCCGTAAGGGATAAAGACGTGATTTATGAATGTGTTTGTATGTAACATTGAACGAGCGCGAGGAAGGACATACCTTACTAATAAGGTACGTTATGTGTGTAAATAAATGTTTCTCTCTCTCTCTCTTATTCAGTAATTCGTCCACCAAGCAGCAGTGCTTGCGCTGCAGTCCTTGAGTAAGACAGACAGGCAGTTACTGGCACATGGGGTACCTAGGTATTCATTTAAGTTCTGTAATTTATCTTTTGGTATTGTGGATGTCTATTGGGTAGTGGTGATCACGTACCATCAGGTAACCCACTTGCTCGTTTGCTACCCTATTGTATAAAAAAAATACCTGTATTTTCCTTTTTCTACCGGTCCGTTTGCTAAAAGGGTTGCTGTCAAAGTTGTCCGTTACGTCGAAAACATCTGTTCAAAAATCTCTAACGTTTCGGGAACTTTTTCGCGCTTCATTTGTTTTTAGACTCGAACTCGGAACGTCACGTACAGTCGAGTTAGTACTTTGTCACAGAGAAAATAACCAATAGAGTGGAAATGACACACAATTTGCTTGAAACAAAGTTCTTGTGGTGATTGTTGTACTGTTAGCACTTTAATTGACCACTCATACCCACAACACCAGATTAGAGGTGTATGGCCAGGTTAGAGAACTAAGATGGAATACCTTCATCATCATATTCATATCAGCCATGGGATGTCCAATGTTGAACATAGGCCTCCCCCATAGAACTCCAGTTGCCTCGGTTGGAAGCAGCATCTATCATGAACCCGCGACTTAACTAGGTCATCCGTCCACCTCGTTGGTGGACATCCTACGCTGCGCTTGCCGATCTGCGGTGTCCACTCAAGAATCATTCAGCCCCAACTAATACCTTACGAGCCAGTCATTTCTGCCCGGCAGTTTTTTTTATCGTGGCAACCCCCAGTAATATAGTTAGTTACACAGTCTTGACTTGAAGTTCAAAAGATACAGCTCTGTGACAGACGAACAGACAAGACAGCACAGATTTAGTAAATAAATAAATATCACAACACAAATTTACACCAATAGAAAGTTTTAAGAAAAGTGACCCAGTTTTTTTGCTCTGTATATTTAGTACTAGACAACAGATAAATATATTGTCATCATAAGTGCTACAGAGTCCCATCTGCATTATTGGGTTTTGTAGTTTTAAAAACCGTTACCTTGCTCCTCTGCAACCTGCAAAGCAATCTATGGTTATAAAGTACCAAGGTATTTGTGGCACCAGTAGACCTAGTCACAACCTATGAAATACTTATAATAATCATACGGCTTAGTACATACTAAGCATCGAACAGCTATTCGGAGAGCTATAGATTGGAATTCCGTGCCGGAGTCAGTGTCCTCGAACATGACAATCAGACCGTCTTCAAATCTAGGGTGAATGGTCATCTTAGACCTCTTCGCTTAGGACCAGGCGTGATTGTCAAATAAAAGCCAATTCTAATAAAAAAAAAGACTACCGAACAAAGATTATTTTTTTCATACATGTCTGCCCTGACCGAGGATCAAACACGGGGTCTAAATCTTCTCAGTCAGGTTCACTGACTTCTGAGCTAGCTGATCATATAAGACTAATAATAATACATCTATTATGGTATCCGTTAAAGAATTAAGTTTCCTAAGTTGGTATTTACAAATATTTTTCCTTCTTTTAACAAGCTTATAATTCTTTGAACAGTCCAACCAACACAGTTCATTGAAAAGAAACTACCAATATCCAGATTTGGATGATGTAAATACGATTGTAAGATTTTATGTAAAGCTAAAATCTGCCTTTAGTTAAAGCTTTTTACTTAGACTCAACTACACATAGGTATATTAACACTAAACTTGTCTAGTTACTATGAACTGCGCCGGCGTGTAAACGTTTAAAATTTAATTTATGATATCTTACAATCTAATTTAAAAAGAATGTAAATAAACAATTGAAACAAGCAGAGCAGGACGATATAAAATAAAACATAAATAAAATAAAGTCGGTGTCAGTAGCATGACTGAACTGACAGTGACATTAAGCTTTAATGTTGCCACTGTACGATGTAAATTAACCCTCACAAAACACAACTTCCATCAATGACGCTTTCAGATAAATTAACTGAACTGTTATTTCAACAGATCGTTAGAATTAATAATTTTGTCTGCATTTAAACTGTAAAAAATAATGTTTTAGTAACTACAAAATAAAATCCAAGATTGCGCAGGTCATCGTTGGTATGAGTTGGATGCCATGCGCGATGAATTGAAAGCCTGACCACCTGTGGCAATTAATTATAATTATATTGATGGGGTGCTCACCATGTCCGCAATGCGCGCGAACTTTTACAGAAAAGATTGGTTACACAAGCCACATGCGAGCACACGATCGTACCCTGGGAAGGAGTTGAAGCAGTCACCAAGGTCGAAATCGGCTTCCCATCATCAAAAATCATAAGTGACTTGTCCTCGTCCATGTAAATTAATTGAATCATTTTTGAATATCCAATAATAACCATATTTTAATGAAAAATGGTGACATCATGCGGAAGACTTTCTTATATTGTATTTAATATTTAACTGTGAAATGAAATATTAAATAGGCCAATATTATTATGAGTAGGCATGCAATACTTTTTTCGTAGTCTCTTGGTCTAAAAATATCCGCAATTTGGTCTCATCGTTTAAATAGCAACACCTTTACAAACTCAGTGCTGCTACTGTTGAAAAATAATGTAGCCACCATGAAAATAATGAAGTTCAATAATTAAATATTGTTCTCTGTAAATATCTGTTGAACTTAACTTATGTCATGTTAAACAATCTTTTTAAACTAATTTATAAATACTTACATTAATTATCACCTAATTTTCAAACAACAGAAATGAATAACTTACCAGTTCCCGCTGCGGAGCGGCGCCCTCTATCGAAGATAACCTCTAACTTCGCGTAAGCGGGCGGAAGATGGCCGTCGCGTGCCGAGTGTTGCTCTGAGTATTTACGACGTTCTTTTAAGTTTTTGAGTGTAAAGTCGTAACAATTGACTCAAAAACAAGTGTTTTGATTGTTTGTAATACTATCATAGTGCTTTCAAGTGTGTTTCCATAGTGTTTCGTGCAATTTTTCACTCAAAAAGTGCGGTAACGATAGTGAGTGTGAAGCTACAAGTTTTGAGCGTGTGTCTAATACCGGAATGTTGTGGTAAATCCAACTGGATTGTTTCTGTAGACGGAGTTATCATTGGGACTTACTTTCTGCAGTTTTCAAGGTAAGATTTGGAATTAGTAGCGGTTGTTATGATAACTTTTGGAAAGTTCAAGTTTGTTTACTTCGGTGTCCTCTAACGCGCATGTTCAGTTGATAAAAGTTTCTGTTTATTATTCGTAGGGCGAGAATGTCATGTTAAAAGCTTAGAGAGCTTAGCACGCGTGGAGGACTGGAGAGAACCCGAACTAGCAGACATACCGTTGATATCGTATATCATAAACGTATAGTTAGGTTTAAAGGTATAATTTAAGTACTGGTATGTATAGGCATACGCCAACGACATAAGTACAAAATGTTACTAACATTTTGCTATTCAATTCGAGTAGAATTGTAGATTGTAGATAATGTGCTTCGAAATTGTAACTTAGCTTACTTAGCATCATCTACAGTCATCTCATTTTTTTATAGTATCTAGAACTGTTACTTGACGGTTTTTAGATAATTAAGTTCTTAGGTATAAAAAAATACATCAGTAGACATCTTTATCGTATCGTAGCTTAAGTACATTACATATTTATTTATGTAGCAGTAGAAATTCAACTAGGTTACTTACTCGACTATGTATACAAAGGTTGTGTAGGTACGGTGGTATGGCCGATGCATTTTGTTTTTTTTTCGTGGGCATTGAACTTCGTCGTGATCCATTCTAATACAACCTCCGTATCTTCGACCGCTTTCTTGAATCTTCTTTTAATGCATCCTAACAATCTAACTACAGTGCCTACCTAGTATCTATTACAAGATATTACTGTATGCTTATGCGTTTGTGTGAATATACGTCTGATAAGAAAAAACGAGTAAGGCATTTTTTATCCATTTGAGTAGATGAAGACGTAATGACGTCTTCGTCTACTTGCTATGATATTGACACACCTGTTTCGCTTCATCCAGATTCATCAATCTCTTCATACATGCTCGTCGGTTTCGGGTACTCTTGACCTAACCATTTTCCAAAACGTCCCCAATTTGGTCACGGAACGTCCGTCTAGACCTTCCCCTCCCAACTAGGGTTACCACATGTAAATAGAGGGATGCCTGTCTATGGTACCTAAAATGCCTGATTTTTCAGAAAAATGCCTGTCTAAAGCAAAACGCTGTAGGTAATAAGTAAAAGCCAACAGATAATAATGAAGAAGGATATTTATCGGTCGCGCGGCGCACCGAATGTCCTTCAAAATGCAAACGCACGGGCGCGAAATTTAAAAATGCCTGTCTCAGACCAATGCCGGCCGCACGCCTGTCTAAACCGTAAAATGCCTGTCAAATGCGGCAAATGCCTGTCAGATGGTAACCCTACTCCCAACGCACCCATTCACACCCCCTCCCATGTAGGCCAGTTTTATAGATTTTGAAACCCTGGTATAGCTGATAACTCTGAGTTGCATTGTTAACTCTAACCCGCAAAGATAGTCATGAAGACCAGTCCCCATTTATCCAAAACCCATCCATGCATAAATAACTACCTGTATTATCATCAGTTCCCATCGTAGTGTAGCTTTTGGCGCTAACGCTAATTATTTATTCATTAGTCTGTTGAGGGTAGTTAGGCTTTTAGATTAAGGATGGGAGCGTAATTTAATTAAGTATGTACCTTTCGTTTGTTGCTAAAGTTATCATGCCTGTAACATGTCTGCGAAACATGCTATTTAGATTAAAACGCGTTTTGAACTTCGAATTGGTCAGCCCCTAGGGCTTGTGTTCCTGAGGGGCTAATTACCCCATTGAGGGTAAAATTGGATTTTCATGTCATGAGCTGGTTGGCTGGATGATTTCCTTGCCTTAAGAACGAATAAGCTCGTCTGTGAGGGGTAAAATTCGTGGCCCTAGGTAGGGCAAAGGGTAATGGAAATGAGAAAGTTGAGAACCACTGCTCTAGGGCCTAGAGTCTACGCAAAACTAAAGTGCATCTTTGTAAACTTGCAAGTGTCGAATGAAGTACGTCACAATTTGTCGCCTTTAGTAATTAAAAAAGGAGACAGTCATTCCTCGGTTCATCGTGAAATTTCTCTCATTCTCTTTCCATCCTTAAGCGGCCTACAATTTATTAAATTGCTTCACAGTTATCTGCTAGTTTCCTCATTATGTTTTTCGTTTTGCAGAAAAGTCATTGTAATTTGAAAAATAACCGAATGGAGGCTAAATTTTTTATGCATTGGACCCTGCTGGGTATAATAACAATTGTTTGACCTTAAGATGCAACGTAGGAAGGCCCTGCACAAGATGAACGGATGACCTGGTGAAGATCGCAGGAGTCCGCTGAACGAAGGCTACGCAAGACCTGTCTTTAGGATGCTCTTTGGGAGAGGCCTATGTTCCGCAGTGGACGTCTTTTAGCTGATGATAGTGATGATGATGATGACGATGACACCTTCTCAAGCACAGGTCGCAAGATCGAGCGCGACAAAATTTAATTTAAAATTCACGACGACTTTTCTGTTAAACAAAACCATCGTGTTAACCAGCTTCCGTGACGCAGTTTAAAAGTTCTTATTTTAAAACGCTTTTATCTATCTATAATATACTGTTATTTACGTATGTTTACTAACATGAACTGTTTACTTTTGCAGCCAATTTCCGTTCCAAGGACCATGTCGAATCCCGCTTCTGATCCTGATCCTCTCCTGATCCGAAGATTAGTAACACCCTGCGAAGATTAGATTAACAAATCTTAATTATAGTCTGCTAATTGTTAGTTAAATTATTGGACTATAATGAGAAGTACTGAGAGATATCAGAATAAATAAATATAGTGTAATAATGTCCATATTTCACGACAATGTGTAAATAAAGAAAATTCAAAGTTTCTATCCTACCAGTCCTTTCAATTCCGATTCAGTTTAGGTTCGCACGCTGTCAAATCCATACTAAAAATGACAGCTAAAACCTGAACTGAGTCTGAATTGAATCGCATTAAGACGCCTGTGTTTGGTGCAATTTTGTTAAAATGTAGTTACTGCTTGGTGTCAGCAATGGCAGAGGTTTTACCTAATCTGTCACCTTGCTATTCCTTACCACATGTTTGTGTAATTCCATCTAAATAAAAATAACGAATCACCGAAATGTAACGCGCATAACTTCCAATCGATTGCACCAAATAGGTTAATTCTTCTTTTTGTATTCGTTATTGTTACAAGGCTTGTAAACAATATAATTTTCAAAAAAAGAACAAGAACTAGAACGGCGGTGAAGCTGCGGCAACACATAGTGTTGCAAAAAAAACACGCAGAGAAAAGTAAATTTTATGTAGATAGTAGGTAGGTACAATCTTTATTCTTTCGTAGCAAACCGATTTTAACCAAAAATTTTACTTTTTGTCGTAAAATCATTGAAATAAAACAAAACACAGCTACTAATGGAAACATTGTTATAAGTTGTTGCTTGACAAAAATGAGAATTTCGCCTAGAATCGTGTTTGTTCTCACTAACAAAGAACGACGGTCTCTGCTTTAGTTCCAGTCTTATTACGCTGAAAGCTGAATAGATTCCTAAATTCTACGAAAAACCCTCACACGTGGTACAAGAAGTTAATGTTACTTTTCCTACAAAAAAGGAAGTCGAAAGCAACATGGACTACACAACGATGCCCTTAGCCCTAAGTTGTTGAAGGCCAGTTTATTATGCGTACCTTTAAACTTGTTTGTTTCCAGCCGTTTTTGTTGTTGGATCCTTGAAGAAGCTTAAGTCTAGCGAACTGGATGATATACATATTACTCGTTGTTTTTTTTTTCATAAAATCAGCAAGAATGGTCCTTAATATTGAAGTTATTGGCATGAAGTGATGAATAAGTCTTTTGGTGCTAAGATATTATGATTGTTCGGTTTTTAAATGGAACTAGAACAAGTTCAATATATGTATGCTCTACGTTAATACGCGTAGCGTTCAATTTCGACACATGAAATTACTTTAATGCTACTTATATAATTAATTTGATGTTTAACTTAATTATTACGAATCGAATAGTTAATTTTATGATTAAAGTAAATTAAACGGGCTAAAACAATCATTTTCGTCTATAATAACGAATTATATTTATTCTCTATGAGTTAAATTAGAATAGTTCAATTCAATATTCCACTGTGCTATTAATTTGGCAACATTACCCCGACACCGAATATTAATGAGACTCTTATTGATATTGTCGCCTTGCTCATTAGTTTATGTACAGTATGGCAACATTTTCAATTAGCTGGTATACCTACCTGAATCTATGTTAAATTCGTTTCATTTTGGTTTATTTATCGCAATGTTTATTCATCAACTGATAAAGGAAACTACACTGATTTATGACCACAGATAATCATAAAACCTACCTGTAGGCTTATTACATAGCTCGCTCGCAACCGCTATAGTGTTCATTTTGACAGTTCTTGTATGAATATGACAGCTAGCTGATTCTGATGCCAATAGTCAGCCTATGAACTGTCAAAATGAACATGAATGAACTGTTAAACTGACATTGGCCCAAGCCTTACGGCCGCCATTAAGGGAGAATAGAATAGAACTGTCAAAAGAACAGGATGGCGATTGCGAACGAGTTAGGTAATAAGCCTACTGATCAAAAATATTCGGCCAGCTGAGATTGTGATGCCAGTGTCAGAATTCCCAGAATCTTTAAATAACTAGTAGTACGTATGTATCAGTAGCCAGATATTCGTTTCCTTTCCTAATGTATTCAGCGTATCCGACAAATCATTATTCAAATCGCTTCCATCGCTAAGGCATAAATGCGTAAACGAAATATTATTTCGCATTTCATTGTTGTTCTAAACATAATTTACACACTTTATTACCTTTTCTAATACGCTATAAACAAGCTTTTTATGTTGCTTCGTTACTTTTTCTAATATGTTACAGACAAGCTCTAAAAATGCAGGTGTATGCAACATTCACAATGTAACAAATTTGCACCAACTTAAAAATTCATATCAGATCGCTGCATCGTGCGTCATTCCCCGTAATATCAGTATGCACTGCATTTCGCTGCGCTCATTCTCAAAAATGTTCACTTTGATGGATGGAAAAAGTGAAAAAGGGCAGTTCGTTTGCTACCTTTGTAGCGACAGTTGAATACTAATGGGGTCCACGGGGAAATGTAACTATGCCGCGTGAATACCTACTGTTTTTCGGGTACAAAGATCGATAAAACTGGAGCATTTTGTTCGAGAATTTTCGATAGCTACAATAGCAGACATTTAAGTTTTACAAATATTTCAACAAAAGTAAAAGAACCACTTAGATAATTTTAATCAGATATGTCAGTTTTTTTACCTACTGAGAATGTTATCAGAGAACAATTGAATGTAGATTATTCAGACAGATTTTAGGTAGACGACATTGCATCAAATATTAGAAACTGTACAAACCAAACGGGAAGTCAGCTCGCATATCCTGCCATAAATAAATGATCAGAAACGTTCTGAAACACGATTCTCGGTAGTTGAAATGTTGAAATAACAATATCTCGAATGCACAAACGCAAAATTAGTTACAGCCAGTGCAGCGAAATGACATCGTGAATCTTATTTATTTAAAGCAAATTCCTTTTATCTGAAGTTGAGCGTGGGTACTGTTTCATAACGATACTGTCACTGAAATAATACTGAAATGTCTCTCTAATGCAATGTGGGATTGATTTAAAAACACTGCTGAAACTAATTATTATAAACTTGATGACATTGTGCTTGAGCTACGGGGCGGGGCATTGTTAATTAATTAAAAAGTTGAAACAATACTCTTTAGTGGAAAGACATTCACCTTTGACGTGCATTAATCATAGACAAAACAAGAGACAATATCTGTTATCCTGTAAGTAAGCTCAACTTAAAAAAACAAGAAACAGTTCATGGAAATAACTTAATCCTCCTTCATTTTATTCCTCCAGTTTAAAGAAAATCATAACGAAATCTAAAATAACTCAAACTCAAATTTCAATTCAAAGAGCCTTTAATTCAATTACCGAGGTGCGTGGGAACAAGAGCCCTCGACTCTCAGTCATTCATTAAAAACGCTAACTAATTGTTTAATCGCCGACTAATCACGATTTGTAACGCGAGCAGATAGCGGGTTCCATTCCTAAACACCTTTTTTGTATTGTTTGAGATTACCTCGTTCTAATTGGTGACGGGATTACTTCACCACGGTTTACGGTTTCCCTCATTTGGGATGTCTTTAGAACACTGTTCCGCGCTTAGATAACGTATTTTACAATGGCTTTCGATTTATCTTGCTTACGTCTGACAAATTCGTACAGCAGCGCAGTTAGATGCGCTCGGTAGCTCCCTAAATTAACTCCAACAAAGAGACAGATAGAAGAGATAAACATGTAATGGTCTCGCACTTAAAAGTGCATTACACGTTATTGCTCCAATGCGGCGCCAGCTCCGAGCCTCCGAATACAGAGCGGCTTGTGAGGTCCACTTTAATGCTCTGTCAATCCTTTGAATCCTACAAGGAAATGGCATCGAATCAGCTATTCCAAACAATCCTGCAGTGCATTGTTGCATCTCTCTTGCTCCCTGTATGTGTGTATGTGCTAGAGCAGTGCAGGTGGTAGTGGACTTTAATAAAATGCCGCAGCCACATTGAAGTGGCGTGTTTGCCGTGACGGCGTCTGCGGAGTGTCAACATTTGCGCTCGAGTCTCGGCTATTCGGTTTGCGTTTGCCGTTCAAGCGCACTCATTAAATCTTAGCTTTATGAACGGATTGTTGACATGAAGCTGTAATATTGGTTGTCGACACGCTCTCGATTGTTTGATTCGTGACTTAGCATTGTGTGGTCGTAGTCAACGGTCCACGTACGAGAATTGTTTCAACAGTTTGTTGATAATTCGCTTGCGGCTGTGGCTGTAATTGGAATGAATGACTTCATAACAACGTTCTGTTCAATTATTTTCAATGAAGCGCGTGTGTTCTGATTTACGGTGTTCGGATATCAATAATGAGGTCATTAGGTTACTCGTAGTTCTTGTAAATTTGGATTTGCACCTTTATTGGCTTCGGTTTCAAACAACTAACTCGACGTGGGTGTTATTAAAACTTGAAGAAATCAATTGTTTAAAGAACTAAAATAATCCGCTGCTCAAATTTCGGTTAATTTTCGACTCTTATTAACATAATTTAGTCGTGATCGGACGCGATATGTTGCGAGCTATAGACTATTGATTTAAAGCTTTCTATATCTCAATCATTAAAATGTTGGCATTGAATTTGAAAACTTCTTTGTTTATACATAGAAGTTTTCAAATCCCAATCAACCAACAAAAGTTAAACGCAGTCTCCAGAACTCAAACCACTTCGCAGTTTCGTTTACCAAGAGTTGCAAACACCGTTGCTGTTAACGACACGCCGTCAGTTAGTTTTTAAAGTTCCAACTTTTGAAGTGTCTCGAACATCTGTATTGTCCCGACGTTTCAAGTTTCCCTCTGATGCAGAATTTCATTAGTGCACGCTTTTCAATTCTACTATTGAGAGGTGTTCAAATATTGACGCTTGAAACTTTCTTCTGCCTTCGTCTGTGCATTTCGTACACTGCTTTAAAGGTATGTACATCACAGTTATTCATTAAAAACTAATAGTTAAAGTTTAACAGTATTAAGTGCACTGACTAATTTTCTACAGCTCTCTAATTAAACGTGAACATATTATAACTCCCATTCGACAGTGAATAACTCAGCTACAGTAATCTAAAATTAAGTCTTGAGATATACTTCGAATTTACGGCTGGTCTAGTAATGCTATGTAATAAAAACTTTCAACAATAATGTCTTAGAACTTATTTCAAACGTTTCGAAAGTACAAGACTCCTCTAGCAGTAAAACTTCTAGTTTTTTTCAACGTCTCCCTCAAAACTCACAGAAAATGAAGAGAACTTGGGTATTACAACGCCTTATCTAAGTACTTCGTTAAGTGGATTATTAACTTTGTTCTTATGCGAACAAGCGTTATCTAACTTCTAATTAAGTATTATTTATGATGTAGTTACAAAGTCGCATAATTACTTATGCTCTCGAGGACGTTAAGACGTCGAAAGTCGATGTTTTAACGCTGTCAAAGTTTGTATGGACTGCATAATTTATCGGTTGGAATAAATTTGGAATCAGCGTTCGTAGCATTTTCATAATCCGCCCAACGGTTACGGAGACTGCAATAAATATTGCACGTGGGGTAACAACATGCTATTTGCTAACGCGCTACCCCTGCTGCAGGGGCTGCTTCTATTCATAATAGGCTCAGAAATTGCGGATAAATGACATACCCAATTGGAACCTTTACAAGCTCCGACTTAAGGTTTCCTTTCGCTTCTGTGCTCATCGCAACTTTTACCGCTTTGGATTTATGTCGCTTATTATATTTTACACGCGTAAAATGAACACGCTTCAAACGGAACATGCTATTTGGTGCTTTATTCCCGTCAACTTAGAAACTATCCGATCGTTACACAAAGTGGGGAACCTTTATAGTTCCACACGAGCCGAACCCTTTTGTCGTCGAGCTCGTAAATTATCTATTTAGGTTTGCATTTGGCGATAAATTGCTTTTTATTGTTTGTTCAATCATGAAAAAACATGTCAACAGTAGATATTGATATTGTAATATTAATATCTCTCGGTCCGTTGATTTTTGCAGTTTCAGCGGGAAGCTAGCCCTCATTTGTTTGTTCCACAATTCGTAAAATGGATCCGATAACGCGAGATTCATGATGCAAACAGAATAATTGCCTTTATGTGTTTTTGCCTGAAGACAAAGCGGCCGGAGTCACATAATGTCGTGTGTCAATATCGATCAACCTCTCGGGAGAGATTCCGATTGTATCCATCGAGTTATTAGTACACGAAGCTGCTTATCTCGGACATCGGATGTACGGATTGCGAGCGTTCCAAGTGCTTACCTAATCTGTACGTCTGCTATCTCAGGTCATAGGCCAAAAGATACCGTAAGCCGCGCTCGCTACAAAGAGGCTCTTTCAACGGCCGAGAGAGAAATCTATAGTTAAGTATGAAGGTTAATTTTCGTTTGACCCCGCTAGAGATCGATGTTCAAGTTTCAACCGATCCACATTTCGTTGAAGAGTTCATTTTAAAGAACTCTTTATGTGGAGCTCGACCTATTTCCGAGCGTGATGGATGGTCTCGTTCCTCATTTTATTATCGAGTTATCGATTGACTGATCATGTTATTTTGAATCTTATTAACTAGCTGGCATGGTAAAAATCTGTTTTATTGCTTGATGATGTTGAGCCGTAATATTGAAGTTATTAGAGGTACGATTTGGCCGCACGTACTATTTCCAGTTATTACGCGGCCCGCCGACGGCTCACCATTGATTCGCCTACTTATAGTGAGGGATTTGATATTACGCCGGCTTCTGTCAGAGCTGTCGGGTATTTCCTTTCCATTTTTCCGCCCCGTCACATCCGGTTGTCCAAACAATTAGCCCATGTTCCTTCGCCGGGCTTTTTGTACGTTCTCTTTTGCATAATATCGTCCGGGCACGGCTTAATTTTTGTAAGAGCAAATATTGTTTTTTTGCTCTCCCAAGAATTACTCTGAAATTTAAAAAAAACAACTTCCTTGTTGGCTTTTCGCCTACTGAATCGGGCGAGTTATTAGACGTGAAAATGAGTGCTAAAGTACTTCAGTCCGCATTAAGAAGTTGAAACGTCTCGGAGTCTGTTAAAATTAAAAATGTATTTCGCAAGGAGATTCGAAACTCGTCTAAAAGCACAATGGACAAAGATAAAAGGAGGAAACTTCGAGACGGGGTAGTTCATTAAACAAACCATTAAGTTTTCTCAATCGCCTAAGACGAGGAGTTAATCTTCGGGATACAAGTGTGTCTTGGTTTTTTAAACCCACATTTGACACATCCGTCTCGTATCGTTGAATAATGGCTCTGGTCCATTAAAATATCAGCTTTAAACGCCCCTCCGTCTAATTATAGCGGGACGTTGTTCCTTGTCAGCTAAACGTTTATTTGTGGGAATTTTCTCAAAGGGAATGTCGGATAGTGACATTTTTTAGAGTTTGTAAAGCACCGGGATCTTTGGAATCCGAGTTTCTGATGCACATCGTGTTTTAGATCTAATCCTGAACCGCGGCTCGTACAACATAAAAGAAGATTAAAGTGTTTAACCCGAGTGTTATAAGTCAGTAAATATAAGGTTATAGTGCGTGTAGGCGTAAAATAATGCGAGGCGTCTCATTCGTAGAATCGTAATCTATGGTTACGGCATTAGTCACAACTCACAACTTTTCGTTCAATAACGTGTTATTGCCTTTCTGAACGGACGCTTTTTTATCTTCCACTAACATTGACACTCACCCTACATTTATCTGTTTGCTTTTAACTCTATTCAAGTCACAATACCGTTTTTGTGGCATGAGTCATCGCTTTGAGTTGCTTGGGTTTACGACTAGCGACAACTTCTTTCGGGATGAATATACAAAATTCACTTGGGTTATTTAATCCAAGATTACCCGCGACATAATGACACACGCGTCGCTCGTTAAATCCACCCGTATCCACGAGCCCACTGGATTTGTTGCTAAACTTGTTTGACAGCTGTCGAGTAATGTAAGAGACCTTAGGGAAGTCACCAAGCCCGCTGAGCGTTGTGTAAACATATAAACATTTTTTACGTTTCGTGGGACAGATGGTCGTGTTTGTTTTGCTTCATTTTCCTGACGAACACCGACTGTTCGAGCTAAATCGTTGGCAGGAAGCGATTAAGTGATACTAGTTCTGCCACTTGAAAGTGAACCACAAATTAACGTTAATTTTAGCGAGCTCTGTACTTTGCCGGCTCTGCGTGCATCGTGAATTAGACCATCTTTAAAAACAGCATGCAATGGCAGCCATCTTGTTTTAGCTTTGGGAATGATGAAAACAAATCCATGTTTTATTCTGTTTGCTGACATATTTTTGTCGATCTGCATTCAGAGCACCTGTACTCAATAACTCTCTAAGTAAGCAACTCATCTTTCGAATAGTTCGAGAGCACTTAATTTATTTACCGTTTCAAACGTCGCTCAAAACTTTAAAGCGGAGCTTATGTTTTATATTAGTTTCTGGGTTTCCACTTTATGAATACGAATTTCCTCGAAGTTTCATTCGAAATTCAACGGGGAGGACTTAAATATGCTCGGTGCGTTGCCTCGTGCCCCGGCGATGTTATTACTTGCTAAGTACCCGCTTATTTTCATAGAGTTATATAATACGAGAAATTACGCGAAGTAAACAAATTCTACAAGGAAATTTTTCCTATCAAGGTCGCGTGCTGATGGTGTGTTCATTTCCCAAACACTCTCGGGACAAGTAAAACTTGCTCAGAATATAAGAACAAGTGAATCCGGTGTTATCCGGTTCCCGGAATTTATTGCTTAAGTTTTACAAAAAGCTTTTCGTTTATATGGACGATGTGATGTTCCATTGGGAGATTGTATAATAACAACTCTGTGGGAATTTAGGCGATTTTAAATTCCAATTTCGATTGCTTTTTTTTATCGAAATTCTATATCATTCCATGTACGAAGGCGTAAAACGAACCGAATAATGAGTGTATCGGGGTAGGAAATTACAAGCCTTGGGGAACATATGTTCCTTAATAATAGATGGGCGTGGCAGCAGAAAGGTGCGGTCGGCAGGTATAAAGCGGAGTATTTTTTTTCATCGAATGAATTGCCTTTTTTGCGATCCCAGAGCGAAGTGGACGGGACCTTAGAATACCCCGTAAGCGGCTTTTTATTTAATTACCTTTATAAACATAATTAGCCCTACACCTGTACCTCCTAATTAATTTTGATTTATAACAGGACTTTACATTTATTGGTAGAAAGTTTGAAAATTTATTACGAACGTAAAACGGTATCATTAACTTTTAACATTAAAGTTTAGGCATTTAGTCAGAATCGTGTTAACTCAACCGGTTAATTCTTTGGATATGGTAAATGAAATTGTTAAACTTTGACATTATAGCTTTTAAACCGTTTTGGTTGAAGTGCTTGAAATAAAATCTGGATGGAAGCCAGAGAAATTGTGATTGTGATGCAACGATTCGGCCAACTGGTCACTGGAGCATAGAGAAAGAAAATCACAGACAAAAAGTGCATTCAGCGTGAATTTCAAATTTGAAAGCAAAAAAATTGCTTTGTGGCCTGTTATTTTTAGACTTTATGATATGGTTTCCCGCGTATTTGTAGCCAGTGACGAGCTTACGGTAAGTGAAACGTTTATTACTATTTAATCAAACGATTGTATCGAGAATATCTAATGACAAAATTGCTGACACAATGAAGGACAGCTATGGACACCTGAATCAGTAATGTGTTCCTGGGCAGTAAAATGCAACGGGATTTTCCGTAACAACTGTCAACGTTCCCAAGGGAAGCAACCTATAATTCTGAAAATAATATAATTGTCTCGAGGTTTTCTGTTACAATAAATAAAGTTTTAATTAGTCAACACCTCAGTGGTGTGCCTTACATCAATCGCTATCCTTTTTTATTAGCCTGTGAAGTGCTACGCTGTTAGGCAAAGGCTATCCCTTCTGTCACTCTTTGTGGAGTGTTATCCCACATTTTAGTAAAAAAAAAACAAGTTTTCATTATGAACAATATTTGCGACACAAGCTGTGCAGAACACACATGTATATTGGAGTCGGAGCGAGCTCCACGAGTATATTTGCATTTCAAAGTGATGTGATACTGTGGATTTTTCGCGGTTTGTAGCCACTTTAAATATGGCACGACGTATTTGTTAGGTTCCTAAATGAAAACTGGCACAGTATACGCCCTTTGATTTAACCAAAAGAAAAGCACTCCTATTTCTACGCTTACAAGTAAAGATTCATTTGTTGTTGCCATTTTTTGTTTTGCCCGAAAAATTTAAGCATGCGCGCTCTATTTTAGCACAACTAACAGTGAATATTATTTAATGGATAACATTTGTTTTATTATCACGGAAAACTTACGTATAAATTCAATGTAAATATGTTACGTTCTATACACACATAAATAATCACGTCTTTTAAATTAATCATGTTATGTTCTAAAAGTATTATTTCAACATTTTTAGAATCACTTATTTCGAAGATAACGTCCCTCTGTCAATATTTTTCGATTGTTTTATAAAATAACTAATCCTCACAACAACACACGGTAAAATTAGGAAACTATTTTTGTTTTGGTTTCCAAAAGTATAACCTTAATTTCGGCGATACATTTATCTACCTATAATAATTAATTTATTTATTAGTCTTCCATTTTTATTTGTTATTACTTTCTAATGTATCTTTATATTTATAGTTTATGGAATTATGTGTAAATAAATTATTATTTTCTCTATTTATGTACCTATATTCCTAATATTGACTTTTATTTTTAATGTCAGCGCTGTTAAACAACAATCTGCGTTGAATGTATCGCAGGAATTTCCGAAGCCGTCTTTTGTTTCTCAGGTATAGTCGAGGTATGCTGCAGTAGAGTTGTGGCTGATTCACAATGCGTTTCAGAACATTGTCTATGGGTCGACTCAAAGCCGCAACGTTGGTTCGGGACATTCTAGCCTCACCATAAAGCATAGACTACGGAATTCCAATTACTATGGTCCTGACACACTACTCTAACATTCCTTTTGAAGAGAATACAACCTTAAACTAACTGCGTAGTCGCAAATCCTACCTATTTTTTTTCTAAGTTAATGTAGAGTTTAATGTAGCTTACCTAGTAGGTAAACACTTTTATCTAACTGACTGATAGTCCACGCGCAGCCTTAACTACGGGGAGTAAAAATACTCAAACTAATTTTATCCATACAGGGACCTTTAGGGAATCGCCATATTTTATAAATTCAATGATATTCTTTTCGGGGACGAAATAAAGCGTGTGAAGATTCTTAATTAGAAAAAAATACGACGTTCTTTTTTTGAAACTCTTTTCGGTTCTGTGCTCAGGACTTAAATGAAATTTTTCGATTCAGTAGCGAGTAGGTACCATTGACAATAGACTTTTGGTTCAGCATTACAAAGAGCGCCTTTGTGATGCTATCTGTGCAATTATAATTCGCGGATTTTCGGAATTTCCGCGGGGTAGGGCATTAGCCTATTTTTATTGTTCCACAGAAAGGGAGCCGCAGACTTCAGTTCAATCAAGGGAAAAATAATACAATCCTTACTAATATTATAAATGCGGAAGTAACTCTGTCTGTCTGTCTGTCTGTCTGTTACCTTTTCAAGCTTAAACCGCTGGGCCGATTTAGTTGAAATTTGGTATACAGATAGTTTGAGTCCCGGGAAAGAACATAGGATAGTTTTTATCCCGGAAAATTGCATAGTTCCCGCGGGATAGCACAGCCCAAACCACTGGAATTTTTCAAATTTAAGGCGGAACAAAGTTCGCCGGGTCAGCTAGTTAGTATTTATATTATAAATAAGATTTGTATTTACAATGGTATCTCTTTTAGTTAAATATGTTTCTGCTGCCGTACTGAGTAACATAATCTCAGTAAGGAAAAAGCTGGCAACATTTTTGGTGAACAAACCTGAATGTCAAACGGGACACAAGTTATAATAGTATGGTTTTATTTGTCGAATAACATTAAATAAAAAAAACAATTAGGTATTCTTAACGTTAAGATCAAATTTGTTTCTAATTAATACTTACGTGACCCCTCAAGCGATGCCCCATTGGAAGGATCTTTCTTTACTTTATCAACTAATCAAGTCTGTCATTAGAGCGCTGATACGAGTTCGTTAGTGCTTTAAACTTTAAAACAAACGTGGTCGACCACTTGTTAGCCTGATATTGTGCCACGCAAACAGATTCAGGTTAAGTTTCCAACGCCTCTTACACTGAAGTCAACTCGGTGCAAGTTTGCCTCACTTTGATAGTTGAGGTGGCCATCTAAGTTTTGTAGAGTCCTTTTTGGCTTTTGACTGTCTCTGACCCTATCATGTTTTGTGCATTTGCAGTCTTCAGTGGTAGTATATACTTGAGACCAAAGAAATCAAGCCACTGCTGATAATTTACGACCTCGTCATCATCGCCATCATCAATTGCATGGGTGGCTCGATTACTTTGCTCCCAAGTCTGTCTAATTAAACAAGTATGAAAACAATGTTATATAAAAAAAACATGAATTTTGCAGCTGGTAGGACCTTGTGTAAGATCCGTACGTATCGTTACCACCATCTTATTCGCTAATCATGCCGCAGAGCAGCAATGCTTGCGCGTTCATGTCTAGAGAGTCAGAAAACCGGCGAAATTACTGGCACATAAGATATATCATCTTAGCAGTGAAGGCTGGCAATGCCTCTGCAATCCTTGCTGGTGCTTCTTACCATCTGATATCACTTGCTCGTTCCGCTCTATTAAAAAAAAAAGAAAAATACTTATTTTCCGGATATACTACGATATCGACTACACATACGTGCTTATATGACAGGTTTCTTATGTAGATACATATTAAAATCTTACTATCGTAAAGCTGATCTTATTATCCTGGACAGATAAGCAATTGGATATAACAAACAAGTCAATTCAAAGCTTTTAAAAAACAACTACATTTTTTAATGACGTTATTATCGTAAGCTTTGCTCATTAAAAAAAAAACCTCTATAATTAATTCTTCAAACAGTGCAAACAGGCGGGCCTTCCCAACTAAATCCACACTCCGGCAGTGAGATAAAATATAAAACGTTCACTTAGTTCCTTATTGGATCCGTCTATGGCCCAACTTGGCTCTTTACCAGCGAGGGTAGTTTGAAAAAAGTCTAGCACTGCTCAGACCCACTGCTTGCTAAGTGACATCCTGTGCTGGGCTTTAAAATATCGATGCCATAAAGTTTATTGCATTTTTTATGATTTACGAATGGTCCTGGTGAGTGCTGTGTGGAAACGTGTTGGAAATGCGAAGTAATTTCGATGGTGAAGTATTTTCTGGAAAATTTTGAAGTAACTTGGATTAAATTCAAATAAATAATAATATTTAAAGTATCAAAGAACACAAGTGCTGTGATATACACGTATCAGCTCAAAGAGCTGCTAGTGTATAATTTTAAATAAAATAAATAAATAAAATAAATAGTTAGGTTTTTAAATCGCTGTTTCTTGCCAGTCACTGTGATATTGTAATTCAATCACAATAACAAGACAATCTAGGCGTACATACAAGTAGTTAGCCTGTTTTCTAAACGTTTCCTGGAGCCTATTGCTAAAGTCCTATAGTCTGTGATCTGACACAGACAGATTCCTGCGTGGCCTCTTTCCGCGATGGTCGCATTAGAAAGAGCGTTATAGGTTAGGTTAGGATTATCAATGTCTTGGAAGTATTATAATATAATTATTAAATACCGGTGATCAGTGCTTTTATTGTCCAACACTACGTAGGTATGATCGCATATGCATAGCATAGGTCGCTTGCTGATGGTTAAGAGTAGTGTTTCCTAAAATCAAGAGCTTTTTGTAATAAAATAAAATAAATGGATATTACATTGCTACTCTCCGCGATATAGTGAGATGAAGTCATGCATGTGAAACGGCTACACCCGTTGAATATTTTTAATTTTCCTCAAGTTAAAAGTCAAACAGCTTTACTTACATTACTATCATAATTCTAGTATTTGCCAGGTTTTTTTTATTAAACAAACAGGCTCATGAAAAATGACTAATTAAATCGGAACTAAAAACTAAAATGAAACTGGTTACCTTCGATTAAATTAAGTCTAATTATTGTCATCCTGAACTTCACTACATATCATCACTATCACTATCACTACATAGTTACTATAAAACAAAGTCGCTTTCTCTGTCCCTATATCCCTATGTATGCTTAAATCTTTAAAACTACGCAATGGATTTTGATGCGGGTTTTTTAACAGATAGAGTGATTCAAGAGGAAGGTTTATACCTATGTATAATACATGCATAATATACCGTGCGAAGCCGGGGCGGGTCGCTAGTATTGAATAAATGAATACAGTCCATATGTCAGATCAGATCTATTGCCAAAAAATGTATGCGGCAAAAGTGTGATGTTAAAACTGGTATGTTGATGTTCAATAACTTGGCACCCTTCAGCATACCGGCATCCTCCCTAGCGGTGAGATATGATTTTGCCGAGCGGGCTGAAAGGCATTATGCTAATGCCAGCCACTCGGGCATTTTGGAGTTTGGCGCGCATTTGCATCGTTCGATCCGTAATATTGGATGATTAAAATCTTTATTGTTTTTTTCGGCTAATCTGCTTGTTGCCAGCTTAAAGGGGTCAATTTATTGTTAAGGTTGAAATTGAAGACTAATTCTTGTTAACTCTCACGGTATTTTTTTTTGTTTATAAAGATCGTACTCTAGTTGGTGCACTTCAGCAGTTGGGCTAGTTTGATAAAACACTCCTGTAAATTATTTTCATTTTAATTAATTGACCTTTTCGACGCCAATGACCTATATATGTCCATAACCTCAATGCAAAAGCGAACTTCGTTCAATTGGGTTTAGGTTCAACTTAAGGGATCGCAAAGAAGTCTTATACGCCAGACTTCTTGTATTTGACGTGGCGGCGAAAAGATTAAGTCAACCCCTTTGATGCCGTACGCTTTGAACCAACTACCAATTTTTGTCAACCACAATTAGAAAATTCTGTTTTTTTTTACACGGATGTTCAGCCAAAGTAACCCAACACAACAAGACACAGTGTAAAGATCTAACTTTCCTAGAAATACATCTCCCCGGTACGAACTCTAGCAGCAATCCGAATAAAATCGGAGGGAAATTTACAAATCCAAATAAACAAAGTCCTTGAATGCAAATGATTGACATTGCAAATAAATATTTACTCGAACTTCCGAAATCGCTTAAATATTCAATCACTGATTAGCATGGAGCAAACAAAAGAAGGCGTAGGCCGTTAACACTGAATTTTGACGGCAAATACAGAATGTATAATACAATGAAAAATTCACAAATACGATAGGGAGGTGTTAAATGTCAATATCGCATTGTGGAAATTGTTTAATTGGCGTTCTGATTTCATAATAACAACCGTATTCTTGATCACTGCCATTTTCGTATTGTTTATTTGAACAAATGTTTGGAAGTTATGCTAGTTAACTACTTACTTGAAATAAGTTGTGTCATATTATTTACGATACGATTTCCTGAAAATTAAATCGATGGTTTCAATGCGATTACAAATATTGTAACAGGACAGAATAAACTACATCGTAGGTGCTTATACTAAATATAAATATTATATCTACTAAAGAACGTAAGCACGCGTTCAGATTTTTTTTTGACGTGTGTAAAATATCATCAATATACAACTCATTGTCAGAAGCCTGTGCTATTTTGAAATTGCATAAAATCAACTAATAACCTGGTTACTTGCCTTTCTCATGACACGGCAGCAGGACTGTGCCCGAATTACGTTTCATTGTGCTATTAGAGTTGCCAGTGCAATAAATAAAATCCACAAGACAGGTAATCCCATTCGCGTTTGTACTTGTACACCGCAATTTAAGAGGAGTTAAACACTGTTTGCTCAGTGTTGCAAGGTTTTATGTATATTCCTTATGATTTATGTTGCAGATGAATCAATTATATTAATAATAACAATTCAACGGATGAAACTTGTTTTCTTCTCCTAACATAATTATATCGGTATCAATTTAATTATGTCTCTGTTAAAAGACTTCTTAACATTATTTTGTGTTAAAAGAAAGGGGAATGACTAATGTAGAGAAGGTAGTACATCATCTTATTTGCATAGTTGATTTTGTAAATATATTGAGGGAATCTTTGTACAAGTAAGTTACGTCTTAAATTTAGTACTTATTGTGGAAGAGGCCCTTAGCGTAAGCCCTGGATATTTATTGTTAACGGTGCGAACAAACTTAGAAGCTGTTGGTAGGGTCGCAATTTTAATAAAATGAATACGTAGGCGTTATTTATGTAATAGAGCAAAATGGTAAAATTTTATTCCCTTGTTACTATTAGATAACCAAGTTTGATAACAACTGGTATTCTACTAGGAAAAAGAATTCTTCCTAGCTAACTTGGTCATCAAACAAGATTATTTTTTCCTCGTTAAAAACTTCAAATAAGTATAAGTTGCTAGAAAATAAACAGCTGAAGTTTTGAACCTTTCCTCACTTTCTAATCCGAGCCTTGACAACATAAATCATGAGACATAATTATCTTAAACGTGACATGCGATTAGCCATGTCGAAAAGAAGATACAATATCGCAAAGAATAACTAGGTACTGACTAAAAGATGATCGAATGAACATAGCAACTTCAAATCAATGCCGTTTCCGTTAAGTTACCACTTCATAAACTGGCAACCCTGCGAATTCCGAATTAGAATTTAAACTGTCTTGACATTTGTCGCGGCTGTCATACAGCACGCGATTATGCTAAACAGGCGTAATCGCGTTAAGAGCTCGGGCGCCATTATGCGAAATGTGTTTGACGTATAATCCCATTATTTTATTGCGCGACAATTGAATTCGGCGCGCGCGGTCGCGTTTTGGCGGGAATTTCATTATGGGAGTTTTTAATTATGTAGCTGTTACTGACTGTTCCTGGAATATGAACGACGAAATACGAAAACTCGTAAGCAGATTCGACTTCGTTTGCGGTACAAAATATCACGCCAAAGGTCTCGTCCTGACTGAAAGCCCTTATACCTATAAGCAAAATTTCTCTTTATTAGGTAGACAAGGAATAAGGCTGGCTTTTGCAAAGTTCCCACGGGATAGGGAATTTTTCTTCTGGGGCGAAAACGAAGCCGTAGGCAAGTGAAAAATGAACCTACTATGCATTTAATGTCACAGATCCGTGAAGGAAAAAAAACCACTCATAAGAATATTTTTTAAATACAAACAATGGTCTTCTCAACGTTATCCACACTTATACGTTCTAAGAACACCATCAGGTAAATGTATTACATTTATTTTGACACTGGCAACATTACCAATTCCATTTGAACGTCACTTTACAAGTCACATCGAACACAAGTACACCGACTTACATCAATCAATTAAAGTCCCAATTAACTTCCCTCAAGCCATATAAATAGCCAGTGTATTAGTTAAATTCTAGAATTTAACATTTGAGGGATTCGGCTTTGTGAAACAAATTACTGACGCGGAATTACAAAGGATTATTTTAACATCGTCTTCGTTAATTAAGTCTGCGGGAATGTCTTGAGTGGCGTTTCAAATTTGGAAAGCGTTTTCGGTTAAATAAGTATTCTGTTTGACTTTTTTAATTGTTCCAAGAGGCGACGCTTCGCGGCCAGTGTTCTTAATTGTTGGGAAAACAAAATGGCTTCCGAAAAAACTGCCAGTGCCAACTGCGTTTAAAAGTTCTAGTTTTGGACACAAAACCCGTCTATTTAAAAATGTTTTAGAGAGTTCAATGAATACTCACCGTAACACGAAACCCTTAACATCATCATCATCATCTGTTGACTTTCCTCAAGGATCTCTAGGACGATTAGATTTATGCATTTGCAGACAATGGCAGTCCATCTTTGGGGAGGCCTACCAACATTTCGCCTGCCAAGCCAATACGCGGATACCCCACTCCAGAACCATACAGCCCCAGCGAGTATCATTTCTACGAGCAATGTGCCCTGACCTCTCCCACTGATATCTAATTAAATCTCGCAACGATAGTCCAAGCACAGCTCCTTCCATTGCTCTGCTGAAAGACCATGAGCCTTCTTACGACGCAAAGAGTCTTAACTTCTGACTGATGCTCAACATGTTTCGCACTAATGCGTAGTCCTTCCTCCTGGAGCGCTCGCCGCGGCGGAAGCGAAACGAACACCGTTTATCCGTTTGTGTAATTATGATAGTCTCATGGTAGTTTCATGTTAAAAGCAACTTTTGAGGGCAAAATTTGACCAAATAACGACAAATGCTTGATTTGCTTAATAAATCGTAACCTAAAAACTATACAAGTCGCTTTAAACGTGAGATAAAGTGTAGTGACACTTAACCCACAGCAGGGAAGGGCTCTGGACGCTTGCTGTAATTGGATGACTACTTAGTCTAGCTGAAGACCTAGTGCTTAAACTAGATTTAGTTTAAGTCTAAGTCACTTTAGCGAAACCACGCAGACTTGTTTTTTTACAGCGTTGATAGTAGGAGATTCCATGGTCAATTAGGCACTCGGATCGTGTCCCCTATTTCACTAGTTTATTTGAGTGAGATAAAAAACAATGGCAGAACGTTAGTAGCGCCTAATTTATTTTCTGAGTAATAAGTTTCTGTCAAAAAATCAATTTTAGTACAAGCTTTTTTGCTGATCGTACTTGCGTTTTCACCCGTCCTACATGTGTGCCAAATTTAAAGTCAATCAGGCCAACCGTTGAAGAGTTTCCTGCGGAGACGATCCTAACTGGGTCACCAGAACTCCAGAAGAGAACTACCAAGATTATTGTATTATCATCAAACTTACTCAAGAATACAAATTTCAAATCAATCGGTTGGAGATATCTACTTCAAAATT
Organism: Pandemis cinnamomeana; assembly: GCA_932294345.1. Lineage (NCBI taxonomy): Eukaryota > Metazoa > Arthropoda > Insecta > Lepidoptera > Tortricidae > Pandemis > Pandemis cinnamomeana. The sequence continues at coordinate 7,711,514 of OW028726.1, read as the reverse complement.
GAGTAACAAGAATCCCCGGGCAAACAAACTTACACACATACATACATTTTTGTAAGTTAAATAAAAGGTTGTAAAAAAAAGTAAGGCTGAACTCTTGAAGATCAGCGGCCATGTTTTTTTTTTATTATTTGCACTCGGAAGGTATTCCATTTGCCAAATAATTATTATAGAACGCTAGACTAAAACAACTCACTACAAGTATTTTCAAGGGTGGAACGCCGCCACCTGAGCCGTTACCGTCTGCTTAATTTCTCGAGAGCCGTTAATGTTTGAATTAAGCGTGGAACGACGGGATGATGCTAATGGGAGCAGTGTTGCCAACTTTATCCTGCCTAAATATAGTGATTGCAAATATTGAAGTAAATTTTATTAAGCCCTGTTTACACATGTATGAAAAGCGGCGCTGAGAAAAGCCTATTCTAAAATTATAAGGAAATTAAGTATTGTTAATATTGCTTATGCAACGCCTGCCACGATCGTTACCCGACTAATCCTGGCGCCAAGCAGCAGCGCTTGCGCTCCAGTGGTTCATCATGGAGATGACAGCCGATGGAATAACTGTCATATGACGTATTTTTTTAGTCCTCTAGGCTAATAAAACATCTGCAGATCCTCTGGTGTCTACTAGTGTTAGGAGTGTCCATGGGTAGTTACTTACCCATCTGCTGACTTGCCCGTTTGCAACCCTATCAAAAATATTACGAATGTGAGTACACAAATTATTTTCATTTACACTATTGAATTATTGAAGTTAACATAACAGAAAAAATAATTGGACGATCGTAATATTAAATTAGATAAAACAGGAAGTTTACTTACCATCATTTATTAATACAACTCAGAGTGAATAAAATAATTTTAAATCAAAAACCCCCAATGCTCCCAAATCACGAAGCCTGGCAACACCACTTAAGAATCCCTTTAATATAGTCCGCGTCGCCGACGGATGTAAATCAGCATCACGCTGGCATCAACTTGATGTATGCTTATGACTGAAACGTCAACGTTAACGGCGGCTTTAGCTGTGATTGAGGGTATCTTCTGATTCGTAAACGGCGAGTGAATAAAGGTCATTAAACCCCACTGAGTAAAGTGTGGAACTATTCGCCATTAACTGTGAGTTGTGCCAATTTATTTCAATAACTTCTAAGTTAGAGCGAGACAACGATCTATGAAGCCGAAATTCGCCGAGAAGACCAAGACGTCAAAAACATGTATACCTATGCAATACACAATAAGGCCGGTGACATGTATTTGACATGATGGCTGAATCGATATTTATGCCCTCAACTGTGAACGGGAACTGCAATTAAAAAATCCTGAGAAATATTCTCCATTTAAATATTCTCCAAATATTCCAGAAGTTCCATCCATAAATCACGCCTTGATCCCTCACGGGGTAGACAGAGCCTAAAGTACCAAGAGCTAAGAGCCACGTTTAGCATGATTGTGAGCGTATAGCTAGACAGGGGAATCAAAATAGTGATGGTTTGTTAGCCGCATATGCTAATAGTACTAAGTTATTTTTGTGTTTATCACTAGGTTAGGTTACAAAGTCTTCCATCGCTTGTATTGTAACACCCGAATTCGAGTGTCACGCTTTTTAGATGGTTTCTTCTAGCAAGTAGGTTGTTGGTACTGACCTGCCGTATGGTGGGGCCTCCTGGGGTCATAATTCAAGCACTTATTTCCTTCTATTCATCATCTGAATGGCTCTGTTAGTTTGACGAACCTTTCCGGCACTGGCATACTTTGTTTACACGTTTATTCTACTGTAACTTCGCACATCGGGCGGCGGCTCGGTCCGCGTCGTCTTATTATTCATGCTAAACACTTCAACATTCCTTTTTCGTCTTGTAAACAAGACAAAACCATTATTTATCATTACACTTGTTTTGATATTATAACCTCAACGGAGTCTGTATGGAGCTGTCAGTCTGACAACTGAGTTGACGTTTGTCTCATCGATAAAGATAGTGCCACACGCATCGATTACCGATTTTTGATCCTTATTTTCCAATTCTAGGTTTTGAGCTGTTTTGTTTTATTTTGAATAACGTTTGCTCAGCTTTTTCAGACTCGTTTGCATTCGTTAAGGTGGCGAAACGCCGCTATTAAGGAGTTGTGTTTTGTTTCTGTACGGCCCAGAGGAATGTCTTTTTAAGGTTGGCTACACCGCGGCGTCGCCGTGGTCGAGTAGATTGGAATCTGCAGGATCAGCCATTTTTACGTATAACTCGCATCTCGTGCTACTTTTGGAATGGTTGAGTCTTAAAACGTAATATTTCCATCCACGGAGTGTTTGTGGGCTTTAATCCATTGTCGGACGTTCTAATACGTGAGTATTTGACAAGTGAATGTCACTAAATCTCGATCGCCGTGATTTCCGACGGGACGCCGGTCTGATGCAATAATTCGATTTGTTTCAGAACCCTCGGAATGTTTCCCTGACACTATTTAGAATAATTAAACACCGTGGACTCGTGTCTAAAGGCCATGCAACTCCCAGCTTCTTCGTCGTGACGCCGATTGTGAGTTTTGTAACGAACACGCTGTCTTAGTTGCGTAGTACAGATTTGGTACTAAGATGTATTTCTAATTTCAGCTGTCTCATGGCATACTAACCAAACACTGCGGACCCTGTGTATAAAGGCCATCCTACTCCGAGCTTCTTAGTTATTACGCCATGTCGTTAGGCGTGATACAACTACACTGCGGACCCCGTGTATAAAGGCCATCCTACTCCGAGCTTCTTTGTTGTGACGCCCATGTCGTTAGGCATGTTACAACAACACTGCGGACCCTGTGTATAAAGGCCATACACCATTTCTATCTACCCGAATGGTAAGTAGTCTTCATTCGAGCTGAATGTGTCACGTCACATATTGTTTGTAGGTTAACTTTTGCACTAAAGTGAGTCTTATTCATTTTAGGGTGTCAAGTACGGGGCGAGAAATTGTCAAGTGCGGAGCAGGAAATTGTCAGTACGGGGTGAGAAGTTGCCGAGCACCGGGTGAAAAGTTTCAAGTCCGCTATCGTCCTTTCGTCGCAACTTCGTAGTTTCTCTCTTACCTGTCAGCGTCGTGCGTCTGATATTATGCTATGGCACCGCTGTCATTCGTCCGGATTGCTCACGTGATGTTGCTCCTAACTTAATTTTTCTTCTTATTAACTTGCGTTACTGAACCAAACCCTACACCACCTACACTTACGTTATATGTAGTGCATTCCAAGCGTCAAGCACCTCTTTGACCAAAACTATATGGTAGTGACCAACCACTTTACAAGCGTTATATATTAAGTTATCTTATCTTAGTATTAAGTTATCTTATCTTAGCTGAGTGGTCCCTGTGGTGTAAACTCATATTAAGTGGTTTAATTTGGTGTAACTTATAGAAATATATAAGCTTATGTGAACGAATTGTGTACGTCATTCTACGCAAGCCTAATCCTGTTTGCGGTGCGGCCTTCTTCTCATCTACGGCGCCCAAGCACTTGTGACCGCACCCTCGAGCCAGCCGACTCCACGACCTATATTTGCCGCGCTAGCCGGAGCGGCCTTAAGAGGGGTTTTGGTGCACTTCCGGTACGGCCTCCGGGGTTTTGTGCCAAAACCTTGGGCAGGGCGTTTGAAGTATTTCAGTGGCGTTCCCAACGTTGGGCTTGAAGGATTTATGGCTTTGCTTTCGTTCTCATTAGCGTATATACATGTGTGTAAGGGTTTGGTTTAGGCGTTAAGACTTGACTATGTTATACTCTGATATTTAATTCTTGTGTTATATTTAAGTACTGCTTATGCACACAAGGATGCTATTTCCTTCCTTTCTAAACTAACGGCTTATTTAAGAACGAGCTCACTTTATTGAGCACGTGCGTGTGTTCGTGTATCTGCTCACCTTATTGAGCGCATGTGACTATTTTTTTTTTTTTTACTCTGCGGCTATTAGCTACAGTGTCACTGCTTATCATTTAAGTGTTTATTGTAAACATGGATCTATCTATTAAGGTAGAGTGGTTGTCAAAAGAGGAGCTTACGCACGAGTTAACAAAACTACACATACCCTTTAAAGCAACTGACACTTGTGATATTTTGCGTAAATTATTTAGACAAACGCGTGCTCTTATCCGACGTGGTAGTCTAAAACCAGGCGTCGACGCTTCTGCGGCTGATTTACCAAGCGATTTGCCTGCATGCAAAGTAGCAATTCTGGATCTACGGAAAGAGGTGGATGAAGGAACTGAGATTTCCGATGCTAGAAGGGAGCGTTTGATAGGTCGAGTCGAATATTATCTCGGACGCTTACAGCGAATCACAGGTGAGGGTGACGAGGTTCAAACTCTCAAGGGCACATTAGTTAACTGTTTGTCTTCTCTCAACACGAATGATGACTCTTCAGATTCCGAAGTTGAGGTATTTAGCTCACCTACGCGGCCGCGAGTGGAGGCGGTGTGCCGGGCTGAGCCTCGCTATAATCTAGCCAGTTTAAATCTTAAATTTAAGGGTGACACTTGTGTGCGCGCTTTCATCACGCGTTTAGAGGAACTAAGGCAGGCCAGGGAAATACCCGAGCGGATTATTTTTAATGGATTTCCTGACGTACTGGATGGACCGGCTCTGTTCTGGTACCGATCCAATAAGAGTAACTTTACTTGCTATACGGATCTTTTGACGGCTCTAAAGGCGGACTTTGACATACCGGACTTCGACTTCAGACTCCTGGGGGAAATTAGAGCTCGTACGCAGGCTAAACACGAATCGATCGTGGTATACTTGTCCATTATGGGCGCACTGTTTTCTAGGTTGACGGTACCGTTGGCGGAGGCTGAACGTCTCGATATTCTGTTGCGTAATGTTAGGCCGGAGTACAGTCGTGAGTTAGCTTTAATTGACGTAACCTCTATCGAGATGTTGAAGTCTTTATGTAAACGGCTTGAGCTCGCGGGTTCGCGGGCAGGTAATTTTACCGAACCCTCTTCGTCTGGTTACACGGTAGCTCCGGACGTGCAAGTACGGACGCGCCACAATCCTGCTTTTCGTAGACAGGAGGTCGGGTCAGTCGATAAGCCGGAAGGGATTTATTGTTTCAGATGTAAACAAGCTGGTCACCAAACCAATCGTTGCCAGCGCTCCCGCGATCTGGTGTGTTTCGTTTGCGGTCATCCAGGTGTACGGACACCGGAGTGCCCACGCTGTAAAACGGGTTCTCCTGCAAAAAACTAGGCAAGCAGGTCCCGCGCAGAACCTGTCGCGCGCGACCTAATAAAACATGCTTCTTACCTTCTGCTGACGACTACCGTCCTTACTTGACTGTTCAAGTCCTTAACGTCAACGTCTGCGGTCTCCTTGATTGCGGTGCGGCGTGCTCAATACTCGGTGCGAATGCACATCTTAAATTCTTAAACCTAAACATTGAAATGCTACCCTTCGACCGTCCACGTACCTTACGTGTTGCTGACGGTGTGGACTATGTCTGCAAATTCTATATGAACCTGCCCATACAGTACAATGGGGAGGTGCAACTTATATTATTTCACGTGCTACCGGAGATTAAGCTACCCATACATTTCGGCATTAATTTCTGGAAGGCCTTCAACTTGGCTCCTGACGTGCTTGCGTGCCTCCCTGCGGACGTTTCTTCTGTAGCCACCATTGTTGGTAGCGTCGAGGAGGATGGCTTACGCGACTACGAGGAACTTACTCCTCAACAAAAACTGGCTCTTGACTCTGTTAAACTTTTATTCGACAACATAAATACCGATAAGGTCGGTCTAGGCTGTACCCCTTTAATACAACATGTTATCGACACGGGGGATGCTAGACCCATTAAGCAAAAATATTATAGACTTAGTCCGGAAAGACTTAAATACTTAGATGCTGAGTTGGATCGTATGTTGGAAAGTAAAGTAGTGGAACGTTCTTTCGGTGAATGGAATTCACCCCTTACTTTGGTTCCAAAGGCGAATGGAGAGGTGCGAATCTGCCTGGATAGTCGTCGGCTCAATGCTGTGTCGAAAACCGACGCATACCCGTTACCCTACATTAACTACATCATCGATAACTTACGTGACGCGAAGTACCTTACCTCACTCGATCTGAGCGCGGCGTACCACCAGATTCCTCTTCACCCCGACTCGAAAGAAAAGACCGCTTTCACAGTTCCGGGCCGTGGCCTCTTTCACTATAATCGGATGTGCTTCGGTTTGGTAGGCGCGAGTGCTACGATGCAACGTTTAATGGACGGTTTATTTGCTGCGGAATTTGACAACAAGGTCTTCGCGTACATAGATGATATAGTTATCTGCACTTCTACTTTCGAGGAACACCTCGCTGTCCTCCGGCGTGTTTATGAGAAGCTAAAGAATGCTAACTTAACGATAAACATGCAAAAATCCAAATTCTGTCGTAGTGAACTCAAGTATCTAGGCTACATGGTGGACCGTTTCGGTTTACGTACTGACCCTTCCAAGGTGGAGGTCATTATGAACTTTCCTATCCCTCGTGACGTCAGAGAGCTGAAACGCTTTCTGGGAATGGCCGGATGGTACAGACGTTTCATTCACAATTTTTCACAAGTCGCTCGCCCTCTAACGCGTTTGACGAGCAAAAAGCTCAAATTTGAATGGACGCCTGAGGCCAATGAGGCTTTTAATACTTTAAAGTCTGCTCTTATCTCAGCCCCAATTTTGAAATGTCCTGACTTCAGTTCTCCTTTTTACCTCCATACGGATGCTAGTTCTTTTGCCATTGGTGGCATGCTGGCCCAAAGGATAGATGGAGTAGACCATCCAGTTGCCTACTGCAGCCGGACGTTAACTGCGCAAGAGGTGAACTACACAGCCACCGAACGGGAGCTGTTGGCTGTCATCTATGCTTTAGAGCAGTACAGGCCGTATGTTGAGGGTTCTAAATGCTACATTGTCACGGACCACGCCTCTCTCCAGTGGTTTTACAAGCTAAAGAACCCTACAGGCAGGCTGAACCGCTGGGCGTGTCGTTTGAGTCAGTTTGAGTTTGAGATCGTTCATAGGAAGGGTAAGGAACACGTCATCCCCGATACTCTCTCACGCATCAGGATCGACTCCATAGCGATAAACCCCGAGGTGGTTCAGGATCCTTGGTATCTGAAACTTCTTAAAGATTGTTCGGAAAGTCCTCGTTTATTTCCTAATTTCACGGTAACGGATGGGAAGCTATTTCGACTATCCAAAAATAAGTACAGCTTAACGTCGCAGTTCGAGTGGAAACTGGTGGTGCCTTCGGAATGTCGTGAGGAAGTTTTAAGGAAGTATCACGACGACCCAGCCTCCGGACACTTCGGCGTAGCAAAGACGCATAAGCGGATTAGTGCCATCTACTTTTGGCCAGGTCTTTACCGCGACGTTGAGAAGTATGTGGGAACTTGTGAAGTTTGCAGGTGTTATAAACCTACCAATACCGCCAGAGCTGGTTTGATGGGTAACCCTCGTCAAATTACCCGGCCATGGGAGGCCGTCTCATGTGACATTTTGGGACCATTTCCTCCATCGTATGCTCGGAATCAGTACTTGTTTGTTTGCTCGGATTACTTTAGCAAGTATGTCATAATCTTTCCTTTGCGTAACGTGACTGCTAAGGCGATTGTTAAATGTCTGGAGAAAGGGGTTTTCCTGACTCACGGGGTGAGTAAATTCATTTACGTGGATAATGGCCCTCAGTTCATTTCGAAGGAATTTAGGGAGCTGCTGACTAATTATGGGGTTCCAAACGTCTTTTACAACCCACGATACCATCCACAGACCAATCAGTGCGAACGCGCAAATCGTGAAATTGTGCGGGCCATAGCCTCTTACGTGCGTTCTGATCATCGCAAATGGGATCAGAACATTACAGAGATTCAGTGTGCCCTGAACACCTCGGTTCACGAAGGTACTAAGTTTACGCCGTTCTATTTGACGCACGGTAGAGAGATGATCATGGATGGGTCGCTTTACAACCTAGAGGAGCCTGTGGATCCCGCTGCTGTGGCGGTATGTCTCGAGCCGTTTTCTTCCAATCTCCCTAAGCTAAATAACATCTATAAATCGGTACAAGGTCACCTCAAAAAGGCGTATTTGCATAATGTTAAATACTATAATTTTAGGAAGAGACCTATTCAATTTCAGGAGGGCCAAATTATTTATAAGCGCTGCTTTCCTCTGTCTAACGCTGCTAAATATTTTAGTGCCAAACTTTCTCCTAAATATGAAAAATGTTTTATCGACAAGAAACACTCTCCCCTAGTTTATTCGTTGAAATCTTTAGACGGTAAACCCTTAGGGCGGTTTCATATAAAGGACTTACTCGATCGGGAAGGAACCGATCCTGCTGGGTTGGATAACCCTGTAATTTAGGCTAGGTATGTTACATTTTAAATTGTTAGTTCCTAGTCAGCTAGTGCTAGCGAACTGCAATTTGCCTTTAAGCTCTGTGTTTAAGTAAGTGTAAGAATGTTACATGTTGTAGTTTAGGAAGTAGGAAATTCTGACCGTTAGGTTTTTTTTTTTTTTATTTTTAAGGTTTACTGAACTGTTCGTCTATAGGTGCTGTCTAGTACGCACCACATGCCGGTGGTAGGACCAGGTGCAAGGTCCGTCCGGATTGCTACCACCATCTTGCTCATTAATCCTTCCGTTCGCGGTTTGGAGAGCAAGACAGCCGGTTTTCTCTGCACAAGAGGCTGCCCATCGAAGTCCTCACTCAGGCGGTTGCGCCTTATTCTCTATTTCTCTTTGTGACTCTTAGTGGGTTGGAGACTAAGTCAGCCTTTAGTTTAAGTGACTTAGTTCCCAACTCATGATTTAATACGTCTTCCCCGGTTTCGGCGAAGACGACCCTTACCATGACACGATATTTCCTCCTCTGCTTCCTTCTCCAGGAGCAGGGACGACCCGGTTTCTTCATCTATGAAGTTGACTAGTACCAGGATTGACTTTACACTTCTGAACCAGCATATTGAGTTCTCGTTAGATTAAGGTAGATTCTGACCGTTAGATTGCTACGGATCAGGTTTCATAAGTTAGTTAAATAAGTTTAGTTTAATCCCGGGATAGCGTTAGAAAACCTTAAATTAGGCCTGTAGATTAAATGGATCCATTTGTGAAGTCCAGTCTTGTCCATAGTAGTAGGTAACCTCAGCACGCTTGTCGCGTTAAATTCAAGGTGTATTAAATGTAAGTTTCCGTCTCTTACGTTAGAAAGAGAACCGGTCCGAGATAAAAACAATTCTAAGTTTTTATTTTCTTTTTTTTAAATAAGTCGAGGATTGGGCACTACTCCTGGCTGATAGAGGGAGCCCGACTCGTTATTTCTGCTATTATTCTTACTTAGTCTCGCCATTATTATAATTTTCATCTGTGTAACCGCGGGTTGAAAATTCCCTATTGTTCTTAAAAGATAGGAAGTGTGTCACTCCTCTTTTTCTTTTCTCCTTGCTGTTATAGGCCTCTGTCTATTAATCCTGGCAAATTTCTCTATAAATCCCATTGTTTATCTCTTTACTTATGAGGTTGGATGTGTGTCACTCACCTCATATTTATTTTGTTAGTTTAGTACTTTTGAAGGTCTAAAAGTGGCCAGCTAAGCTGATTGTCACTGTTGGCGAGCTCTGTAGTGGAATTGGGATTTAGTTGGTTACGTTTATCTATCAGCTGAGTCCCAATTTCATGATTTCAGATGTCTTCCCCTGCGGGCGAAGGCGACCCTTTCTTTGGTGTCGTGGTGGTAGTGGAGTAGATCGGAGTGGCCAGCTAAGCTTATTGTCGCTGCGGGCGAACTGTGTAGTGGAATTGGGATTTAGTTGGTTACGTTTATCTATCAGCTGAGTTCCAGTATCATGATTTCAGATGTCTTCCCCTGCGGGCGGAGTCAGCAACCATCTTTCAGTCCCTAGGTCTCACGCGGGAAGTTAACAATAATTTTATTTCAGAATTCTTGCAAATTCTGAAATAAAATTATTTTCCTCAACTGAAACCCTACTGTAACACCCGAATTCGAGTGTCACGCTTTTTAGATGGTTTCTTCTAGCAAGTAGGTTGTTGGTACTGACCTGCCGTATGGTGGGGCCTCCTGGGGTCATAATTCAAGCACTTATTTCCTTCTATTCATCATCTGAATGGCTCTGTTAGTTTGACGAACCTTTCCGGCACTGGCATACTTTGTTTACACGTTTATTCTACTGTAACTTCGCACATCGGGCGGCGGCTCGGTCCGCGTCGTCTTATTATTCATGCTAAACACTTCAACATTCCTTTTTCGTCTTGTAAACAAGACAAAACCATTATTTATCATTACACTTGTTTTGATATTATAACCTCAACGGAGTCTGTATGGAGCTGTCAGTCTGACAACTGAGTTGACGTTTGTCTCATCGATAAAGATAGTGCCACACGCATCGATTACCGATTTTTGATCCTTATTTTCCAATTCTAGGTTTTGAGCTGTTTTGTTTTATTTTGAATAACGTTTGCTCAGCTTTTTCAGACTCGTTTGCATTCGTTAAGGTGGCGAAACGCCGCTATTAAGGAGTTGTGTTTTGTTTCTGTACGGCCCAGAGGAATGTCTTTTTAAGGTTGGCTACACCGCGGCGTCGCCGTGGTCGAGTAGATTGGAATCTGCAGGATCAGCCATTTTTACGTATAACTCGCATCTCGTGCTACTTTTGGAATGGTTGAGTCTTAAAACGTAATATTTCCATCCACGGAGTGTTTGTGGGCTTTAATCCATTGTCGGACGTTCTAATACGTGAGTATTTGACAAGTGAATGTCACTAAATCTCGATCGCCGTGATTTCCGACGGGACGCCGGTCTGATGCAATAATTCGATTTGTTTCAGAACCCTCGGAATGTTTCCCTGACACTATTTAGAATAATTAAACACCGTGGACTCGTGTCTAAAGGCCATGCAACTCCCAGCTTCTTCGTCGTGACGCCGATTGTGAGTTTTGTAACGAACACGCTGTCTTAGTTGCGTAGTACAGATTTGGTACTAAGATGTATTTCTAATTTCAGCTGTCTCATGGCATACTAACCAAACACTGCGGACCCTGTGTATAAAGGCCATCCTACTCCGAGCTTCTTAGTTATTACGCCATGTCGTTAGGCGTGATACAACTACACTGCGGACCCCGTGTATAAAGGCCATCCTACTCCGAGCTTCTTTGTTGTGACGCCCATGTCGTTAGGCATGTTACAACAACACTGCGGACCCTGTGTATAAAGGCCATACACCATTTCTATCTACCCGAATGGTAAGTAGTCTTCATTCGAGCTGAATGTGTCACGTCACATATTGTTTGTAGGTTAGCTTTTGCACTAAAGTGAGTCTTATTCATTTTAGGGTGTCAAGTACGGGGCGAGAAATTGTCAAGTGCGGAGCAGGAAATTGTCAGTACGGGGTGAGAAGTTGCCGAGCACCGGGTGAAAAGTTTCAAGTCCGCTATCGTCCTTTCGTCGCAACTTCGTAGTTTCTCTCTTACCTGTCAGCGTCGTGCGTCTGATATTATGCTATGGCACCGCTGTCATTCGTCCGGATTGCTCACGTGATGTTGCTCCTAACTTAATTTTTCTTCTTATTAACTTGCGTTACTGAACCAAACCCTACACCACCTACACTTACGTTATATGTAGTGCATTCCAAGCGTCAAGCACCTCTTTGACCAAAACTATATGGTAGTGACCAACCACTTTACAAGCGTTATATATTAAGTTATCTTATCTTAGTATTAAGTTATCTTATCTTAGCTGAGTGGTCCCTGTGGTGTAAACTCATATTAAGTGGTTTAATTTGGTGTAACTTATAGAAATATATAAGCTTATGTGAACGAATTGTGTACGTCATTCTACGCAAGCCTAATCCTGTTTGCGGTGCGGCCTTCTTCTCATCTACGGCGCCCAAGCACTTGTGACCGCACCCTCGAGCCAGCCGACTCCACGACCTATATTTGCCGCGCTAGCCGGAGCGGCCTTAAGAGGGGTTTTGGTGCACTTCCGGTACGGCCTCCGGGGTTTTGTGCCAAAACCTTGGGCAGGGCGTTTGAAGTATTTCAGTATGTTTGTTCGCGATAAACTCGAAACTGCTGGACGGATTTTCATGCGGTTTTCATTAATAGATAGAGTGATTATTAAGGAAGATTTACGGATATAATTGGTCAAGGTTTTTTGTAAAATGGTTGAAATATGACGATAATTGTGACAGCGCCGTGAGGCCGGGTCGCTAGTCTGTTACATTAACAGTCGCCATTCCAAAAAAATTTACAACAAACGTGTTGTACGCTACGTTGCGTAAACTTCAAACGTCTATGGTAACAGCCCATCGAGGGAATGGGCGAAATTCTTAGGAATCGCGTTATAGGCGATGCGGCTAGCAACCCATCACTATTTTGATTCCCCTTTTCACCTAGTCGCCTCCAATCACGCTAAACGTGGCCTTTAGTTATGCTACCGCAGGCTCTGTCTACCCCGTGAGGGATATAGACGTGATTTGTGTATGTATGTATGTATAATAAATAAAGGAATACGCGGAATATTAGCATTAAATGTTGTTTCTCCTTTCAGGTAAAGTGTTTAATTAATATTTTACATGATATGATATGTTTGTAACATTGTGATTCATAAAAAATGTTCCCCTTTCAGAGCAACACAATTTTGTTTCTGTTTCGTTGATTCTACGCGAAATGAATGTGTATTGAATGTGTGTAAATCAATGTATCTCTCTCTCTCTCTCAAGCAGACTTACGTGTACGTACACGTTCATTAATAACCGTTTCTAAATCTAAATTCTACAATGTCTGCATGTCCTGTCTTCGGAGCATCCCTCGGGCACTTACATTGTGTTCCGACGCGAGCTGTCATATCGTGCTTGTTACTTTGCATAGTCCGAGAGCCAGCAACATTTTCCAGGTCGCTGTGGCACGTGAAATTATGTACAAATATCTCTTGACATTAGACAATCCAATATAGAAAAAATATATGATTTGGTTATAGACCTATTTTTTATTTATATTTTCATTATTTTTGAAGTAAGTAGTGACTGTAATGAAGTCGCGTGACGTTTTGAAAATGATTTATAACTACTATATTTTCAGAAACTATAGAACTTACGCAATTTTTAATACGATAACTTCACAAAGACGTGAACATAAGCACCACTGAGAGATAAAAATCACGCTGAATTTGAAATGCAAATAGACTAGAAACAAAATAGCGTTCTACGGTCCGTGAGCTCTACCAAACCCATAAGAGTAAGCGAGACAGCAAGACAAGCCCGAATGCCGTTCTAAGAGCTCTCTGACCGTAATTATTGAAGTAGTAAACTTGTCACGGAGTGACCAGATGTGGAGAGGGAAGAAAACTCAGGAGATGATGGATAGATATGGAGGAGGTTGTTTATTTTTTAATTATAAAAGTAAAGGTAAAGGCACCTGAAACAAGGTATAGAACAACTTAATATACAAATAGGTACTTAATTTATAAAAACAGTTAGGCCAATAAACATGAAACTTACGAATAGTGCCTTTGGAAATAATGAAAAACAATATTAATTTAGATAACAATGGAACTAGTAGAAGATCACAGCACAGCATAAGATTAAATAAATGCACTGCACAATCCTAGTACTTTAAAATGACTTTGACTTTGAATAAGTAGGTATCATGTGATTTAAAATTTTAGAGTGAATAGATATAGATTCTGCCAGATCTCATTTAGTAATGACATAAAGTCATGAAAGATCGAACAAGAAAATCGATATGAATTCTAAATTTTGAATTTGAAAAAGAAAAAACATTAAACTGAGGACGGAGGATGAAATCAGACAAGGCTGGATACGGCCTTGTTACAATCTAGACGGGTTTCCACCACTTCCGGGTGGTACTTAAAGTCAAAGAACTTAATCCCTAACCCACAATTAAACCTTTTCATAGTTAGCTTCGTAACGGTTTTCCTGAAGTAATGCGATGTCACTATGAAGTTTTATGTGAAGAGGTTTCCACGATGGGTCAGGAATTAAATCACTTGACTGTACTTTTGAATGATGTACATACATACATACATAAATCACGTCTTTATCCCTCACGGGGACAGAGCCTAAGACCACGTTTAGCCTGATTGTGGGCGTATGGAAGGAAAGGGGAATCAAAATTGTGATGGGTATTCACATCGCCTATAACATGATTCCTAAGACTGAGTTTGGATTTGCCTTCAAAAATTGGGTCGCTACTCCTGTACTACAGCTACTATGCAGTCGGAGTAAGTAGCACATCCGATCCGAGCTAAGGTTTGCATAGACGAAATGTTGTGATAATTCAAAGCATGCTCACTTAGTTCACTGATGGTGACACATGTAAGCCACGGAAACTGCTACATATTACATCGAATTCAAAAAGAATATATTTATTTCATATACAAAGGGAATTAAGACAAATTAAATAAAATAAATAAATAAATATCTTGGGACAAATTACACCAATTGACCCAGCCCCAAACTAAGCAAAGCTTGTACTATGGGTACCAGGCAACGGATAAACATACTTATATAATGTAGTTAAATACATAATTAAATACATACAACATCCATGACTCGGGCATAAACATTCGTATTCATCATACAACTGTCTGCCCCTACCGGGATTCGAACCCGGGACCTCTAGCTTCATAGTCAGGGTCACTAACCACTAGGCTATCCGGTCGTCAAAAATTAAAATTAAAGTATTAAATTAAAATTAAAAATGAAACTAAAAGTAATCTTAAAATGAAATAATTAAAAGAGGAGGGGCCCTCGTGACATATTTCCACAGACGCTGGCAGCATTCCCCCCTTGGACAGCGATAGGTACTACGTAATGCGCTGTCCAAGGAAGCTGCCAGCTCTGCGGCCACCCGTGGCGTCTATTAGCCTCTTCGAAATATCTTTGAAGAAAAATAACATAGTTTGTGTCTTTATGCTTATCATTACCACGTTGCACATTGCGTAGGCGATGAGGCTAGCAACCCATCACTATTTTGATTTCATTTTTCACCTATACGCCCACAATCTTGCTAAATGTGGCCTGTAGGTATCTGTTACCTTAGGCTTTGTCCGTAAGGGATAAAGACGTGATTTGTGTATGTGTGTGTGTATGTATTACCACGTTTATTTATTTATCCCTTCCATTGTGGAAAAAACAATGTAACTACCAGCTGCTTCTTTTCCCGCGCGGATGGTAAAAGCCCATCGAGGGAGTGGGCGAATATTAGGAATCATGTTATAGCAGGTGTAGAGTGCATTGGGGTAAATTCGAAATTGGGGGAAGTTCGAAAATGGATATCCACAAAACGGGGAACAATACCATAATCTGGCAACACTTATCTAGAAGCCAAAGACATTGAAGTTTCTAGGTAAGCGTTGGTAGATTATAAAATTGTTCCCCGTTTAGTGGATATCCACAAGTTTCGAAATTCCCCCAATTTCGAATTTACCCTAATGCACGATATGCTTGTTTAAATGCTCGATGAGGCTGTAGAGTGCCGGTAGGCGAAATATTGGTGCCGCAAAGCAGTAGCGGACTAAGCCCGTCAGAGGCCCAGGGCGACAAAACTAAATGAGGCCCCCCAACTTAAAAAATATGTAGTTTTGTCCGTACACAGAGATGGGAATCCCCTCCCTCAGCGTAGGTATTGGACGCGTTCAGCAAAGTTAAAAGAACATTACTACTGCGTTAAAGTTCTAGACGGCTGTAGTGTTTTGAACTTGATAACATTATGTAGGTAGTAACTACTAAGCACATTTTTAAAGTCTTGTTTAGGATTTGAGCAGGAGAACGCGGAGGCATTTGGGGCCCCCCAAAGACCGGGGGCCCGGGGCGGGCCGCCCCTTCCGCCCCCCTGTTAGTCCGCCACTGCCGCAAAGACGGACGATATGGTAAAGACCGCGCGAAGCCATTGACAGGTAAACAACACAGCGTGTAACATGTTACGCCATGTTCGCGGTAAGACTGCGTATAATAGCTTGTTCAATACAAGACATAATCCAAATCCGTCAGAAATATTAACGCGTACATCTCAAAATAGTCGTGTCGTCAAACATTCAGCAAACACGCCACTAATTTGGCCAAATTTCAGCGTTTCAAATACGCCATCTCGGAATTTATTAACATTTCTGTTCTTGTTCAAACATTAATCTTATGCCGAGTGAAACTAGAGGCAAATTGAGAGCCTAGTTAATTAGCACTCGGGTATGCAAAGGAACTAATTGATATTTTGCCGTTAAACATCAAAGCATGCCGTTTTATTAGGAGCGTGATAAGCGAGAATTCGGGAGGCGAACATAAGCAATCTACATATTTAACCAGCCTATGTGCAGACTGGGTTGCCATTTGAAATAATTATACACGTCATCATAAATAATTAAATTCCTTTTTTTTAATATGGCCCTATCGATCGATGCGATGATTTCGCCAATGTCAAATAAATATAGTAACTATTCAAAAGTTTCGGCTACGTTGTACAGTAGAACACAGTCAAAATACCCCTCCCCCCTGTCGGGCTCTTAGCCAACGGAGAATGATATCCCTCAGAATCTGCCAGGAAATCATTAACCGATGCCCAGGGTGTACCGGACCAAGCACTGCTCTTCCCCTCGGACGAATCCAAAAACGAACCGCAGCTCTTGACCACACGCGGAGGTAACCCGACTCGCACCCCAATTAAATTCCTAATAAGTTAGCAAAGATTGATAGATGTCATTGTGACATTTCAGACGTAACCAATCAAAAGTTACTTATTAAGTTGACGCATTGCTATTGTAAAATAAAATTTTCTTCTATAAAAGTGTTTCAGTGAAATATTATCTGGTGCGCTAATATTTAAATTTATCTTAACAATTACAAATTCTTAAAATTTTACGTAAAGTGAATATTTATTGGTGTTAAACTATTTAATTTTATTGGCAACATTGGTAGTTTTTTTATTTTATTTAAGAATAGCTGTTAGCCAGCAGTCGTGGGACATATTTTGAAGAAGTTCGTATCTATACTTATTTTTTTACTTGAGCGTACAACAAAGTAATTATGTTTTGTTCATTGAAATGGACGTCCGCAAAGTAACGAATGATTCGATAAAATATTTGTCATAATTTTTCTGTCAAAAATATGTCAAAACCGTCGATTATACATACATACAGACCGTCACGCCTCTTTCCCGCAGGCAGAGACTTTGTTCCACTTGTTACGATCCTGACATACCTCTTTCGCTTCATCCACATTCATCAATATCTTCATACGTGCTCGTCGGTTTCGGGCACTCTTGACCTGACCATTTTCCAAAACGTCCCCAATTATCACGGAACGTCCGTCTACGCCTTCTCCCAACGCACCCATACACACTCCCCATATAAATCTCTTTATTTAATCTTCCATCCAGCCTCTCTACGTAACCATCGGTTATGGTTATAGTTATTGTTAAAATTACTTGGTACAACTCGAGACTTTTTCTGGAAATGTTGTAGATGATTAATCATCACTATCATCACTATCACTACATAGTATAAAATAAAGTCGCTTTTTCTGTCCCCGTGTCCGTATGTATGCTTATATCTTCAAAACCAGTCAACGGATTTTGATGCGGTTTTTTTTAATAGATAGAGTGATTCAAGAGGAAGGTTTATATGTATAATACATGCATAATATACCGTGCGAAGCCGGGGCGGGTCGCTAGTTAATAATAAAATTAATACGATAACATTAAACAAGTTCCAAAATTATATTAAAACGGAGAAAATATTTAACGAGTTAGGTACCTAGTCCTAAAAGAAGATTTCTCTAGGGATGAGTTTTAATGTTAAAATTCATTATTTCAGCTAATTGGTAGACTGATAATGTCGAGACTTTTGAGTTTTGGCATTAAATTTTCTACTATTAATTATTATTAAAAAGCACCTAAGATATAAAACGTGAAAGTGAAATATGCCCTACATGGTCGAATAATGTTTTGCTCAACGTACCTACCTATTGTTTGATCGAATGATCATTTGGTCTAAAATTTTTGCAGCGCTAACTGAAAATCTTTCGTAAAGTTTTACATAGGCTGTGTAGAGTTGGTTAGCTTTGGTTTATTTTATAATTTTCCTAAAACTATTATTTGATTTAAGAATTTAATTCAGTTTAGATTTTATATTATTCGCTTAAAATCTTTGTAGTTTCTCTGTCAACTCGAAAAGTACGAGAAATGTTGTTAATATTTTTAACGCAGACCAAATATTTTTGGACGTAATTTTTTCTCAATAAAACCTTTTTCAGGTGAATAAATTGAATTTGGTTAGATCAGACGGGACAAAAGGGCACACTTTGCCTAAAACGGCAGAGCCAAAGGGGAGATTGACAGAAAAAAGCACTGGGTTCCGTTGCTCGAAAACTAATAAATATCTAACATTAGGCTGCTTAAAATAATCCATACAGAATATTAACCAATATCAAAAATCGCAATTCATCGCAATCGCATTTTTTTGTATAGTGTTTATTGAAATTCGAAGCTTAAACGGTTTGGAACAATATTTTATAACGGTTTATTGAATTACGATAATCGTGGCAGCGCCGTGTTAGTATCTCCATTGCAGCCTTGCGAAGCCTTGGTCGCTATTACATAACTAAAATAAACTAAACTAAATAAAATAAACTAAAAAAAGGGCTCGACTCAACTATAAGTCGGGAACGGACCGACCTTGGTCGAGTGCAACAACGCACGCACTCTCTCTCTCTCACACACACACACGCCAGTAACCTACTATCGCTTTGCTCTTTCCTCGCCTCCTTCCTGCTGCCACATTATTTTGTTCATCCGCGTTTTGTCGACCGAATATAAAAATGGCAGTCCCACGGAATCCTAAAAAAAGGTCCGATCGCTTATTGGGTCTAATGCTGGGGCTAAAACGATTTGTAATGTGGTCGAGTATTCCTAATGGATGGTAAGTAGTCTCAGAATACAGATTCGAGCCGATATATGGACGACAAAATGAAGGTTCCAAAT